>JAJOZX010002809.1:0-177500 GCA_023014485.1 Bathynomus jamesi
ATAGCATCATAATAGGCTTATTAAGCGTTTTAAATTAACAATGTCTACGTTCTACAGTATACTGAACTGAAAGACAAACAGAACTAGGATGGGAGTCTAAATGGAATGTATTAGATATATTCGATCGTGAAATTCATACATCATACTGCCAATATTAATTCACTAATCTTCGATATATATATATATATATATATATATATATATATATATATATATATATATACAGTATATATAACGTAAAGAACGACGCTTGTATAGGAGAATATTCCGCGCAAGATGAGGAGAGAGAACGAAACAAATGAAAAAATGAGGTAACCACCCGGGAATCGAACCCGGGATCTTTCGATTGCCGGTCAGATATGATAACCATTACACCATGGGCCTCACTCGATCAAATGCCGTAATTCTCCTACATACGCGCAGAACCAATGCCCCAACGGGGCACCTTCCGCATGCCGTACATTATATACATTTTAACTGCAAACACGCAGTATAATTAACGTAAAGAACAACGCTTGTATAGGAGAATATTCCGCGCAAGATGAGGAGAGAGAACGAAACAAATGATCCCGGGTTCGATTCCCGGGTGGTTACCTCATTTTTTCATTTGTTTCGTTCTCTCTCCTCATCTTGCGCGGAATATTCTCCTATACAAGCGTCGTTCTTTACGTTAATTATACTGCGTGTTTGCAGTTAAAATGTGTATATATATATATATATATATATATATCTTAACAAAAACCATGGAACAGAATGGTAATCTCTCTCTCTCTCTCTCTCTTATGGGTCAAGACAGAGTTCAATTTGAGCATGACTACGTAAGACTCATACTTTGTATGTCGCTTTCGATATTTTGCATGAAACGTTTGCCATGAGAGTACTCCACCTTTACTATTGTAATCTTGCATGGCTCCTCCGGATTCAGCTGATCTCATTCCCTTGTGATTTCTTCTTATGGGGACATCTAAAGGGCAGGGTCTTTAAGGAAATTCCCAAGGAACTGGAACATAGTCTAATATATTATCAAATGTCCTGATCTCATTCAGGAGCTGTCATACTAAAATGAATACACAACAATCTACAACTTAGCTTTACTATTTGCAATTACCACACAACACACAAATTTTTACCTCTCTTAAAGTAATGAAAAGTTATAATGTTCTTTCTTACTCTAATCTGTATGTTATTACAACCGTAAGAAGCACAATATGTAACAAATCCTGTCCCTAATCCGCAATTAGCAGCCATTCCCCCAACTTTGGCTTATTAATTAACGCTGTTGAATGGGATTTGTAATATGAAAAACTTCTTTGTAATTTGTAAAACTCGCATGGGAGGGCGCTGCGAGTCAATTTTTATATGAATAGTTATGAATGAAATGAACTTTTGTGATGAATCTGGGTAATTACATTAGACTATAATTGGAAGTTCAAAAGCAGCGATTGAACCTGAAACCTCAACTCTTGTTGAAACGCTGTTGAACGATTCTCGGTGTAATTTCACAGAAAGGAGGACACTTTGAGCATGTTGCATGCCTATATAAGAAAACTCCCAATCTTTTCATGATAATCGTGCCACGTTTCATGAACGTAAATTAATTCACTGATTTTTAATTAATTTTGGAATGTGGCGTAATTAAAAAAATAATGTACAAATATATATATACTATATAAATTAAAATTACTACTAATTCGTGTTTTTTCCTGCGTGGTTATTTTCCTCACACACACACACACACACACACACACACACACACATATATATATATATATATATATATATATATATATATATATATATATATAAACGTAAAGAACGACGCTTGTATAGGAGAACATTCCTCATCTTGCGCGGAATGTTCTCCTATACAAGCGTCGTTCTTTACGTTAATTATACTGCGTGTTCTTTGCAGTTGAAATGTATATATAGTTGCGGCATGCGGTAGGTGCCCCCTCGGGGCATTGGTTTCTGCGCGTATGTAGGAGAATTACGACTTCTGATCGAGTGAGGACCATGGTGTAGGGTTATCATATCTGACCGGCAATCGGAAGATCCCGGGTTCGATTCCAGGGTGGTTACCTCATTTTTTTCATTTGTTCGTTCTCTCTCCTCATCTTGCGCAGAATGTTCTCCTATACAAGCGTCGTTCTTTACGTTAATTATACTGCGTGTTCTTTGCAGTTGAAATGTGTGTATATATATATATATAATATATATATATATATATCGTACATTAGAGTTTTTTGGAAATAGGGCCAACATTCTGGATTAAATTTCTCACCACCCATCTTTCTTCTTACTCTGTCAAACTTTTTCCTCCGTTGGGCTCCTCCAACCACAATCTTATATGTCTCCTTTCCTATCGCTCCAATTCAGCCTTTGGATCCTCCCAAGAGGAGACGCCTTTGGCATTTTGACGCCGCTGATTGAAAGGCCCTTAGGCAGTACTTCTCTGATTTCCCATGGAATGATCACTGCTTCTGTGGCCGGGGTCCCTCAGAGTGCACTGAGCGCATCACGGTGGGGATTCTCTCGGGCATGGAGGCGTACATTCCATGCTTTATTCCTACTACTAATGCAAAAAGGCCATGGTTTAACTTTAGTTGTTCTAATGATATCCGCAACAGAGAGGAGACGCCTTTGGCATTTTGACGCCGCTGATTGAAAGGCCCTTAGGCAGTACTTCTCTGATTTCCCATGGAATGATCACTGCTTCTGTGGCCGGGGTCCCTCAGAGTGCACTGAGCGCATCACGGTGGGGATTCTCTCGGGCATGGAGGCGTACATTCCATGCTTTATTCCTACTACTAATGCAAAAAGGCCATGGTTTAACTTTAGTTGTTCTAATGATATCCGCAACAGAGAGGAGACGCCTTTGGCATTTTGACGCCGCTGATTGAAAGGCCCTTAGGCAGTACTTCTCTGATTTCCCATGGAATGATCACTGCTTCTGTGGCCGGGGTCCCTCAGAGTGCACTGAGCGCATCACGGTGGGGATTCTCTCGGGCATGGAGGCGTACATTCCATGCTTTATTCCTACTACTAATGCAAAAAGGCCATGGTTTAACTTTAGTTGTTCTAATGATATCCGCAACAGAGAGGTTTCAGAAGGTACTGTCGCCATTCAACTACTGACTCTTACTTAGCTTATATTTTTGCACGGAATTGTGCAAAGTCTGTTTTTCGACTCCCTAAAAATTCCTTCAGCACACAAAAATGTGAAAAACCTATCTAATTCTAAATCTAGTTTTTTTTCTGACACCTAGCCAAGAATCTCTCCAACAACTTTCCTTCTTCTTCTTTCCCTCCTCTTTTACATTCTGATGGATCAGTTGCCGTTTTCCTCCTGATAAAGGCATTTTTTCTGCCCTATCTGAGCTCAACTCCAGAAAGGCGTACGGTCCTGATGTGGCCCCTCCTGTTGTTCTGAAGAACTATGCTTCTGTGCTGGCATCCTGCCTTGGCAAACTCTTTCGTCTTTGTCTTTCATCTGGTACTTTTCCTTCCTGCTGGAAGTTCGATTTATTCACCCTGTCCCAAAGAAGGGCGACTGCTCTCAATCCTCCAAATATTGTCCAACTGTTTTGATTTCTTGCCTTTCTAACGTTTTTTGAATCTATCCTTAGTATGAAGATTCTTAAACACCTCTCTATTCACAACCTTCTTTAAGATCGTCAGTATGGGTTCCACAAAGAACGTTCTACTGGCGATTTTCTTACATATCTCTCTGATTCTTCGTCATCCTTCTTTCGGGATTTAGATGAAACCTTTGCTGCTATTGCGCTGGATATATCGAGAGCTTTTGTTAGAGCCTGGCACAAGTCCTTAATTTCCAAACAGCTTTCCTTCGGTTTCTATTCTTCTATCTGTTCCTTCATCCCTAATTTCCCTTCTGGCCGATATATAGCTGCAGTTGTAGATGGCCACTGTTCTTCTCTTAAAGCTATTAACAGTGGTGTTCCTCATGGTTCTGTCCTGTCAGGCTGAGGCTCTAGGGTTGCCAGACGTCCTTTATTTCAAAGGACAGTCCTTTATTTCGATCTGCTTGTTGAAATAAATATTTATCCTATAACATTTAAATTTTTTTTTGGAGCATCATTCTCTCTCTCTCCTCTCTCTCTCTCTCTCTATATATATATATATATATATATATATATATAATTTGAGAATCTGGGAGTGGCAGCTTGAAAACGTTTTGAGTGTCCTTTAATCCGGTCATCAAAATCTGGCAACCCTACCTGAGGCTGTCACCCACTCTTTTCCTTTTATTTATTAATGATCTTTTAATTCGCACTTCCTGTCCTATTTACTCCTATGTCGATGATTCCCCTCTTCACTTCTCCACCCGCTTCCCAAACCGTCCCGTTTAACAGTCACGCCATGCTTCAGGTGAGACGGCTATGATGCACCTGACCTCTTATCTTTCTACTATCTCTAACTGGGGGAGAAAAAACCTTGTGGCTTTCAATACTTCAAAAACTCAGTTTCTTCTTCTGCCTGCTCGTCACAATCTTCCACACGACTATCCCCTTATCTTCAACAATACAGACCTTAATCCTCCCTCTTCTCTTAACATTCTTGATGTTTCGTTTTCTCGTGACCTTTCCTGGAAAGATCACGTATACTCTCTCTCTAACACTGCTTCTAAGCGGTTAGGTGTGTTGTACCGGCTCCGCAGTTTCTTCACCCCCCTCTCAGGTAGTGTCTCTGTACAGGGATCTTCTTCGTCCCTGTATGGAGTTCACTCGTGATGTGTGGGATGGCTCAACCCACACAGCTCTACGTGACCGAGTGGAATGAAAGGGGTTTTCATCTCATCAATTCCCCGCCTCTTACTGACTGTCTTCAATCTTGCCTCACTTTCTCTTTACTGTCGATATTATAACGGATACTGCTCTTCAGAACTCTCTAACTGCACGCGTCTTCCTTTAAGGAAAACACGCAGTACCCAACTTTCGACATATTCTCACTCTTTTTCTGTCTAGAGCAACCTTCCTCGATCCATCTTTCCCCCTGTCTACCTCCAATCTTTCAAACGCAGAGTGTCCACGCATCTCGAAAAATTTGGATCTTGATTTTTGGTTCTATTCTTCGTCTATGGTAGGGCGTTTATGTGGGCATTCGCCGTTGCCCCTCCTTTATGCTCAAAAAAATATGAATCATACAACTGTTCCAAAAACGATTCCACTTCCGGAGAGAGAGCGCGAGAGAAAATAAAATTTCGTACAACAGCTACATGAAAAACTAAATTAAATTTTAAGAAAAAATTCCGAAGTAAATGTCGTAAAAAACTTTTGGAACAAAGAATGTTTAATTCTCATATGAATTTGGAAGGGGGGTAAAAAAGATTACATAAAAAATTGCAATTTTAGTTTAGTACACCATATATTTATCGATTTTCTGTTATAGCTTTTGCTTAGATTGTATTATATAAATCGCTTGTTATAATCTATCATATATATACAGGGTGTTCATAATCACATTTTATTGCGTTAAAAGTTTTTACGAAACCAACTTACCATACCTGGTGTATATTTCATGTGTTCCTAATGGTGTATTTATATTTCCTGGCTTTCAGTTATACTCGATCAGTACCCGACAAGATGGACGGGGGAGGCAGGCCGCCGGGATAAATCCCCGGGGCCCGGAAAGAGGGGGGCGGGATAAAATCTAAAAATATTAATAAAGCAATTGATTAAATAACAGAGGAAATATAATTAATGAACATACATTTTATAGAGATTATCATAGTCAAACTGAAACAGATAAAATATTATCTGCGGTCCACCAATGCCCAAGACCGACTGACAGATCTGGGAACCATTGTAATTGAAAGCCAGTTAGCCCGTACTTTAAATTTCATCAGAATCATTTATCACTTTGCTAGAGAGAAGGCAAAGAAAGTACGCTTCTAATTATGAAAATCTTGCAGTAAACAATTGTCTTACCTGCATGGACTGCATTTGTAAATTGTATGGTGATAGAATTAATATAATTGATTCGAAAAATAAAATGATACTTTTCTTCCGAGTTGTTTATTCATACTGTATGTTTTGAATAGTGACTTGGACATATAATCAGTTTGCTTGTTATGTACACAAAACATATTCATAATAAAATACTGAGTAAACAGAGGAACCCAAATACCAATCCTTCCCCGGGGCAGCTCTCGGCGGCCCTGGGGGGAGGGGGTAGATTCTATAAAAACCAACAAAAGAGAAATGAAAAAGTTAAAGAGGAGGACAGAAGAGAAAAAGCGAAGAAAAGAAATGGGAGCGTAAGAAGGGAGAAGAGAAGCCAGGGCTTAACTTAACGAACGTGATCGGCTTGGTTACTTTAAATGAGAGCAGACTCTCCTTGTAGGTTTGGGTATCTAAATCCTGGCGCCACTAAACCCAGTAGGAGTTTAGCAGGCCCCTTATAAACATGGCAATAAGTACCAGCGACGAGACGGAACGCCGACGTGGAACTCGTCCATTCTTACGAGTCCATATGTCAGAAAACGGAGGAGAATGGGGAGGAAAAGCAAAAGGCAAAACGCCGATTGTTCTCCTCTAACCAGGGGAGTAGTTAGGTACTGGCACGTGTCCCGAATGTTTTCTGCTGTGCCCCGAACCGAATCAAGATCATGAAGTGTTGAAATACACCTTAAAATCACAAAATACTCTAACTTTTTGACATTTACAACATTTTTCGTCTAATGTAAGAGATACAACGAGTAGCCTATTTTTCTACAGGCGCTATTGTAATAAGTGGCTTTACTGACGGACGGGGTGAAGGGGTGGGGGTGGATATGCCGAGTGGGCCCGGGCCCCGAATCGTTTTGGTAGCTAGCGACGCCCCTGCCTCTAACTCTTCAACGGTATTCATTCGAATCATGCCAACAAGAGGAAAAGTGTTGACACGTCCTTAGAGGACTGAAGTCGTTACCCTTCGTCTCCGTGGATTGTCGTACGAACAGGTGACGGAGAGATTTGCACCTGGTCCTAAAGATGCAAACATTCGTCTGAGAGTGAAGAAATTACACAGGACAGCGTCTGTTGCGAATGAAGAACTTCCCGAACGGCCAGGTGCATCGATGAAAAATTAGCAATGTTAGTGAATCTTTTGAACGCAACCAAACAAAGTCCGTATGACGTGCATAGTCTGAATTGAACATACCACCATTCACATTGCATAAGATCCTGCAGTCTAACCTTATGAAACGTGCATACCACATTCAGGTCATTTACTACATGGATGACGAGGATTACGCAGCACGAGTCGCCGTGTATTTTGACCTCGAGGCTGTGGACAAATAGGATCTGCTGGAATACACCCTTTTCAGCGATGATACTACCTTCCGTACGTGGGGTAGGGTAAACAGTCATAATTGCCACATATGGACCAACAAGCAGCTACGTCATGCACTGCAGGAATGAGAATGAGACACGCCGAACGTGAATGGTGTGGGATAACGGAAAGAAATGTTTATGGGCCATTCATGTTCTACAAATCCATGGTACAGGCTAAGAATTATCTTAGACATGCTGCAGTAGTTATTGAAGCCACAACTCGCATCTGGTGGCGTCCTGGAAACTGTGGTCTCAATAAAATGGAGCTTCGCCTGATTTTGCTATCGTCGTACATGAATATGTGAAAGAGCGTCTTTCTGGGCGGTGGAGAGGCAGAGGTGGATACCGGCAACGAGCGCCACAATTGCTGGATCTTACACCGATTCACTCTTTTGTGCGAGGACTCATGAAATCGAGCTCGATTTGACGAATCTTTACACGTTCTAGAAATAATTACTAAATTGCCATTGTTTACAAAGGTACAGAAGCAATTAAAGTTCTGGAGTTGCAGGATTTGCGAAATTATATCAACGCAACGCCGCGGTTACAACGTTGATGTTCCAAAATGTATTCAGGATTACCGTCAACCTATGGGCTCAATGACTGGGTATGACGGGGGGGGGGGGTTAGACACGTTGAAATAAACGAATGATATCACTATGTAATTGGTCACGCCCATTAACTGTTTGAAATATATTTTGTTCTGGAAAATTAACATTTCCATCGAAATGGGTTCAAACTTTATAAACGCCCTGTATGACGTATGTACAATATGAATTTTAAAATTAAGCTCAGATAAAAGGACCTTGACTAGAAAATTAAATTCTAAATACATTGTAAAGATTTAAAGAACGCAATTGAAGTTTTTGTAACCAAACAAAGTGTATATATATATATATATATATATATATATATATATATATATATATATATATATATATATATATATACATATATACACACTCTACATATATATTAACTAATCCTTATGGCTTAATAGAGACAATGATGTAAAAAATAACAATTTTCTAACCCCGATTACAAATAAGTAAAAAAACAAAAATATATATATTTTGTATTAATTCTTTTAGTGGTCTCGAAGGAAGTGCTCACAGTGAGATAACAGTTAATAAAATATCTTTACCCTTTGTGTTATTACATAACAAAATATCCTGCAAATCTCGCCCACCAGAAATAAAGCTGTGGGCACAAAACCACTAAGCCGATCACGCAGGAATTGCGTGTGTTACCTCTTCAGTCCGCAATAATAAACATTGCGGAAGTAAACTGCGGAAGTAAACGAATCATGAACCGAAAATTCGGAATGGCAATTCCCAAAAGGGAATCCATTTTGTTTAAACAACATGAAAACAAGACACACAACCATATTCCGCGAATCATCCTTTTAAATATACGAGTTACGTTCAAATTGAACGCACAGGCCATGAAATAATTATATAGAAAACATATTTACTCCTACAATATCTTTAATTTAATTTCAGTAATAGTATATATATATATATATATATATATATATATATATATTTAGTGTGTGGCCCGGAAAAAAAGTACTATTATACTCATTTGTATTTAAAAGTGGGTACATTTTTTTGCCCACTTTGTACTTTGTATATATATATATATATATATATATATATATATAAAGAACGACGCTTTGTATAGGAGAATAATCCGCGCAAGATGAAAGCGAAAGAACGAAACAAATGAAAAAAATGAGGTAACCACCCGGGAATCGAACCCGGGATCTTCCGATTGCCGGTCAGATATGATAACCATTACACCACGGGCCTCATTCAATCAAATGTCGTAATTCCTCTACATGCGCGCAGAAACCAATGCCCCAAAGGGGCACCTCCCGCATGCCGTAACATTATATACATTATAACTGCAAACACGCAGTATAATTAACGTAAAGAACGACGCTTTGTATAGGAGAATATTCCGCGCAAGATGAGAGCGAAAGAACGAAACAAATGAAAAAATGAGGTAACCACCCGGGAATCGAACCCGGGATCTTCCGATTGCCGGGGCATTGGTTTCTGCGCGCATGTAGAGGAATTACGACATTTGATTGAGTGAGGCCCGCGGTGTAATGGTTATCATATCTGTCCGGCAATCGGAAGATCCCGGGTTCGATTCCCGGGTGGTTACCTCATTTTTTCATTTGCTTCGTTCTTTCGCTCTCATCTTGCGCGGAATATATATATATATATATATATATATATATACACACACACACACAGGGTGTCCCAGAAGTCTGAACTCATGGAGAAAATAGACATTATATTTTTAAAGTGAAACAAACATTTCTAATGTCAGTTTACATATTTCAGGAAAGAAAATACCCTGATGGCTCACTATACCAATTAAGAGAAGGTAGAAACTGGAACTGGTATTGCTACATGTTTCCGGGAAAAGCGAGAGGGAGGCATGTTCGTGAAATAACTGGCATGCCTCCCTCTGGCTTTTTCTAGAAACACGTAACAATACCAGTTCCACCTCCTCTTGATTGGTATATTGAGCCATCAGCGTATTTTCTTTCCTGAAATATGTAAAACTGACATTAGAAACTGTGTTTGTTTCTCTTTAAAAATATAATGTCTATTTTCCTTATGAGTCCAGACTTCTGAGACACCCTGTATATAGTATGACGCACTTTCCTCTTTAGAATTTCATAATTCAAGAAGCGAGTTTTTGCCTTCCTTTTAAGATTTAATCCCTGAGGGATTACATTAATCTTTTCTGTAACATAATCTCTCACGAGTTCTTGTCAATTTCCCTCCAGTTGCCCTGATCATGACGTTACATGTCTTCTAAACTGTTCAGTTCCACCTCGTGTGTGTGTGTGTGTGGTGTGTGTGTGTGTGTTTGTGTGTGTGTGTGTGTGTGTTCCTAAAACATATTTAAAAGTGTTTTTACAGTCAAAGATTTGGCCTTGGATCTTAATCTAATTTTTGTGAACGGGTCTTTTCAGTATTTTCTCTCTTGCAAAAGAACATCCAAAATTAAACTTCTTTTGTTGGAAATTGTGTATATACAGTGTATATATATATATACACACTATATACACACACACAGTATGTGTATATAATATATATATATATCGTAAAGAACGACGCTTGTATAGGAGATATTCCGCGCAAGACGAGAGAGAGAGAACGAAACAAATGAAAAAATGAGGTAACCACCCGGGAAACGAACCCGGGATCTTCCGATTGCCGGTCAGATGCGATACCATTACACCATGGGCCTCACTCTTCCAAATGCCGTAATTCTTCTACATACTCGCAGAAACCAATGCCCCAAGGGGGCACCTCCCGCATGCCGTAACATTATATACATTCAACTGCAAAGAACACGCAGTATAAATAACGTAAAGAACGACGCTTGTATAGGAGATATTCCGAAATCACTCTATAATGTCTGAGCTACACCATACATTTATTTTCTAACGTGTCTTGAAGACAAAGACAATACTGAATTGTGTTTTTCTACTTCTACTTCTACTTTTACTACACTATTTCTACTATTATTTCTATCGTTTTTCAGTTGGAATGAAAATACCAAATATTACGTAAAATATCTTCAAGCAAGTCCGCAAATATTTTTTATTTTTTGTCGAAGTTTAGAGCAAGCCTCATTATACGTAGTCTATGTCAAGGGTTCCCAAACTTAATTTCTTTTGTACCACGTACAACGAAACAGAAAACTTGCTGTACCATCAACCTCAAAAGTTTTCAAGACAGGACCATAACTCACGTTGTTTAGACTATACTCGTAATTTTTACTTCTCAAGCTACAAAGTTTATATTTATATTCAGTTTTATTTTATGGTCTACTGAGACTTAATTTTTAATAGATTAAAATTTAATAGACCAAGCATGCAGAAGTTCGCGTACCAGAGTTTGGGAACCGTTGGCCCATACATCATTCTTATCAGAGCTGAGACACGAATCACCAAAATTCGATTATTTGTATATCATCAAAAAAGTTTATCAAGCATCACTTTCACTTTCATTCACAAACATTCCCGCCTTTCACTCATCATTTTTTGTTCACAATAAAGGAAATACAAATAAACGTAAGATTGCGATAAGTTTGAAGTTGAAAATGTATGTATTGTAACTTAAAATTGATAATTGTTTTTTCTGTACAGAAAAAATGAGTTTACGCATGATTTTTTTTATACTCTTCCGACCGATTTGGATTAAATTAATCCTATTACAAACTGTGAAAATTATATTAATACAAATATACGTGCCTACATACCATGTAACTAACCTCATACACAAATATATATATATATATATATATATATATATATATATATATATATATATATATCTCAGGTGATTGCGGGGCCAGTCGTTTTTTTGCAATGAAGTTGATTACATTCTGTTGTAGATAATCCTGTGTGAACTTGCTAGTATGAGCTGTAGTACCATTTTCTTGGAGTATGAAATCGTTTCCATCATACAGACGCCGACAATCAGGCAAAAGATTCTCCTCTAAGAGAGATTTACATAGGTTTCTGAATTAATTTTTTTATTTTCTAAAATGAAATGAATTTTCGTCTTTCCATTCCACGATACACCTGCTAATACCATGATTTTTTTTGGAAAACCCACTTCTCTGGTAGTAGTCTCGATGGAGAAACGTCTTTCTTACGCCGACTATAAACAACATCGTTCCGGGAGTTTCGAGCAATCTCAATGGTGAAATCTTTTTCATCTGTAAAAACTATTTTTTTAACATCATTGGCCGAAAATCTATCAAGCAATTTTCTACAACGAATTTTTCTTTTAGCTTTTACATTGCTGTCACGTCTTGAAACACGGATCCTTTTAAATGCTTTAAGTCCTACCGTTCTCTGCATTCTCTGTATGGAACTTCGACTGAGACCTAAATTTCTTGCAATTTTCCTCTGAGAGCAGTGTGACCCAGGTCGATCCTCTTGAGATAGGCTCATCCAGTGGCGGCTCGTGATAAAATAAAATGGAGGGACTGCAAGCTTCACACAACAGTAGGGTACACAAATTTGACCTACCTCAGGTATGAGTTGATGTGCACGGATTTCCAGGGCACGGTAGTAGTGGTGGTGGTAGAAGGGATGGTGGGGGTGGTAGTGGTGGCGGTAGGGATAGCTGAGGTGGTGATGGTAGTATTACTTGAAAATAAAATCGGTGCGTCGGCTCTTCGATGTAGCAAAATGGTTTATTACTTTTTCATTAAAATCCTTCATTTCTGTTATCATTTTATTTTCAATGGATATCATTGCTAAAGCAGACAGTCTGTCATTGACCATGGTACTGCGCAAAAGAGTTTTAATTCTCTTCATAGTTGAAAAGCACCTTTCTGCTTCTGCCGTTGTCATTAGAGTTGTTATTAAAATTTTCAGCAACTTGACAGTGTCTGAAAATGTTGACTCTAGATGATTGTCGTTCACCATCTCCAACAAGTCTATGAGACTTTCTGATTTACACAAATCTTCTCTTGTGTACAGTACAGTAAGTTCAGTTCTCAATTTGTCTTTTTCAAGCAAGGGATAGGCTGCAACTGCTTGTGCAAGTTCATTACTGGGGAAATTTTTGCCATACACTGGAAAATTATTCATTAAAAGTAACTTGCTTGTTTCCAAATGATTAGTAAAGCTGAATCTCTCTCTGCACTGCAGCAAAATTACGTCACAGACCTCCTTTGCAGCAGCTGATCTATCTGTATTAAATTTTCTTCTCTTCTGCTCAGGAGGCGACACTATGGCATCACATTCATCCCTTAACTTCACTTCTGAACTGCGGAATTAAAAACTTTTAAAGAGGCGTTAGCCTTAGCTGCATCAATATTTCTAGACTGAAGCTGAGAGAACATGACGTCAACATGAGGCATTACTTTGGACAAAAATTCCAATCAAAATTGGAATTCAGGATCATTCACAATTCTTTTGATACCAGCTACTGCAGATCCAGTGTCTCTTGAGTTAGATGCTTCCAGTGTGCTGCAACATTCAATTAGTGCATCTTTCATTTCATGCACAGCATTGACTGTTCTGCTCTTGAAATTCCAACGTGTTGCAGATGGCCTTGGAATTCGATGGCCAGCAACATTCTCCAATGCAGCCGTTCTTTGTGGAGACTTAGAAAAAAATGCTGGTATTCCTGACAAGCTATTGAAAAATACTCGAACATTAGTATTCTGTGATGTTGCCTCTTCCAAAATCAAGTTCAGTTGGTGTGCATAACAGTGGATAAAGTGGGCATTGCTATACACTTCTTTTATTCCGGTTTGCACACCTTTATTGACTCCACTTAGAGCAGCTGTACCATCGTAAGTTTGGGCAATGAGCTTGTGTGGACAATCACCAATTAAAGTCTGGAGCTCTTTAAGTAACACACTTGATAAGGCTTCTGCTGTCTGGTACTCTGGTTGATAGGGTTAAAAAATCCCCAGAATCTCTCAACAGGCTTCCCTTGTAGCTCATACCTTAGAACAATTACCATCTGTTTTATCGTAAATATCCGTTGTCTCATCACACATAACTGCCAAATATTCTGCATTCTTTACTTCTTCCTTGATCTTATTTTTGCAGATTTCCAACATATATTCTAAAAGTTCATTCTGTATTGATTTAAATGTTCCTTTAAAAACTGTAGCGGTCTTTAAATAAGCATCTACAGTAAACTAGAATCTAGTTCACAGGCAAAATCAACTAATCCACGAAATACCCCCGGATTCTTGGAGCTCGTAGTTTCATCATGTCCTCTAAGAGGGAGTTCAAATTTTCCACAAAATTTTACACAGTTTATGATTTTGGATAACACATCTCTGTTTTTTCTCACCTGTTCGTTGTATTTTGCAACTGAGAGCTTGTATGCTGTGTCAATTTGAGCTGCAATGTTCACTTTACCCAGCAACGATAAATCAATCATGTTATTCATGTGTTTGGCTTTGGCTGACTGCTCATGTTTCATTATTTTCTGTGGCAAATGCCTCAAGTCAGTCGCACCACTTTTCGTCCATGACTAGTCCCCACCAAATAATAAGCATGGAAAGCAGAATAAAGCATTTGCCTCGTCACAACCACAGAGCCATTCACATTTCTGATAAACACTGATGTTAAACTGGCGTGTATATTCTTTGTTCCTGCTTGTACTATTCTGTTGAATGGATAAAACTGATGTAGGTCTTCCTCTTGCTTTGATTTCAGTCTTTTCATTTAATGTCAGCTGGGAAAAGTTGATGCTTTGCAAATACTTCACTCGATTTTTCATCGTCAAAGAGTAATTAAAGAAAGCACGACTTAACCGCACGGTCCGCACGCAATGTAAATACGAGACTGAGCTGCACCGATTGCAGCTCATTGTTTCCAGATGTGGCGCCAATTAATAACAGACATAAATCGTACAGCAACTATGAAAGTAACATAAATTTTGGTCTGGTTTTAATGAAAATTCACTTAGTAACGTATTGAAAATAACATAATGACTTTTTATTACGATATTTGTTAGTAGTGTATTATTCTGCTGTGTGTCTGAAGGAATCATACGCCTGGCAGTGAGTGTCTGGAAGGACTGCAGCTCTGTAGCTCCTAGGCACGAGCCGCCACTGGGCTCATCATTTCGATCATTGCTATATTGTCTTCAGTGTAAACTGTTTTAGGCCGACCACTTCCACGTTTCCGTGCCGTCAAACCGGTTGCTTTAAGTTTTTTAATTATTCTATTCACAGACGTAACATTACAAGTTATTTCTGGAAATTCCCTCAGAATTCTTGCCCCAGTCCATCTTTTTTCCAGGAAACACTTTTCAACACCGCTTTTTCACCGTTAGTTAGAACCATAATTTGAAGGGTAAGTTTAAAAAACAGTATTTAAGATGGGCGTAGCCTGGTGTCCGGCGAATTTGTCTACAACAATTTGTCTAAAGATACAATTCATCTACAACAATTTGTCTACAACAATTAGTCTACAGATACAATTTAACTACACTAATTTGTCTACAGATACAATTTAACTACACTAATTTGTCTACAGATACAATTTGTCTAGAGAAACTATTACTAATATTATTTAAAAAAATGACGATTGGTTAGGTTAAGTCGTGATATTTTCGTATGTTTTAACAGTAAACTAACGAAAATATCATGACTTAACCTAACCAATCGTCAAGGGTGTACTAACTTTTTATGGCCTTTCTCTGAATCAATAAATTGAAGAGGCATTGTGGGTTACTGAACAGTGAACAATGTAAAAGTTCCAGGATGACTGCAATTTTAAGTGCGAAAACCTGACATAAGTTACTAAGATTTTAAAAAGGCAACAAACGAACAAACGTTTCAGAATAGCTTAAACTATAAAGGCACAAACGCAAGACTTAAATTATAAAAGTTAACAACTAATTTTCGTATTTAAAATTTAGGGTTACCATATTTGAACTTTCAAAAAAGAGGACACTCCAGAGGTGGAGGGGTGTATCTGTATTAGTATCTGCCAACTCACGTTGTATTAATGTTATATATATACACTGTGTACTACATGTCGTCTATATTGAGTACCTATAAATAAGAACAAGTGTTATGGCCTCAGAAATCAATGTTATAAATATTCAAAATTTCCGGACATGTCCGGGAAAAACCGGACGTATGGCAACCCTAATTTAAATTATATTTGTTTTTTTTTTAAATAATATTAGTAATAGTTTCTCTAGACAAATTGTATCTGTAGACAAATTATTGTAGATAAATTGTATCTGTAGACTAATTGTTGTAGATAAATTGTTGTAGATGAATTGTGTCTTTAGACAAATTGTTGTAGACAAATTCGCCTAAAAGCGCGTAGCCTATATCATCTGACGTTTTTCAGAGACAAACAGATTATCCATAAGTTAAGGAAACTACTACAAGTCTTAGAATAGTTGCCAGTACAGCTATACACGTTTAGGATTTATGATATTGGTTTTTTTCACCATACCTCATTGTTCCGTCAGCTGTGGAAAAAGTATTTTATGTAGAGGTCTGAAATTTTTATGATGGCTTATCAATATATTGTGGTAAAAGTTATGTAAATTTTGGAAGTGTGAACTGCATATTTTTAAAGTTATTAATGTTCAAATCTCAAGGCGTTTTTTTGGGGCCACCCGAGATATATATATATATATATATATATGGATCTTTGCAGTTTGGCGTACCGCGGATTTTCGAACGTCAAATTTGTATACTGTACTAATAAATTTTTATATTCTAATAACGAAAATTACATATTTTCCTGGAGAAATATGCGCAACATACGAAAAAAACTGCATTTATATGCGTACTAGTTTGCATGGCGCATGACCGTTATCTAGTTTACACCGCTCGTGACGCTCGGATACGAGGTTGCTGCGCGGCCCCGGTTAATTGAATACCCGGTTAGGTCAATTGAATGGCAGGTTAGGACAACTGTACGCCCTTGACGATTGGTTAAGTCGTGATATTTTCGTTAAAACTAACTAAAATATCATGACTTAACCTAACCAATCGTCAAGGGCGTACAGTTGACCTAACCGGCCATTCAGTTGCCCTAACCGGGCATTCAATCGACCTAACCTGGCATTCAATTGACCTAACCGGGCATTCAATTGACTGGGGGCAACTCACAAGTAGATAGATCACAGCACTGCATTTTCACATGCTCACACTACAACAATGATATTCAGACTAAACTAGGTCTAAGCAGGCAACAAATAAACATTAATAACAACAAAAATTACTGTTTATGCGAGTTCGTATGGAGAAAAAGGTATGCAAATGAAGATTTATTTATTAAAATATTATTAAATATTGCAAATTTTAATAAATAAAGGATATTATCTGCGTTTTATTTTGTAAAACCCACTACATAATTTACATAATGGTCAAGCGCCATGCAAACTAGTGCGCATATAAATGCAATTTTTTTCGTATGTTGCGCATATTTCTCCAGGAAAATAATGTCATTTTCGTTATTAGAATATACAAATTTATTAGTATACAAATTTTTAGTTCGAAATCCGCGGTACGCCAAACTGAAAAGAACCATATTATATTATATATATATATATATATATATATACACACACACACACACACACAGAAATTGCAGCCATTGCATCTAACTTTCAGTTAACAATGCATATAAAAAACTTATTTTTTAAATTCATAAATTCATGCCCGAAAAACAAAACAAAGTTAGTTCTATATTTTGAAATTTTATGAAAACTTAAATGCATAGTTTGAAATAGAAAATAAATTGTCTATCTGTCTATCTATCTATCTATCTATCTATGTAAGTTAAAAATCTCAATTAAAAGTAAAGAAAATTAAAAATTTAAAAACAATAAAATTACGAAGCTTTCCGAGGAGCTCAACTCCTCTTTGTTCAGGTAGAAGACTAAAGTCACTAAACGGAATAAACAACACAAGGACAACACATGAAGCTCTTACATCTGGCAGATGGAGACAGCGTAAGAAAGACTTAACCCTCTATGGACAAAATTTTCTTTAGAGTTAAGTTGTAAATGCGTGTATATGAAAGGTTAGAAATTTGTAACAGCTGTCCATATAAGGTTAAAAAGGATGTTTGGGTTAAAATTTTATTTAAAAGAAGAACAATGTAAAAGTTAATTTTATTGAAGTTATTGATATTTTCAATAAAGAAAGATTTGGTTAAGTTCCTCTTATTTATGTCCTTCATACTGTACGTAGATGAAGAGCAGAGTTGTTAATATCAATTAGTATTAGATGATCAAAATTAGTCCTTTGTTGACGCAAAGCTGAATTGGGGTCGCCGATTTGATATTTATTTATGTTTATAGCTTCTGTCATGAAAAATTTTTTTCACCAATATAAACTCCTGACAATTCACATAAACTTTATAAACTCTACATACTTCTTTCCACATGTAAACCTAGGGTGTCCAGATTTGTGCTTGGAAAAACCGGGATAGGGGCGGATCTATGAATTTGAAAAGGGTGGAGGTGGAGTGCATATATAATTATGCCTGAAATATACGCCAAGCGAAGTGAGGCTCACAATTAGGGGGTTTGTGGGAGTGTTGTAAGCTCCCCCAACGTAAAAGCGAAACAAAATATTTTATCAAATCCACACTCTTACGAAGAGATAAACACCAAACCCCCTGGGTAACGTCGGAATACCAACTAACTCCGTAACTCGCGTTGAGCCTTGACTCATATTTAACTCACTCACTCTCGAAATTTCTGAAATCCAATGACAGATGAGTCATTTTTTTGTCCCGAAAACTTTTTTCTAAAGACCGAGACAGCTCTCTGAAAACCGGGACATGTCCCGGAAAACCGGAATGTATGGACACCCTGGGTAAACCCAACTTGTCGTTGCGAAGGTAATTTCTGGTGGTACAACTTATCTTGGTAACTAAATTTATAGAATTAGTCAAGTATTCTTTTGTCATATTACATTCTGTAGGTAAAACTAAAGTACTTTTTTGGTCTCGGGAAGATTGTGGAACATTACTATAAATTTCGGATCACCTGAAGATCAGGGCCCCAGCCTTCTTTAGTTAGCTTTATAAGGCTAATTAACGAAAATATCACGACCTAACCTAACCAATCGTCAGTGGCGTACAGTTGACCTAACGATTGGTTAGGTTAGGTCGTGATATTTTCGTTAGTTAGCTTTATAAGGCTAACTAGAGAAGCCTGGGGACCCTGATCTCCAGGTGATCCTAAATTTCTTCTTGATGAGTTTAAAAGCCTTATTTATAAAAGCCTAAGGGTAGCCTAATTTAGTAAAAGCGTCTTTGATAAAATTAATCTCGTTATCGATAAACTGAGGGCTGCAAATCCTAAAGGCACGGAGAAATAGGCTAATTAAAACACCTCTCTTTGAAGAAACAGAATGAGAGGAAAACCGATGCACGTATGCATTTGAATGCTTTTTCTAAAGACATCAAATATGGACTTACTCTGAGCTGAGCGAATAACTGAAATATCTAGCAAAGGAATTTGTGAATTTTTTTCTTTTTTGAGTTTAAATTTAATCGATGGTATGATGTCCTTTAGTTTGTTCAGAATCGGCGACCCCAATTCAGCTTTGCATCAAGATAGGACTAATTTTGATGATCTAATTTACATTAACAACTCGGCTCTTCATCTACATCTGAAGGATATAAATAAGAGGAAATTGACTGAATCTTTCTTAAATGAAAATATCGATAACTTCACTAGTGATAGAGCAGGGACGTAGACAGGATTTCCTAAAGGAGGGGGGGCCACAAAGGTGATTCGATCAGTGGATGAGTAAAAAATACCAACTATTAGGAATTGATGCATAATCATCAAGTAAAACCTATATTTTATTAATGTATATATAGATGTGTGCTTATGTATATGTACATGTGGGTATGTGTGTATTATTATTATTATTGTTATTATTATCTGTATATAGCTGAGTCATTCAACTATATACATATAATACACACATACATACATATAATACACACACACACATGCCTACAAAATTAGGAGTTATTGAAGAATAGGGACCCCAGCCTTCTTTAGTTAGCTTTATAAGGCTAACTAACGAAAATATCATGACCTAACCTACCAATCGTCAAGGGCGTACAGTTAACCTAACGATTGGTTAGGTTAGGTCGTGATATTTTCGTTAGTTAGCCTTATAAGCCTAACTAAAGAAGGCTGGGGTCCCTATTCTTCAATAGCTCCCAAAATTATATGTATAAGCATTGAAAACCTATGTATAAAATCTTTTGTAGTGTGAATAGCAAAAATTGGAAGTAGCATTTTCTATAGATGGAAAACTTGTATAGAAAATAGTAGGTGGAAAATCTTGCATTTTTCTTTATCTCTGATTACAACTGACAAAAGTTATACCCCGAAAAATACTCCAGCAAAATTTTAGGAACCAATGTCCGTAGTACGCGTGGCGCTGACATCACATGCAAAACCCTAATAAGCATAAAAACCGAGCTAAAATGTTGTGCTAGGCTAGCTAGCGTAGCCCCTATCCTTATTTTATCTTGGTATTTTGTTAAAAAATGTAAATTTTAAAAAACCGAGATAAAATTATGTACTTTATTTCTGCATATTAATTTTGAATACTATACGGAAATAATGATAAAACAAGGATAATATTTTCAGTTATCTTGGTTATATCTTAATTATTGGTACGAGTATAGACTCATCTAAAATGAATTAAAAGCAAAAATAAGAATATAAGACTTTTTATGTTCTTACCGTTCTGGTTGTGAATGTGCGGATTCAATGTCTGACTTCTTTGAAAAGCGGTCTAAGGGACCACAAGTTCCATGTTGCTTCATTCCGGTACAAAACAAAAAGATGGCCTGATTTTTTGGGGGTAAAAAGTATAGGCCTACTTCCTCCGACCGTGTGTCACTGGGAATAACGTGCGAAATTCAAACCAAGACTGCTAGGTCGCATAGACTATGTTATCACCAAAATTTATGGGTAATTGCAAAATATCGGTAATGTCTAATAATAACAAAAATGTCACCAAATTATTGCAACTCTTACATTTTCCAAGTTCACATTTTTTTAATCTTTTCAACATTAAGCCTTGATAATTAAATAAAAGCGTAAAGGGGACACGGGCCCCCTGTGCACCCCTTATGTATGCCCCTATGGTAGAGTTAACTTTTACATTGATCCTCTTTTAAATCAAATTTTTAGTGATGCACCGGAGCTCCGGCTCGGCTCCGGCCGAGCAGGAGTTCCGGCCATTTTAGAAAACCTCCTGCTCCGACCGGAGGTCTCACTAAACTCCGGCCTCTGGCCGGAGGTACCAAGTACACCAAACTCAATTCTGACAACTTTTAGTTTTAATTCTATAAAACTATGAAACCTCATTTCTGCACCTATCCGAATATTTCAGTTCTCAGATTTCTAACAATTACTTGGATGGGATCATTGTGATATATTTCTTCTTTCCCTAATTACAAGGCAGTAAAACAGAGGAAAGACTCATCTTGACATGTAGCTATACCTATAAGTTATAACTTATGACAAGGGTGTCAAGTATGGGTGTGATCCCATGTTACGTAAAACACCAAAGTCACTCAAGGAATTAGCTTTTTCATTCAAATCCTATCTTACTGATCGCCCCTTGGCCTGTATACACAGGAGGCACTTTTGTAATTTGTTATTTACTTTTTAAATATTTTTATTTACTTTTTAGACATGCCTCTCATATAAAATTAGCCTGATAAATGATGCAGCTGAATGCAGTATTTTTTCACCTTCTCTAAATGCTGGGGAAGTATATATAGGGCATAGGCCATTTAGGGCAACAACCTTGCCAGGCAGTTTTCCATTATGAAATTTATGGAAATGTGACAGGCAATTCAACTGAGCTTTAAAGTTTAGATAAACCTTGGGTTAAATAGATGAGACGATGGACCACACACACACACACACACACACACACACATATAAATACTGAAATAAATCAATTGGCCGGAACCTCCGGCCTCCGCCGGAGGAAAAAACATAAGCCGGAGGTTCCGGCCCTCCGTCCTCCGGCCAAAATCTGCCTCTGGTGCATCACTACAAATTTTAACCCGAGATACCTTTCACTCAGTGACTTTAGATATAAAAGCTAGCTTAGCAAAATAGGTGGAGATGGTATGAAGTGCTTTTGCAAGTTTTGTAAGTGCACATTGACAGCGAAGTTAAGTGATATTGAAAAACTTCGCAATACAACCAAACTCAAGAAAGCAGGAGAACCATTCAGTTCTTAGCGACAAGGTGTTCTCTCATTAAAAAAAACTCAGTGAGGATTCAAAAAAGCAGAAGGAAGTGTAGCGCTTTATTATAGCAGAACAGTGTACATTAAGAGTAGTGGATCATTTGAGTGATCTTTGTAAAGTTTGCTTTGCTGATAGCAAGGGATGTAGGGACCTTAAACTTCGAAGAATAAAATGTAGTGCAATAGTTTGCAATGTGCTAGCACCACATTTTAATGAAGATTTAAAAGCTGATTTAGGAATGAGAAACTTCAGCTTGATAATTGATGAGAGTAATGACATTTCTACCTCGAAGTTGTTGGGTATAGTAATTAGATACTATTTTGATACTACTGTACAAAGCAAGTTGTGGTAACTTTCTAAGATATGATTGAATTCAGTGAGTACATTGCAGATACAATATGCGATGCTTTAAAAAAGTCCCTAAGAAATAATGGGTTAGATTTGCAGACTTATTGCACTTGGGACTGATACTGCATCTGTAATGACTGGTGTTAATAATGGAGTCAATGCAAAGTTAAAGGCTGAGGTTCCTCATTTGCTTCTCATTAGATGCGTGTTTCATGCTGCCAGTGAATGCCTGCCACGGAACCTAGATTTTTTATTAAAGAAACAGAGCCTATATAACTGGTTCTCTCATTCTTATGATCGACAAGCAAGATACAAATAATTTTAAATTAAAAGTCATTAAATTGATTATTGATTAGTAGTGTTAGAAAGGGAAGGAAAGGAAAGGAAGGAAAAGTCTTTTGAAGTATTTTTGCATTTCTCTATTTGTAGCGACTTTTTATAGCGACATTTCCTTTGAGTCCAGCGATTTTTTAACTACTTCTGAGGGTAGATCTAACGACATTCACAAATTTGGTTTGGCAACTCTGCTTTTATTTTGTTTAGCTTCTTACCTTAACGAAGAGGAGTTAAGCTCTTCGAAAAGCTTCCAGGGGATCAATAAAATCATTTCATCCAGGAATAATCTCAGTATGACAATTGTACAATTTAATGCAAGGCCTTCCTGCTGCTCCAAGTATATATGTATTATTTCATTATAATACCTATCTACAAGTTTAAATTTTAAATTTAATTCTAAATTATTAAAAACGTCTTCTGTCCTCTCTTTTATATTCTATTTTCTGCTACATATTAACCTTAGTCCAGCTGACACGCTCATTCCCACCTAATAAGTTATTTATATTGTGTACTATTTAAATTAATACACTTAATTACTAGCTTTACTGGCTATGATCTGAGAGAAGGAAATCGTGAAAAATATGAACAATGACAGTAATATTCTTTAATTGGGGGAGTGGGGGTGGGGGGTAATGGAGGAGAGGGGTGGGGTAATGGCGTTTTTTACTTTTGTGTGTGGGGGAGGGGGTGGGGTAATTGGGGGAGTGGTGGTGGGCAGTGGTGTAGTGCTGTGGGAACGCGTGGGAACGGCGTTCCCTTACTTTTTTTGGTAGACGGAACGGCGTTCCCTCACTATTTCAAATAAATCCGAACTTACAAATCTCTAACGTCATGAAATTTTAATTCCCACCCCTAGAAGAAATATGAGAAAGAATCATTAACTGTTTCATTTCTTTTAGCTTCGACTGAGGCAATGCTAGCCTATAAAGAGCTGGTGAAACAGTCACCACGGCGTACCAGTTGTTAACTTTTTTTTAGTTAATCATTCCAGTTGTTAGCTATTTTTATTGATCGTACTGGATGCAGGGCCGGATTTAGGAGTGGGCAAAGTGGGCAGCTGCCCATGGGCCTCCACATCTTGGGGGCCTCCACATATTGACAAGCCATTATCAAAATAGAAAAAACCCGAAACTAGAAAAACCCGATAGATAATCAACAAAAAACACGCGCATCCAATACCACTGTAGTACATAAACTTTTACCAATTACTGTTTGTTGTGTACTGATTATTATTTTGTTTTTATTACTCTTTTAGGCCTACTCTCACTATAATGGAATACCCGAGTAACCCGAGGCTTTCATTTTTTGCAGAAATGAGTGGAATGGACAGACACAAGAGTGCACGATGTTTTGAAAGTGTATGTATGTTAATTATATTATGAATCTTATGGATGACTTCAATTATGTCTTCCCCTAAGGTAGGGGGGCCTCCACATGGAGGCTGCCCAGGGCCTCCACACGTCTAAATCCGGCTCTGACTGGATGTCGTATATCTAATGACACTGGAAATACTGCATCTTCAACCTTGGAATATATCCTAATATCCAATGCATATGACCTCAAATATTCCTGAAATTGGTCAGATTTCAAAAGATTTCCCGGGGAGCTTACAGTGCCCCCGGACCCCCAGCTGTATGGGCTCGCCGTGCTCGCCATTGTCTCCCCCGCATCTGAGTAACACTTTCAAAATGCATTCCCTCAATTCTTTATTTAGCACTACACCACTGGTGGTGGGGGTAATGGGGAGAGGGGTGGGGGTAATGGGGGTAATGGCGTTTTTTACTTCTGTGTGTGGGGATAATGAGGAGTGGGGGGTAATGGGGGAGAGGGGTGGGGTAATGGCGTATATAGCAGTATATGTCACAGTGCTACCCGCTCGAGGGCAGTGGGGAGGGGGTGGGGTAATTGGGGGAGTGGAAGTGGGGTAATGGGAGAGATGGGGTGGGAGTAATGGGGGTAATGCTTTTTTACTTTTGTGTGTGGGGGTAATGGGGGAGTGGGGGTGGGGGTGATGGGGGAGAGGGGTGGGGGTAATGGGGTAATGGCGTTTTTCTAAATTTTGTAGGTGGATCACAGTGCTACCCGCCTGGAGGGCTACCTGCCCCGAGGGCCAAGTTGTACAACTGTCGCGAGCGATAGCGAGCTACCGCTTGTTTATACCTAATTATTCTATGATATATCACTTATTTAGGAGACTCACACATGTCATTCGGTTCTACAAATTCCTGATTTCACATTCACATTAAAGTTCTCCACTATTATAAATTGCAAATATTTTGGTTTATCTGATAGTGACTTAATTTTATGAAATATATATATATATATATATATATATATATATATATATTATATATATATATAACCTTTTGTTTGGTAACCTTTGGTTTGCTTCCGCCCGAATTGTTCATTCTGACGAAGGTCAAACTTTTCACTCCACCTTAGACCTACAGTTTAACGTGGAATCCGAAACACGCCCCACCGTCAGCCCAGCGTCTTAACCACTAGGCTACCCAGGGCACCCATTTATCTACCAACCACTTTCTTTATTGTGTGGAAGGATGAACAGTGAAAAGCTTGGCCTTTGTCAGAATGAACAATTAGGGCTGAAGCAAACCAAAGGTTATCAAAGGTATATGCATATAATATATATATATATATATATTTTTTTTTTTTATTTATTTATTTATTTCGTCTTTTCTTTTTCCTTCATGGTTATTTTTATTATATATACACACACACACACCACACACACACACACATATATATATATATATATATATGTATGTATATATATATATATATATATACACGCCTCTAGCTGGTGATTTAAAAAATAGCGGAGAAATAGTTGAATTCGAGCAGCAGAATTGTATACTGTGTAAATGATTGTTTTCTCTTTAAGTTTAAGCAATCCACGAAAAATTGGAACAACTGCTGAGCTCGATGAGAGAAATTTTTGTATTCATTCTTCGCTAAACTTTGTACTGTAGAATCTGTTTAAAACTATAACAATTTATTAAAACTTCGTGTGGGTTAAATCAAATTAGATGAGAAACGAGTCTCTTTCCATGGATTATTATAGAAGCGTATGGATGACTTACCAACATTAAATGATAGACAGATTGCCGTCCAAAAAGGAATTCGAAGATTAAAATTTACTACTGAAGTATTCTGTTGATATATTCGACACGCGTTCGCGAGCTTTTTTTGATTGGCTGCTATGTAGTCAATAAAACGTTTGTGGTTCGACCGAGCAAGTGAGTGAATTTTAACTTGTTTTGCAGTTACGTTGGCAACCCAACTCGGACGTAATTTTTTTGCGCCAGGAAAAATTACAGAGAGAGAGAGAGAGAGAGCAAAGCTGGGCACAAACCGTTAATCCGTCAATCGTTAATTAACGAAGTTAACTTTTTCGTTAACGATTTAACTTTTAAGTTAACTTTGAAAATCATTATCGGACTAATTAACTTCCGTTACATTTAACTTCCATTAACTCAAGTCCGTTAACCCAAAAAATTCATAAATAAACGTTTAAAAGTTTCTATTATTTTCAGTGCTGAGCAGGTGCGCAATTAATCCGCCACTGTTAATAGTGATGAACGAATTTCCATTTCCGCAGTGCAAAATCAGGCGATATATTTGTTTCCGTCGCCACAATTTGTGTCTTACCAAATATGGTAGTTATTTATGGCATTGGTTTGAGCAAAACATGGTCGACTGTAAAATCAGGCGGAAAGATTTGCCATTTGAGTTGAATGTTTCAACTTCTTTCAAGAAATATCACGAGCATTTTAAGGCACTTTCAATAATATATATGTAACAATTACAACAAATAACTACATTCGTTTCATTTGCAGTCTGTCTCTTGCGCAACATGTTTGTGCTAGTGAATATTTAAAAATAATCGTTGTCAAGTAAGTCATGTATATTTATAATATGTCTGTGAGTACCTTATTAGTAGTCTCCTTGATACATTTCAAGAACCATAAAACTGATCAGGTAAGATTTCAATTCTCATGTCACTTTGATGACATAAATTGAGTCAATTGATGTCTTACAATGGGAGCGTTTTCACCTCATCTGGTTGGACAAGTATGACAACACCAAGGTCGCCAGGGTGAGGAAAAGCATGGAGGGTACAGTCGAGGAGGCCATGAAGCAGCAGTCCAACGAAGTGGGCAGCAACAGTGGAGGCAGCAACAACGAGGAGGAGGAGGAGGATGACTTCTTCAGTGCTGTCATCCAGACAAAAGAGAGCAGCAGAAGCCACAGGTCACTCAAGGGCAAGGCCCAGAACTTGGTCAAGACCTGGCTGGAGACCAACTCCAAGGACTTGCTGACCGATGCTGCCTTCTTGGGTGAGCAAGTGTTGGTGGACTTGTTCATCAAGTTCAACACAGTCATCCCCTCCAGTGCTGTAGTGGAGCGTTTGTTCTCTATGGGCAAGGACATCCTGAGGGCCAAGAGATCATCCCTGTCTGATGAAAACTTTGATATGCTAATTTTCATGAAGGGCAACATGCATCTCATGGACAAAATGGAGAACGAGAAGAAGAGGGAAAATTAAATTATATATATATTGTGTTTTTCATTTTTTTATAATAAAAGTTAACGTTAACGATTTATCGGTAACTTCCGTTACATGTTTAACGAATTAACGGATTAACGGTTAACGAAGTTAACTTTTTGGTTAACGGATTAGCGGTTAACGAAGTTAACTTTTTGGTTAACGGTGCCCACCACTGAGAGAGAGAGAGAGAGAGAGAGAGAGAGAGAGAGAGAGAGAGTTACAAGGAAAAGAAGTACCTCAAAAGGCCTTGTGAGAGAGAGAGAGAGAGAGAGAGAGAGAGAGAGAGAGAGAGAGAGAGAGAGAGAGAGAGAGAATATTATACACTCATGGTGGAGAAAGGAAACATACACTGATAAAATGTTTTTTATTTTATTATAAAAAAAAAATTGTGAGTTGATCTGTCTTTTTTGTCATAAGAACATAAAATTCCGACAGTATATTACAAATACAGGGTGTGTATAAAGCAGAGCTGGGCACCGCAAACTCAAAATCACTTCCGCGATCGCAAATCCGCAAACTCAAACCTTACCTTCCGCAACCGCAAATCCGCAAACTGCTTGCCATTTTTGGTGCCGCAAACGCAAATCCGCAAACGCAAACCATATTTCCAATTTTTACAGTGCTGGGCACTTCCGCAAACACTTCCGCAAACCGCAAATTCCGCAATCGCAATTTTAACTATAAAAAGTATTCAAAACATTAAAGAGGTATAAAAAGTTTTTATATCTTTTTAATGTTTAATGTTTTAGCCTTGTTTTTATTAAAAACAAGGCTAAATAATTTATTACAATAAATCACTATTGTAGAAGAAATAAAAATACTACTATATTGATATATTATATTGAACAAAAACACCTCCTGCAAGTAAATAGTAAATAAATTAAATAATAAATTTAATCATTTGAATTTCATAAATTTTGAGACTTAGACACGTTAGAGAAGACTGTACTGTAACTGTACACACATTACATTACACAAGTTAAATTAAGTTAACACTGTGACTGTACACAACTTGAACTCACTGTACAACTCAACCCCTCTAGCCTCTACAAGTGTACGCCTCTGGCTTTGTCAACAAGTTCAGTCGTCCTCCTCCAGTAACTGAGCCAAATCCAGTTTTAATAAGTCCATGTTCCCCTTCATGAACACGAGACGTTGGAAGTTGTCAGAGGTCAGGCTGGCCCTTTTGGGCTTCATTATATCTGACCCATGGGAGAACAGTCTCTCCACGGCCGCAGAGCTGGGGATGGCCGTGTTATACTTGAGGAAAACATGAACCCAGGCGTTGCGGTGAAGTTTGGGGAACATGCTCTGCTCCAGCCACGTGGGAAATTTGCGGAAAGATTTGCGTTTGCGGTCTTAGTTCCGCAACGCAAATTCACTAATTTGCGATGACTTTGCCGCAAACGCAAATCCGCAAACGAAAAACATACTTCCGCAATTGCGGAATTTGCGGTTTGCGGAAGTGCCCAGCTCTGGACTATAAAGTAATGCAAGTTATGAGACAAATCTGATTTGAACTGGTTAATTTGAATGTGATACGCCGTGCAAAAGCCTGTATAGAGTTCGATGGTGTACATTTTCAACACCTCTTATAAAACCTCACTACGAATATACAATTGTTATAAAGTACGTGTAATAAATATTATTTTTCTATTCACTTGCGTTAATATAATTCAAATCGGATTCGTCTCTTGTATTTAGTAGAACTAAAATATAGTTAGTGATATATTAAATAAAATTTTGGTGACAATAACCAAAATTTGCTTCACATATCCAAGCATTTTTTCAGTGTGAAAAATCTAAATTTCGTTACAATAATAATAATAATAATAATAATAATAATAATAATATATATATATATATATATATATATATATATATATATATATATATATATATACACACGCACCTTTCGTTAACCTTTGGTTTTGCTTCTGCCAGAATTGTTCATTCTGACGAAGGTCAAGCTTTTCACTCCACCTTAAACCTACAGTTTAACGTGGAATTTGAACCACGCCCCACCAGCAGCCCAGCGTCTTAACAACTAGGCCACCCAGGTACCCATTTATTTACCAAACACTTTCTTTATTGTGTAGAAGGATAAACAGCTGGGTTTTGCTGCGCGCCGGCTGCCGTCACCGGGTCTGGATCCCGGGGCCGATGGATTCGTAGTCAGCGACGCTAACCACTACACTACCAAGGTATATATATATATATATATATATATATATATATATATATATGTTACAGTCAAAGTGTGTAACCAGACATTTCGCCTAATGGCTGAAACTTTTAGTCATTTCGCAAAATGGCTGTTTCACTTGGTCATTTCGCGAAATGACTAAAATCTTCAACCATTACGCGAAATGGCTGAAATTCCACTTTGGTCATTTCGTACAAGATCATTTGCCCGGTTACGTCAACTGTATTCCCGGTTAGGTCAACTGTATGCCCTTGACAATTGGTTAGGTTAAGTTGTTATTTTCGTTAGTTTTAACGAAAATAACACGACTTAACCTAATCAATTGTCAAGGGCATACAGTTGACCTAACCGGGCCTTCAATGGCGGACATCGGAATAACATTGAAGGCCCGGTTAGTATTTGAAAACCTCTATATTGAAAATTCAAATGTGTTCAAATGTTCAAATGTGTTCAGATGTGTATTTGAAGAATGTTTCTCACTTATTTGAACAGACCTGTGGATGTATGTATGTTTTAACAGACACCTGGTGACTGCACTGGATGGCAAGACAATGAGTAACAACAAGTGGTCTGGGCCCCTAGGGAAGATGTTAGACACTGCCACTGAGCTGGAGATCAACCCAAACTTCACGAGAATCACTGTTGGTCCTCCTCTACCCCATCTTAGTCGGGAGGTAGTCAAGGACCTCAGCACAGACCAATCATATGGCTACAGAATCATCACTGCCATCAGATCGGGAGAGGTACCTCAGAGTCTAGCTCTCGTGGAGATTGGACCAGTCTGTCACAGTAGGTGGCTCACCACGGCTCTAAGGTTCTGCAGATTGTGGATTTCCAAACATGGGCTGAAGGGTAGGAACCTGAAGAATCTGAGGATAATTGTGGAATTCATAGTGGGAGTCTACGCACCAAACTGGTTCAACATCAAGTTAAATCACAGCTGGGTGGAGGGTCCCAGGCATGTACTGTACCAGCTGGAGCTGCTCAGAAGTCAGAAGAAGGAGGTGATAGGAATAGTGATGCCTACAGTGAAGAGATCAGCCTGGTATGCACACTCTGAGGCTGCTCCAGGCCATGCTATGCAGTGAGGTGAGGAGGAGAGGAGGGAGGCAATGAAGAGGATACTGGAAATCATAGGTGAAGGAGATGAGGACACACAGGTAGGAGACTGCAGTGTCAGAACCAGGAAGACTCCTGACATCAACCCAGATGCCACCAAACTCCCGGAGCTTATTGACTGGAACTCTGGCGTGACTGAGCCTTCTCTGACCTGCTCCCTCACCACTGCTGCAATCAAGGAGTTTCTGGATAGACCAATGGAAGTTCCTGCATGGCCCTCACGCACACAGTCAGTAGAGAGGTGTGTAAGGATGACAACTGAAGCAGCACAACATGTAATGTATGTAAAATGTAGTTATATACAATAAAAAAAATACCTGCAAAAATTGCTGATTTTTCGTAAACTTCAACTTCAAATGTAAGTAGCTAAGAGTGGTCAAATCTGAATTTTAAAGCCATATTTCGATTTAGCACATAAAAATGCATCATTTGGTCACTAGTAGTCTTTGAAAATCTAAAGATTTCACTTTGCTCCCCAAAATTGACGCACCCTACTGTAACATATATACTGTAGTTAACTTCAATTTCGCTAGCACCTGGTAAAGTTACGAAGGGTGAAGCATTTAATGTGCTTCATTTTTTCCATGTGTATAATATTCTCACGAGAATAATCGGGTCAATCCCAGAATAGGCACCTGATGTACCTCAATCCCAGATGAAGCACCTGCGTTCAACCTCAATCCCAGAATAGGCACCTTGCAAGGAATTAAATAAAAAAAACCTGATGATTACAAAATTTATTGTTTATACAAAGTTTATTACAAATGTAATAAAGGCAAAGTTATAAAAGGTTTAAAGTGGTTTAATGAATAAAGAAATTTTTTAGATATTATAAATTCCTGCAATATGAACCAGAATGTTTCTGAATCCATCTGAAGCAAATCTATCTTGCCACATAAATTGGTATAGATATAGGTTAGGTTAGGTTAGAGTTGATTTTTTCAAATATTGATAAAAACAATGAAATTATATCTCTAAAAAACTGTTTATATTTTTTCTCCTCAATCCCAGATTAAGCACCTGTGTTTTGCCTCAATCCCAGATTAAGCACCTAAAAATGATTTCAGGTGCCTATTCTGGGATTGATCCGAATAATCTGTATAGAATAAATATAAATTGTGTGTGTGTGTGTGTGTGTGTGTGTGTGTGTGTGTGTGAGAACACAGTTGACACACAAAATGCTGTATATATTTATATGAAAGAAATTCATACAATGTATTTAAACACTTTCTGACCATCGATCGCAACAAGAAGAATTTACGAAACCTTCTTGTTTATTCGTCCATTTACCATTCCAAGGCAATGTCCCTTCACTAAGCCAAACTTGGCAACCCTGAGTATGTTCACTTCTTAAAAGCTTCGTGTCTTTACGACTGTCAAAAGGTCGAAAACATTACTATTAAAAGTTTTAATATCCTCCTGAAAGTCTATTAAAAATTAATGTTAACATTTTATAAGGTGAAAATAAAATTTTACAAAATTCTGTACTTTAATGTTGATGGTATGTTCAAACAGGGATTTGCAAATGGAAAAAAGAAAAAAGAAAAAAAGGAAAATGTAGCAAACGTTTTATTTATATGTATATGGGACTGATATATATATATATATATATATATATATATATAATTATATATATAATATATATATATATACAGTATATATATCCCATCACTGCTGGGATGCACAACCTTGTCATATATTCTGTGGGACGCAATTGTCTCAACAGGATACAGTCTGAAGACAAATTAACTTGGATCACCTACGATCAGGGCCCCCAGCCTTCGTTAGTTAGCCTTATAAGGCTAACTAACGAAAAGATCACGACTTAACCAAACCAGTCGTTAGGTCAACTGTACGTCCTTCACGATTGGTTAGGTTAAGTCGTGATATTTTCGTTAGTTAGCCTTATAATGCTAACTAAAGAAGGCTGGGGGGGGGCGCCCTGATCTTCAGGTGATCCATTAACTTAAATAGATTGAAATTAAGATTAAAGAAATTGAGATTAAATGTATTCGACAAAATGCTTCATTATCAGTTTTTAAACAATTTTTACCTTACAGAAATTTAATTTTAAAAATTTCTAAAAATTAAAAGGTTAAAATGCTTGAGTGTTAATCTCTTTCTTGAGCACTTCTAATATAATAGTCAAGGATAAACAGTGGTAACTCGGAAACACTGATACTACAAGAAACTATTTAAGCTATTGTTATTTCTAAAACTAAAATTAGCTGCAGGTGGAAAATGCAACTTTTCTAACTTATACTATAAGTAATTTACTTTCTTTTCAACCTTTCAAGTGTTCCATGCGATAATTTCTCATTTTACGGAGGTCAGGCTTGTTGCCCGGCTCATCGGGGATTGTTCTGAGCCAAGCGTCTATTCTTTCTTTTGAAAATATCCACCGCAACACCACTCGTGTTCCTTAGTTCCTTGGGCAGCTGGTTAAACAGTCTTGGTCCTCTCACAATAAAACTATTTTCCTTCAGGGTTGAGGATATTTTCTACTTCCTTTTCTACTCTTAAATTCAGACCAATTGTAGATTCTGTTCCTGTTTGTTTGTAGAGATCCTATATCCTCTGGGTTTCTTATTTTTCTACTAATTTTTGTGCCATCGGCAAAGGATGTTACTGTGCTGTCACTGGTAATTTCCTCATCTATATCAGTTAGCATGATTATGAAGAGTAATGGAGCTAAGGTTCTCTGACTCTGATGAAGATATTCCTTGAACTGTAACGACTTTACTGCCCTCACTAAGAAAATTATATATTTTACAATTGTATTTATTATTCCCATATATTTCAGTTTATTGCCGTGATTTCATGGTCACACTTGTCGAACGCCTTGGCAAAGTCTGTATATCACATCATAGTTTTCATGTTTTCGAGTGCATTAATAATGTTGTTATGATGTTCCATTAGTTGTGATAGTCATGATCTTCCTGACCAGAATCCACGTTATCATTTAATTTTTTCCGAGTTTCCAAAAAGTCATAAATTTCAAATATTTTGGTGAGATGAGGTGTAAGCGACACTGGCCTATAGTTTTTAGCTCGGATCGATCTCCTCCTTTATATACTAGAACTATGTTTGTTCTCTTCAGGATGTTCGGTATTTCTCCCGTGTCTAATGATCGTCTTCATATCCAATATAGGAGCTCAGCGACTTCATTCTTAGTTTTTGAATAGTGTGGCATTTCATTTGTCTGGGCCTGCTGCCGAGTGTGTTTTTAGTTTCCCTATAGCTTGTCACGCAGGGCCGGATTAACCATTAAGCAAAATAAGCCCGTGCTTAGGGCATCAAGGGAAGGGGGGCACCACAGAAATTTTCCATTGTCGGATTTACCATGGATTTATTATACTATTATAATCGCGGCTTATAGCCTATAAGCTGTTGAAAACTGAATTATATATATATTCATATATAGTATTTATTTTTTTTCATTGTTTGAATTTGTAGTGAACAACAACATTTTATTTTATGATTTATTTTTGTTTATATTTTGAATTACATACTATATATGGGGCACCAAAATCTTTTAAGTGCTTAGGGCCTCTAAAGGTCTTAATCCGGCCCTGACTGCTTGTGTGATATCATCTTTCGTGAAATCAAAGTCCGTTATACTTCCCCTTGTAACTCTTCTTCAAAGAACGCGTTTCTATCATATATTAGTTTATCATTTTTGGAGTTACTGAAAGATAATTCATATTGAGCTCTTAATGGGTCAGATACTTCTTTTAAATCATCGGTTAAAAAGTTGTTTAAATTCTTCAAAGGTCCGATAGACGAGTGATTTGTATTCTTCATTTTTGCAAAATTATCGAAGTATTTTAAGTTAACCTTTATCGCTTCTATAGTGTCATCTTCTTCCTCTGTATGATTCTCAATTAGACCCTGTATGACGCAATCTATACTCTCCAGTTTATCATTTAATATTTCTCTGATGTTGTTGTCTTTGCAGTTTCTTAACTTTACACTCAATCTTTTTCTCTTGCGGAACATTGACCTCTTTTGTCTCTCGAACCTGCTTCTCTTTCCTCTTTGTTGTTTTTTGGGACATGTCTTTCCACAATTTCTATCGTCTTCTCTTCTTGGATTATTAGCATCACTTCCGTTGTCTTGTACTTAAAGATGGTTCTCCAGTCCATTGTTTCCATGCTGGATGCAATATCTTCCCAATTTATAGTCTTGGTGGTGAAAATTAAAAATTTCGAATTTGCCTCTTTTTATAGCGCGCGTTTTTCCTTCCCTGTTGCTTTTATGTTGGTTGTTATTTCAATAATGTTATGATCTGATATTATAGTTAGGGATATTTCTATGCTATCAATTAGGTTACTGTTGCTTGTGAATACAAATCTAGGCAGTTGTGTTTTCTTGTATTTTCCGTTATTTCTTGTGTTAACATAAATTAATCAGATAGAGGTACTTCCCGTGTACCTCCCTTGTCTTGGTTTATATATATACAGTATATTTCTTCCTACCATTTTAAATTTCATAAACGGAAAATTAAAATCACCGCAGAAAATAATATTTGGAGTTGGGGAGTGTAGAGCTTTCATCCAGTTCCTGACCTCTGTAATGGTATCTGAGAATTTTATAGTTGAAGTGTTAGTACCATGTTTAATTTTTCAACTTTTGCTGCTACTAATTGTACTAGTTGTTTGAAGTACTTATATCATTTCTGCCATGTGTTTTTCGTGTGTATAAATAGCATATCTTTCTTTTCGTCTTACTGTTCTGTCAGTTCGAAGTATGTTATAGTTGTCAATTTTGATTTCTTTTTTGTCGATACAGAACTCAGTTTTCACACAGTTCGTCTGGTAGTCCTTCAGATGAGTTTCCATGAGGCATGTAACGTCTGCTCTAGTCCCTTGCATGAATCTTTCAGGTATGTGACTTTGTTCAAGGAATGGTTTGGTTTTAGGCCCTGTATGTTGGCTGGAATTATTTTTATTTTTTCGTTTTCATTTTCTTCTGTATGTATTTGAGATTCATTATCTTTCGGTGGTGCATATTTCGTTGCCCTGTGATCTTTCGAGAAATTTCCCTTTTTTACCTGTTTCGATACATGTTCCGATATGAAAGGAATATAAAGGAATTCAAATACATATCGTATGTAGTTTTTTTCTGCATTTATTCTGTACGGCTCTCGGATACCTGTATTTGTCAATTATTTTTGTATTTGTTGAATTGGTAACCTCGTTTGCTAATGGCTTTGGCTGCTCAACGTATTCCTTTGAGGATGGTCGTAACGGCATTTTTGCCCGTACTTGCATCTCTCATATCTTGCATAAGTTTTGCAAATATTAAAGTGGTGGAACTTGCATTTTTTTCAAATTTACATATCCATTTTTGTGATGGAAGTTACATAAAGTGTGATGTGCATAGATGTATTGCCCATCCCTGTATCTGGAATGCCCTTTTGCATAATATTTGCATAATATATTTTCTACGTTTTTGGTTTTATCTTCTTTTTATCATTATCTTCGTTTGAAGATAATGATAAAAATTATCTATGGTGAGTAGTTTCACCACATCACAGATTGTACATGTTTTTTTTCTTTTTTCTTCTTGTACAATAGTGTTTTCTTTTCGTGTTACCTTTCATTTGTTTCTTTCTCATCCACACTGTTTTCCTTCTGGACATTCTGGCCATCTTTTCCTCCCATTCTCTCTCTTCTCTATCGCATTCATATTCGTATTTTCCATTTCTTTAATATCGTAAGTGTTTATAATCTCCGTTCGTGAGGCACACGGAAATTTGATGACCATAATTTGTTTCACTTTCGATACAAGGGATATTCTCCTATCGTCCCATTTTATACAGTCAAAGTCATGCAATTTTTGACAAAAATCACACCTGATTGCTTCGTTTTCAGTTGTTGCTAGATTACATAAATTGCAAATTAGGTGAAAATTTGGACTCATGGCCATGTTATTAGCACCGTAATCGCTCATTACACACACACACACACACACACACACACTTTTTTTTCCTTCCTTTTCGTTTGGGTGGGAGTCAATCACGAGGGTTTGGTTTTATATGACCTTTTTCCTCCCTTGTTCCAAACTTTTCTCAGATGACCACCGTATTTCGATTGAATATATATTTTAGCTTGGGATAATTTCTGTAAACTATATTGAACGTTTTTACATTCAATGAATTTCACTTTATAATTTATATGCACGGATTTACCGATACTTTATACACTTTCGGGTGTAGATAGAATAAACTGCCGAGAAGTTATTCTCTTCTTATTTTTATATTAATAGTCCGGTTGCACGGGGTGGGAACCCTGCATTGTTTGTTATAAAGCAAATCTTGACATATTTTGAAAGCTTATACCACCCCATTCAAGAATCCATCGGGTGTACACCTGACCCCCGCTTGGCTTTTTCAATATGGCCGCCATTTTACAAGACTTTTTTAATATGGCCGCCATTTTCCAAGATGGCTGGCGAAACTGAAAAATCCCATATCCTAGTCAATACTTGATGGATTTTGATGATCTTGGTATCATTTCTAGGGGTTTTTAGGATGATGAGTCGATCTGGAGGGGTTGCAGATATTTTGGGAGTCGTTTTGACCCACATTCGTCAATACTCAAGGTCATTGGAGGTCAAACGCCCCCCGAAATAAGGAATATCCTATATCCCGGGCAGTCGTGAGATATTTTGGTGATCTTACTGCCGTTTTTATGGTTTTGGGCGAGACTGAGTAGTTCTATAGGCACATGATAACAGTAGGATATCATTTTGCAACTCCATGGGTCAAGTCAAGGTCATTTGAGGTTAAAGTTTGGCCTTGAAATATGATAATGCCACAGTTGACATCACTGTATTTGCTTTATTTCAGTGACAATTTCTACTCCATAATCTACTCCATAATCATGGGACAGCCTAGTTTCTTAAATTCATAGAAGTGAGTCAGCATGGCAAACACGTCTGTGTCATCACAAATGATGGAGATGCGGGCATCAGAATCTTTCTCAGCTTGTGCGATAGCGTGTTGTGTTATTATCACGTCAGCCTCTTCATGAGATGATGAGAGCTCCAATGCTGCTCGACTCCTGCCTCGCACAATGGAAGTCGGTATGGTCTGCCATCCTGCAAGCACTAGCTCATGGTCTTGGGTTACAGTTGCGAGATACTCACTGTCAGCAAGGATTTGCTCACAGAACAGCCTGTTTAGTTGAACGTGAGAACAGCGTCTCTTGTAGGCAATGGGGTGTTGAGGTTCAGCTTGTGAACTCTGCTGCTCTTGCTTCTCATTGCCCGAGTGCTTGATTTCGGAGAGAAATCATAGTAGCGATCAAAAGCTAGTACTACAGATGCATGAAAAAGATGTTTCGGTAGCTATACTTTGAAGGTTTGGATAAATGTAGCAACTGTGCCACTAGCAGGCCAGTCGACTGTCCACAAAACAGCTGACACATCCGTGATAACAACTGTTGGTCGACCCCATGTTCGAGAGGATGTTTCCACTCCCAAGTTCTGCTTCAATACGGACTTAGCTGCAGTTTTCATTAAGCCATCTGGTTGGAACAGTGCGGGTGGGTATGCCGCAAGCTCTGTTGAGAATACATGGGTCAAGTCAAGTTCGCGTTCGCTCATCAGCAAACCGATGACGCGTGCATAAATTGCTTTTTGGTCCATAACCAAGTGGGCACCCACCTTGATATGTTTCGTTTTACTTGCAAAGGTGATGACATGTTTGGAAATGGTGCCATAAAAGCCTTGTGGCCATGATGACTTGTACTGTGCCAGTTGCGTCTTTCCAATACTAACAGCTCTATCGGCATTGCCATCTGGAGATGCAAGCTGCCCTGTCTGAATATTGTATAAGTTGCCTCCTGGATGTGACTCTGGATCCATTGGGTTCATGCACTTAGAAAGGGAATCATGAAGTGATTGGCGATCTTCTCCATCATGTTTGATGCGACCTCCTGCCTCCTCTTTGTGGTACAGATGGAATGTTTCTAGGTGCTCACTCATATCTAGGAGGTCATGGGGAACATAATCCCTGATTTCATTTTAAACCCTATAGAACTACTCAGTCTCGCCCAAAACCATAAAAATGACAGTAAGATCACCAAAATATCTCCACGACTGCCCGGGATATGGGATATTCCTTATTTCGGGGGGCGTTTGACCTCCAATGACCTTGAGTATTGACGAATGTGGGTCAAAACGACTCCCAAAGTATCTGCAACCCCTCCAGGTCGACTCATCATCCTAAAAACCCCTAGAAATGACACCAATATCCAGAGCTGGGCAGTATTTAAATACATTTGTATTTAAATACGTATTTAAATACATTTGTGTATTTAGAACTGTATTTATAAATACATTGTTTTTCATGTATTTAAATATAGTATTTAAATACTTTAATGAGTATTTAAATACAATAATGTATTTAAATACTCAAAATATAAAAATGTAAATACTTTTACTGGTTTAATACACGTTCTGTACTAGCACAGTACGACGCGTCGACAGTGTAGTACAGCATGGTTCATGTTTCAACGTGTCAGTTCAATCAGTTGTGTGCCAACCTTAGTCGAAAGCGGCTGATTTCTTTATCGTGTGCGTGTCATGGCTTCAACAAGCAAATCCGGTGAATCAAACAGTGATATATCTGCAGATAACAATTTAGTGCACCCTCTGTTTGATGGAAAATACTTTAAAATTAAATCTAAAGACGGTAATAAGGTAAAGTGCACCTGCTTGCTGTGTAAACACGAAGTCTCTGCTGCAAGCAATGCTACAACGAATCTGTACACTCATCTGAAGGTAAGTGTTTTTTTAGACATCAAAAAATATCTTGAAATTGACCGAATAATCGTACAAAACGGCTCTGCCTTAAGTGGCCTAACTCGTTGCAATCAATCCGATTTGCGATGGAAAATTCATTGATGAAAAAGCTTTTAAAATCGTCTGATCTATCGAGTGGTGTATTTATTTCGAAATTCACCGTGTCCCCTAAAGTAGAAATTTATCAAAACATGAATTAGTGAATGCATATGTTAAAATTTGTATGTATTTAAAATGTATTTACAAATGTATTTAAATACAATTGATGTATTTTGTATTTAGTTTCTAAATACATTCGTAAAATGTATTTAGTATTTAGTATTTAAATACATTTCTCCCATGTATTTAGTATTTAGTATTTAAATACATTCAATGTATTTATTGCCCAGCTCTGCCAATATCATCAAAATCCATCAAGTACTGACCAGGATATGGGATTTTTCAGTTTCGCCGGCCATCTTGGAAAATGGCGGCCATATTGAAAAAGTCAAGAGGGGGTCAGGTGTACACCCGATGGATTCTTGACTGGGGTGGCATAAGCTTTCAAAATATGTAAAAATTTGCTTTATAACAAACAATGCAGGGTTCCAGTAAAATCAGGGTCTGTGCTACCGGACTATAATGCAGAGAGAGAAACAAAGCGTTCATTCCCAACGAAGTATAAATAAGCTATACTTAGTAAAAACTGTAACTGAAATATAGGCCTTAATACCGCAAAATATTTTTACTCTGAAGAAGACGTACTCTGGGACGAGACACGAAGATACAAGCGTTCTTCTGAAATATTAACTTGGTTTATTATCCTGCAATATAGGCAACATATTCTCCAACTATAGAATACTTTTCTAAAATTAAATTTATAAAATTTTACCTCAAAAACAATTTTACATTTTGTTTTAATATTTGTAAATAAAAAGAGAAATTATTTGCGGACATAGGCGAACTATGCCGGCGGATCAGACAACTGTCGCCCGAGGGCCGGATCTGGCCCGCAACTGTCAATTGTCGACTACTGGCACATGAAGATTACACCTATTCAAATCAAATCGATATACCAATAGTACTAAAGCGGGTCATATATTTTAAGACCCCTTATACAAATTATGATAGTTTGGTAAAATTCCAGATACCAGACGCAGTTGAGAGCCAGAGTCCATAGGCCCTAATTAATTATTAACCTACAAAACTATGTAGTCTAATCTAACTTAACCTAGCATAACCTAACCTAATTTAACATATTACCAAGCTGTTTCGAAATCTGAAATTTTGCCGGTTTTATCCTTAGATATAACCTACCAAGACTTACTAAGGTGTTTTACTGCCAGATTAACTGACAATTAACAACATTTAGACACAAAGAACCAGTACCCTCTCTCCTACGTTCGTTTGTTGTTTACAAATGCAACTGTAGTGGATGTATAGTTGCCCGCATATGTAATGTTCCTCGCCTCACAGGCGACTCCGTACATGTGGCAACGCCGCAGTGATAGTCAAGGTACCCCAACTGGGGGAAGGTGGGGTGAAGGGGGGACAACCGAGTCCAACAACATATAACACAGGCATATACAGTATATCTAAAGGACAATTGAATGTTGATTGTTTTTTTATTTGTTGTGTTTGTGTGTAACTTTATTTGAGTTATGCACTTTTACCTACTGATATTAATTAAAGCATGCTATGAAATACAAAAGGAAAACATTCTCAAACAACACACACACACACACACACACACACACACACACGCATATATATATATATATATATATATATATATATATATATATGAAGGAAACCACTGTTCAGGAAAATTTAAATTTTTATTTCTTTAACACCAATAGCACCTGTATTGTGCTTTCCTTCTTCATACTTCGTCGCGAAAGTACGTTATTTAACATTATATATAATATATATATATATATATATATATAGCGACAGAGACGCCTTCAGACACTTTCGCGATTTCCACTTGACAATAAACCCACTTTTCCATCGACACAACCACGCCCAAGATGACGTCACACTTCGACCTCGTTAAAGTGGACGGAGCAATCCAAGAATAAGCACCCCAAATCAATTTTGGGTCCTTTTTCTTGGACTGGGGTCGAACGAGGGTGCTTATTCTTGGATTGCTCTAAAATGGAATTAAGATTGAGTTAATTGCTCTAAATGGTTAATTGAATGCCCGGTTAGGTTAATTGTACTCTTCAACCAATAATGGTAACACTTCAGTTTGAAAAGTTGATGCTGTCATCTTGCCCTTAAACTTCTGAATGGTTTTTACATTTTAGGACTTATTTATAAATATATCGAAACCTACGGTAAAATTATTGAATGCCCGGTTAGGTTAATTGAATGCCAGGTTAGGTCAACTGTACGCCTTTGACGATTGGTTAGGTTAAGTCGTGATATTTTCGTTAAAACTAACGAAAATATCACGACTTAACTTAACCAATCTTCAAAAGCGTACAGTTGGCCTAACCTGGCATTCACTTGACCTAACCGGGCATTCAATTAACCATTTTAGAGCAATTAACTCAATCTTAATTCCATTTTAGAGCAATCCAAGAATAAGCACCTTCGTTCGACCCCAGTCCAAGAAAAAGGACCCAAAATTGATTCGGGGTGCTTATTCTTGGATTGCTCTAAATGGACTCCCGGGTACGACGCACCTCAGTGGCACGCGAGATCTCATCATGTAACAACGTTGTAACAGGCCCCATTGACCTGGTGTCATTCACCTAACTTTATATAAAGATTTTCATTTTCTCGCGCGTTATTATAATATTGAAGTCATTATTGAAGTGCACATTTATACATTTTAACTGAACTTGTATTCAAACAACTGCAACTTTTATTTGTCTCACTTATATATCATTTATTTTGTTTAATAAAGGAAGAAAACGCATTCTCTTAATTTCCTAATGAATAACATTATTTGATCTGAAAAGATTATGGTGACCCTAGCCTCAAGCAATCATAATCATTAACATTAACAACTTAACCTAATTAATATTATTATTACTATTATTGTATTGCCGACGTTGACGACGATAAACTGACAACAATAAATGCTCCCACCATATATATATATATATATATATATATATATATATATATATATATATAAAGATTTAGGGGTTGTAATGATTGATGATGCGAAATTTGAAACACAAAATAAGATAGCAGTAAAAAGAGCAAAGAGAATAACTGGGCAGACATGAGAACCTTTAAACGAAGGGACTAACATCCCCATATAAAAAAGAAGACATCAGACAGCTAGAAGGGATTCAGAGAAGCTTCACAGCCAAGATCAAGGAATGCAAAGAACTAAATTACTGGGAAAGGTTACGCGAACTAAACCTATATTCACTGGAAAGGAAAAGAGAGAGATACACCATTATTTACACTTGGAAAATAATGGAGAAACTACAGTAGTCCCTAATCTTACTCTGAACCCTGTAACTCCCCAAACAACAGTGGAAAGTAGAAAAGGAAGACTGTGTCGTGTTCCAAAATTAAAGGGTAGAGAGGGAACATCCTTAACCCTGAAAGAAAATAGTTTTGTGGTGAGAGGACCAAAACTGTTTAATCAGCTGCCCAAAGACCTGAGGAACACTAATGGTGTTGCAGTGGACATCTTCAAAAGAAGATTAGATGCCTGGCTCAGAACAATCGCCGATGAGCCGGGCGTACCTGGCTATGTGAGGTGGAGAGTACAAGAAACCAACTCACTACTTCACCAGGCCAACTCGAGAGGAGGGGCGACAAGCTTGACTTTCGTGAAATGAGGAATCATCGCACGGAATTTGAAAAGTTGAAAGGAAAGGTATATATATATATATATATATATACACATCGCAACATCCCGAAATAAATCCTGGATCCGCACCTGAGATATATATATATACACACGACAGTCGCTATTTGAGTATATATATATTTTAAAAAAGAAATTGTCTTAAAAAATGAATAAAAAAGGGCAGAAAGAAAAGCAAAAGAAATATTTAATCCTTTGAAGAATAGTTGAAAAGACTTTTGAAGGTTTTCGCGCAAAATGGGAAATCCTTCGGGTGCCATATATATTAGGGTGGTCCAAGAAATGAAAGTTTTATTTTGTACTTCCTCAAGGCTGCCCTTGTTTGAAATTATAAAAGGATAATTGCTACAAAAAATGATCGCATTCCGACTATATTTAGAGGTCGCTACAAAATGAATAATTTTTTCTTAAATGAAAAAATAACGAAATTTGACAAAAGAACATGCAAATGGCTTTTAATTCTGTAAAGACGCTTTAGAGGGGGTAGGGAACGTTCGTCGATGGGTCTCAACAACGCGGAGAAGGAATTGTTTTTGCTGCTCATCTTTGGTAAGCGTTGTATTGTACCGTTGAATAAGAGCAATCGCTCTCTCTGCAGGTCATTGACAACCTTCATCTTCAATGCTCCTTCTTTCAACAACTCGTAGTTGTCGTTACTTGGCCAATCACTTGCTGGTTTCGAAAGAAACTCTTAAGCAATCTTCTTTCCGTTTTTATCCAGTACATCGAAGAGTTGAGCCGGCTTCTCGCTGACATAAGTTTCCAATGGGTTTGCTGTTTTGAACAGCTTTGGCCTTTGAATCGAGGCGCTTCAGACCTTTCGCTTTTGCAGGATGAGATAATGTTTTAATCATATTTTTTTTACTTTGCTGTCCAACCCGTCGTCAAAAAGTGAGAGTCCAATCAACTCTTCCGAGAAGTACCAGAGATGTCTCTTAAATGCCTTGAGTGCAATTTCAGCCAAAACCCTGTTTGGATAAGTCTTCATAGCTGTTAGAAAAGCTAGGTCGTTTCTAGGGGCCCTCACTGTGAAGGGTGCTTCATGCCAATATTTACTATAAACAAGTGCCACTATGGAAAAAATAGGTCCTGCTCCAACCAGAGTAGCCTAAACACAACCTAGGCTATGTTGAAGATGGAAGACCAAGGCCAAAGATGAACCAGCCTAACTATTTGTCCATAAACAGGACTTCCATACTCTTTTGTTAAACAATTACAGCTGAAATGTCAGCTTATTTAACTTAAATTTAATAACCGAAGGGAAATTTATGAACTTCTTACCTTGAAGTTTCAATAAATGTTTTATTTCTTGACACCCATAATAAACATTTTTATTCCGGCTTCTTTCGTCTTACGTTTTTCGTCCTCCCTATCAGTCTGCTTATTCAGCTTATGCTTATTCAGCTTATCCCGATCTTTTTCTTCTTCTTCCCAAAACCGTGTTGCTATTTCTAGCTATGGGATCTTTTTTTCTTTTCATCCCATATTTGTTTCTTCATTGGTGTCTTTTTAATTTTTCTCAGCAAGAGTTCATGTTCTCCTTCCGAGTTATTTTTTATTGTTATTATTTATTTTAATGTCAATATGGCTTATCCAAGATTAGGTGGGTCTTCCATTTCGGTACTCCCAAATTTTCCACAGCCACAAAGAGACAAAAATCTTTCAGACCCTTTTTTTCATGAGCAGTAAGTTTCATTTGCTCCTGGAAGAGAAAGATCTTCAAAGCATAGGTAGCTTTTGCCATCCAATGAGCCTGATGAAGAGCTCCTAGAGCTCTGATGTATGATACTTCTTAGGCAAACTTCCTCCAGGAAAATTAGAGAAAGATGGAGGAATTCATTATAGTCATCTCTTGAGAAGCTGCTGTTCTGAAAAGCGTCGGAGAGGTACTGTATCATCTCTTGACGAAGTTCCCATAAGTTTCCTTCAAAAAGTTCCATTCTTGCTGATATAAAGTTTTCTTTATTGATAACTGGTCATTGTGCCATGAATCGCTTAAACAATGAGATTTGTGGTCCTTTCGAAGGTTCAAGAATACTAGAAAATACGTTAGCCAAAACGACTTCATACACATGATGACGACATGCTATCCACGTCAGAGAGCGACCTACAGCTCTCTCTATCAGGGTACAAGCTCCAGACATCAGCCCAGTATTTGATGCTGTTGTGTCAAATACAAGCCCCTGCAACTGGTTTCTCAAGCCTCACTCATCCAACATCCTGAGGCAGACATCAGCTTGTGCTTGTCCCGTTCCGTGAGGGATGAGTGGAGCACCAAGTAGTTTATCTCCTCATTCTGAAACAACGATTGCGATGCGGTCCACATTTCATGTCACCCTGTTATATCAGGTGTGAAACAGAAGCGGAGTGTCAGGAGAAAAGCTTGGTTTTTCAGCAGTTGCGATAGTTTCACGAGCTTTAATTCGAGATCGACAAATTGTATTTCGAGAAAATGACATTGAGCCCAGATCATGGCCAAGAGACTTAGCTGATGCTGCAATAACAAAGGCTGCATTGCGATCGCTTAGATTAACACGGTCGAGTGCCTGGGCTACCTCATCTGAGATGACTGTTTTCTTGTATTTGGAAGGAGGGTTCGATGATGATGTAGATGGACGACACGATGCATCAGAATTTTGTGTGTTACTATTGCATAGTGTAACAAGATCAGCCTTGAGGAGATTGACATTTTAAAGCTTGAAGTTTTACCATACTATCTTGGACCACCCTAAAATATATATATATATATATATATAATATATATATATATATATATATATATATATATATATATATATATATATTAATAATAGTGATGTACTGATTCCAAGATTTAGCCGATGCCGATTCTTTGCCTAGATTTTAAAAAATCGATTCCCCTTCATAATTTACTAAAATCTATTGTGAAAACTTTGAATTTTCGTATTAAAAAACGTAGGGCTATAGGGGCTAAGCTTTGTAGCCATTTGTAGTCCCTATTTGACGATACCTAAATCACAAGATAAATAAATAAATCCATAAAGATTTAGAAACACACTAAATTCATCACAAGTTATTTACATTAAAAAGTAAAAACAATCCGATGGAAAATATTAAGACGAGAAAATTATGATGATGTTATTTGGTGAATTTCTTCAACAATGTCAACACTAACAAAAAATGTCCATTAAAATTTTAAGTCCCTGGTGGCATATTTTAATTTAAAAAAAATGGATATAAATTTTGGGTTATAAAATTATTAAAATATTTAAAATAAAGGCAACGTAATAAGATGGTTTAATATAAAAATGATGAAGTACAACTTAATATAGAATTATTATTAATATAGAGTAGGAGATTACAATAGTTTATAGTATTTAGATATTAGCTAGTTAGAGAAAAGATAAAATTTATGGGTAACTTAACTTATTAAGCTTTGCTTTTTTCATGAATATAAAATGTATTTTATACAATTATCTTAAATAGTGTTTTTTTATGTTCAATTTTCTATAAATATAGAATTTGTTTTGTAATAAAAATGTTAAAAAATAGGTAAGAGAATCGGTTAAATTTTGGCAAAAAAAATGGCCGATTCTGCCAATGTTGATTAATCGGTACACCACTTATATATATATATATATATATATATATATACACATAAGGTTAAGGTATATAGACAGACAGGGAAGTACTCCGATGGGGGCGTTAGGCAGGGCACAAGGAGTGCTGAAACTCCCATTTCTCCTGTCACTGACCTTCTTACCTCCTTAGATGACCTTTTATGGCTCATCTACCCTGTGAGCAATCCAGCATGCTCTCAAACACACACTTCTCCCTCTATTCCTCATTATACATACATGCATCTTACACACTACGCAATCTTTTCAAAATAAAAAGAAGTCACCTTCTTTAAGAGTCTCAGAATTCTATGGGGATGGGACCATAAATGTCCCCACTTCTGGCTACCCCGCTGCCGGTATCGGCAACGCAGACCCGGCTAACGGAACTGGTTCTGCTACCACCCATTAAAGATGGCCTGCGCTTCTGTCTGATTCGCTTTTTATAAACTTCTGGAACATTCGTGACCTTTTTTCAAATTTGCAATCTGTTGAACACCACCTCCTCTAAACCTCACCTTCTCTTCCTCACTGAAACTCAGGTTTCTGGGACCACTGACAGCAACCACTTTTCTATAACCTCCTACTTTCTCTACACTCAATTTCATTCCAAAGGTAGATGTTGCGTATATACACGCAACCATAGGCTGCTGCTGCCTCCCCAGGACTAGGGAATTGAGCATTTTCAGGGCAGATTTTTCCTGACATTCCTTTATTTTTTTTTTTACTTCTTGAGGTGAATTAAGTACTTGCTACTGTACTTGTAGTTAATAAGTAAAACGTAAGTTGAGGACTTATTGAATTCTATATCAACTGCAATGCCTTAGTTTTGCTTGTCATTTAGAAATGTAGCAAAATTTTATCTCATTTTTGTAAATTGTAATGTTTTTTATATCAAAAAGGCTTTAATATATGCTACTCATACTCTAACTTTTGGGTTATTTTATGCTACACATAGTGCTTATGCGGAAATCAGGGCACCCTGAAAATTTTCAGGACAAATTCCCCCCCCCTCCGAGTAAAGTACCATCCCATACGCCTATGCACGCAACGACCTAACTTCTCGTATTTCCGAACCTGAATCTTCCGAATTCTACACCCTCTGGCTACGGCTTACATGCCAATCTCAAATTAAATACATCTGCGCCGTCTACCTTTCTCGTAATTCTACTGACTATCCAAAATTCTTTGAGTACCTCGCTTCAAAGTGGAATATTTTCTATCCACTCTCCTTTCGCTGAAGTCTCCATTTTGGGTGATTTCAATATTCACCACCACTTTTGGCTTTCCTCCCATTTCACTCACCTCTCTGGTGAACTCCTATATCCTGAATGACCTAGAGCAAAAAAAGAGGTGGGATAAAGATGTGGTGGGTTCGAACCCTGGTGATGGCGATTTTTTGATCATGAAAAATCGTGAGTGTTCATGCATAATATTCCACTTATGGGACCCAGCGTCGCACCAGGTAGTTACCTCGAGTGCAGTAAGATTAACACGCAAAATGCCTCTGGACGCAAAAGCTTTCTGCGTTTCCTAAGTTGTTTAAATACATGACAGGTTGTGTTAACTTTTTATCTTGTTGTAGTGCAGAGGCTAGCGTCCTCACCTTCTACTCAATAGGTGGTGGATTCGAACCCTGGTGTGGTCGATTCTTTTATCATGAAAAATCGTGCTTGTTCATGCATGCTATCCCATGTATGAAAATATTATTGTAACAAAGGCACTAAAAGAAACACACGAAGATCAGTAAATAGAGAAAACAAGACGGAAATCACGATAACAGACAGATAAGAGGTTATTTCCAAATAAGGAAATGAAACAAACGAAAAAACAAAGGTCCCGAGCAAAAATGTGGAAAGAACTGTACGCAAATACCATGGAAGGGGCAATTGCAGATATAAGGGAGGAAAGTGTATATATTATGAGCACCCCATCATTTGTAATTTCTATTGTAATAACGGTCACCGTAAATTCGGTGACAACTGCAAGTACTACGCAAAGCATGGGGACTGCAAATACGGTAAGAAGTGCTACTATCATCATCTCTCAACAAACTTAATAGGAATAGGAAAAATGGCAAGAAACTTATGAATACAAATCGCGAACCAAATTTTTTCAACATCGCAGACATAACACGGCTACTTAGCCAAGGACGAACACCTGCAAAAATGCTCCCATTCTCTCATGCAGAAAGAAAAGGAAAGAGCCGAAATCAACGTCCAGAGTTTTCGAGATGGCCCAAATAGAATGGAAAACAGTCTCAGAGGTCAAAACAACAGAAGAAAAGACGCTAGAAATTTTAGAAAAATATGATTCCAAAAGCACAGCCAAAAGGAAAGAGGAACTATTTCGAGAGGCAAAAGTGAACAATATTCCCCAAAAGAAGAAGAGTAGCTATGAAATTAATTAACTGCACTGACAACAACACCAGAAAAGTGACACAAGAAAAACTGGAGAGTATCGACAAGGAACTACAAGCCATAATTAAGGGCCACTCAAAAAGGGAAGAGGAAGATGCGGTGAAAGCAATAAAAAATAACCCAAAATACTTTTATAGCTTTGTGCAAAGAAAAACAAAAGCCCATGCCACTATCGCACCCTTAAGGAAAGAAAATAATGAGCTAACCGACGATCTAAAAGAAGTATCTGAAAATTTGAGAGCTGAATATGAATCAATTTTCAGTACCCCAAAAAGCAACAAAACGATAGCTGACAGAAATACTTTCTTCGAAGAAAAATTAAATGGAGAGTGTACAATTGATTTTGAATTTTCACCAGAAGATATAGCGAGAGCTGTAGGACAAATGAAATCTTATTCAACAGCAGGTCTGGACAAATGGAAGGCCTTGTTGATTAAAAACTGTAAGGCTGAAATAGTGAAATAGCTACACCCCTATATTGGATATGGAGAAGATCCCTGGACACAGGGAAAATACCAAGCATACTAAAAAGAGCAACCATTGTCCATATATTTGTAAAGGGAGGATAGGTCTCAAGCAAAGAACTTTAGACTGATTTCACATAACATCTCTCCAAAATATCTGAAAGAATAGTTAGAGAGAAAATCTATGACATTTTTGGAGATACAAGAAAGAGAACCAACAAGGATTCCGATCGGGAAGATCGTACCTATCACAAGTAATAGAGAACTATAAAAATATCATAGACGCACTTGACAGCAATGATAACTACGATGCAATATTCACGGATTCTGCTAAAACATTCGATAAGTGTGATCATGACATAATAGCACATAAAATGAAACACATGGGAATAACACGCAAAGTGGGCAAATGGATCTACAACTTCCTCAGGGAACGGCAGCAAGCCATAAAAATCCAAGGTATCATCAGAATCGGAAATACTCAATTCAATTCCACAAGAAACAGCATTAGCACCACTTTTATCCATTATCATGCTGACAGACACAGACAATAAAGTAACCGACAACAGTATAGTAGCATTCTTCGCTAACGATACAAAGGTCAGCAGAAAAGTCAGTAATGCAGAAGAGGCGGAAGCCCTACAGAGGGATACATACATAATATGCATAATATACAGATGGTCAAAAGACAATAACATGAATTTTAACACCGAGAAATTTCAGCTCTTGAAATATGGAAGAAATGAGGAACTTAGATAGCATACTGTGCCCCAAATAGACAAGAAATTCAAAGAAGCCCGAAAGCAAAAGATTTAGGGGTCATAATGACCGATGATGCAAAATTTGAAACACAGAATTAGCGCTAAACACTGATCGTGACAAAACTTGAATACTCTTGACGTTCTTATATATATATATATATATATATATATATATATATATATATATATATATATATATATATATATATATATATACGAAAATTATTTCACGAAAGTAACACGTGAAAAAAAAAAAAATATATAAGAAATTAATAAACTAGAAAAAATTCAAAGAAACTTCACAGCCAAGATTGATGGCTGCAACGAACTCAACTACTGGGAAATCTATATTTGCTGGAAAGAAGAGAGAGATACACTATAATTTACCAAACCTCAAACTAAACTCAGTAATCACCCAAATAACACTGGAAAATAGGAAAGGTAGAATGTGTAGTGTTCCCAAACTAAAGGCCAGAGGAGGAACACCCTCAACGCTGAAGGAAAATAACTTGGTTGTCAACGGGGATAGACTTTTTAAACAACTTCCGAAAGACATTAGGAACATCACAGGTGACAAATTTGAACTCTTCAGAAGAAGACTAGATGCCTAGCTCAGAACGATACCGGATAAGCCGGGTGTGCCTGGCTATGCGCGATGGAGATCGCAAGAGAGTGACTCGCTCCCCCATCAGGCCAGGCCTAGAGGTGGGGCCACCAACTTGACGTTCGTGTGAAGAAAGAGTGACGCACGAAACTTCTACCAAGTTACCAGATACCAGGTGTATATATATATATATACTGTATATATATATATATATATATATATATAGATAGTTGCTTGTACCCTGTGGGATATAGTTGTTTGTACCCTGTGGTGAATGGACGTGCTGTTTTGCTCTCTCTATTTAACACCCAAATTAGAAGGGAATAATTTACTCGGCGGTTTATTCTGTTTGCACCCGAAAGTGTATAACGTATCAGTGAATCCGTGCATATAAATTATAAAGTGAAATTCATTAAAATTAAGAAAGTGCAATACAGTTTACATAATTTATCACCAGTTTTAACGTATATATTCAAAACGAAATACGGTTGGCATTCGAGAAAGTTTGAAACCCTCGAAATACCCTCGACCATCGAAAGGAAAGAAACAGAAATAAAAATAAAAATAAATAAATAAAGAATTTGTGTGGGTATTTCTTTTTACGCTAATTAAGGAATAGCATGGCTATGGGTCTAAATTCTCACTTAATCTGTAATTTGTGCAATCAAGTAACAACGGAAAACTTGGCGATTAGATGTGATTTCTGCCAACGACTAAATGACTTTATCTGCATGAATTGGAATGATGGGGAAATAACTTGTCTCGAACGCGAAACACGTCGTGGGGATCAAATTTCTATGTGGCGCATGTACACAGACCGTAAATTCTTTCGCGGTCTTTAAAGAAATGGAGATAGCAGACTCGAAAGTTACAAACAAGAATGAAATAATGGGGACACATGGGTCCGGAATGGTCCCAACGAAAAACCGGGTGAATGAGAGAGAAGACGAAATAACGAATAACAGCATAATAACGAACAACAATTTAATAACAAATAACGATATAAACAATATAATACGGAAGGAAGACATAGCTGAAAGAAAAGAAATAAGTAAAAGTTGCGAAGTAGTCAAACGGTCCAACGAGCGAAATGATAAAAAGATAATAACTAAAAACGTAGAAAATAAACAGCCAAAGAAAAATAATGATAATGCCAAAATTAAGAACTTTGAAAATAATAAGAAAAGAAGCAGAAGCGCAGAAAATATCGTATGTAAATACTACGCGAAAGGGAACTGCAGATATTGGGATGGGCAATGCATATATGCACATCCCACATTATGCAAAACGCATTACACAAGTGGATACGGCAAATTTGATAAGAAATGCATGTTCCACCATCTTACGGTCTGCAACACTTATGCAAGATATGGGAGTTGCAAATACGGAAAAAAATGCCGATACCACCATCCTCAAAGGAACGCAACGAGTGAACAGAAAAAACAAACATCAAAGAAGAGTACCAATTTTTTAGACGCAGCCAACACATTTCAGCTGCTAAATACTATCCAGCAATTACAAAACCAGCTGACAAATATAAATATAGGAATCCGAGAGCCGGACAGAAGGTACGAACAAAGGCACTTCATGCGTTACCGGGACAACAGGTACCGACAAAGATAAAAAGAGGTAAATTCTCGGAGGACCACAAGGCAACGAAACCCCATTGGAAAACAAATCGGAACCACCTGTATGCGTAAAAGAAAGAGAAAAAATAAAAATAATCCTAGCCAACATAGAGGGCCTTAAATCAAACCATTCCACGAACAAAGTTGTATACCTGGAAGGACTCATGCAAGAAGCCGGAGCAGACTTTGCATGCCTCACGGAAACTCGTCCAAAGGACTGCCAGGCGAACTGTGAAAATTGTGAGTCCTGTATTGACAAAAAGAAATACAAATTGACAACTATAACATCCTCCGAGCCGACAGAACAGTGAGACGTAAAGGAGGATGTGCTATTTACACACACGAAAGGCACATAACAGAAATGGCTATAAGTACCTCAAACAACTACGTAGAATGTGTAGCAGCAAAAATTGAAAAATTAAATATGGTACTAATTGTAATGTACAGACCCCCAAACACGCCAACCTCAAAATTTTCAGATTCCATTACAGAGGTAAGAAACTTGGTAAAAGATCTACACTCTCTAACCCCAAATATTTTTCTCTGTGGTGATTTTAATTTCCCATTCATGAAATATAAAAGGATAGGAAAAAATATATGTATACACCAGGACAAGGGGGGCACACAAGAAGACCAGGAGCAGGTAAAAATGCTACTAGCTCTAGCTGATGAATTTATGTTAACGCAAGAAGTAACAGAAAACACAAGAAAAAACAACTGCCTAGATTTGGTATTCACAAACAACAGTAATCTAATTGATAATGTAAAAATATCCCCAACTATGATATCGGACCACAACATCATTGAAATAACAACTAATATAAAGGCAACAGGACAGGAAAGAACATGCACAACAGAAAGAAGCAAATTCAAAATTTTAAATTTTCACTCCAAAGCTATAAACTGGGAAGATGTGACATCCACCATGATGTTAGAGGAGAAGACGTTAGAAATTGTGGAAAAACATGTCCCAAAGATACAACAAAGAGGAAAGAGAAGCAGGTTCGAAAGACAAAAGAGGGCATTGTTTCGAAAGAGAAAAAGAGTGACTGCAAAATTAAGTAATTGTAAAGATAACATCAGAAAAATATTAAACGATAAACTGTAAAGTATCGATGTCGACCATGTCGTCATACAGGAACTAATCAAGAATCATACAGAAAAAGACGACGCTATAGAAGCGATAAAGGCTAACTCAAAGTACCTCTATAATTTCGCAAAAAGAAAGTCGAAAAACCATGCGACTATCGGACCTTTAAAAAATAAGAACAGTGCTTTATCTGATGATCTAACAGAAGTATCTGAAATATTAATCGCTCAGTACGAATCACCTTTCAGTATCCCAAAAACTGACAAATTGATATGTGATAGAAACGCGTTCTTTGAAGAAGAACCACAAGGGGAAAGTATAACGGATTTCGACTTTACGACGGATGATATTACACAAGCCATAGGGAAACTAAAAACACACTCAGCGGCAGGACCGGATAAATGGAATGCCACACTGATCAAAAACTGCAAGAATGCAATCGCTGAGCCCCTATACTGGATATGGAGATGATCACTAGACACGGGAGAAATACCGGGCATCCTGAAGAGCGCGAACATAGTTCCGATATTTAAAGGAGGAGATCGATTCGAGGCCAAAAACTATAGGCCAGTATCGCTTACATCCCATCTCAGTAAAGTATTTGAAAGAAGTTAGACAGAAAATCTATGACTTTTTGGAAAAACAGAAAAAATTCAATGATAACAAACGGGTTTCGGTCAGGCAGATCATGCCTATCACAATGTAGTGAATACTCTTATTTTAGTTTCAAGTTAAATGTTAATTTTACCGTCTTGAATTTCGGAATAGTATAAATTCATTTTAAATTAGTTACCCCATTATAATTCAATTGTGAACCACATTAATACTAATTTTATGTATACTATATTATTTTATTGTATGTAAACATAATTAATTATATATCACAATTGTCAGTTAATTATTTATATTCAAATATTTATTTTAATTTAATACCATGTCCATTTTACAAATAAATAATAGAAAACCAAAGGTTATATTTTCCACCTTTGGTACTGTCGTAGTTTCGCCTAACGGACTCAATACGGCTAGTGAGATAATCACTGGTTGGCACTTAACTAGCGGCAGTGCTTATGGCTACATCATCCAGGTTAACCTATACCGGATAGATGCGCTACGGTCCCAAGCCGTAGCTTGCCTAGGCCAACGACGACGACGACGTAAACCAACAATTGGTGACCCCGGAGCTGGATTACCCCTTCTACCCGAACGACTAGGACTAGACTGTAATGTCGTTCGTGCCCATCACCCCCTTCACCCGAACGACTAGGACTAGACTGTAATGTCGTTCGTGCCCATCACCCCCTTCACCCGAGCGACTAGGACCAGACTGTAACGTCGCTCGTGCCCTCTGCCCATCACCCCCTTCACCCGAGCGACTAGGACCAGACTGTAATGTCGCTCGTGCCCTCTGCCCCTCACCCCTGCCCGTGCGCTCTGTGCCTGCGCTCGTCTCAACCTCCACTCCTTCGTTGGTAACTTGTCGTCTTGCTTGTACGTCAGCAAGCATAGAAGAAGATGCCTGACGACGCTGGTGCCATCTCCCACTTGAGCGTAAAGCTCCCCGTCTTCTGGCCGGGTGATCCATTTATTTGGTTCCACCAAGTGGAATCACAATTCAACTTGGGAAGGATCACCGCTAGCAGGACGAAATACGATCATGTTTTGTCCTCTCTACCAGCGAGCATCATCTCTGAAGTCCGTGACGTCATCGTATCTCCTTCCACGAGTGAGGACCCGTACAACGATCTGAAGTCTGCCATCCTGCGCCGCACCACTGTCTCCGAGCGTGAGAAACTACATCAGTTAATCTCAAAAGAAGAACTTGGAGACCGTAAGCCCACTCAAATGCTGAGGGCTATGCAGTGCGCTCTAGGCGAACGCGCACAAACCTTCGATAAGGACATCTTTAGACAGTTGTTCTTGCAGAAACTTCCTCCATCGGCTCAGCGTGTCTTGGCCACTATGGATCCTGCTACTCCAGTTGATAAACTAGCAGCAACTGCCGACAAAGTAGTGGAGATTGACACAGCTCCGGTCAACAACGTGAACACACAATCGGAACTGGAGTTGAAAGTGGAAGAGTTAAGTCAACAACTCAACCACGTTTGTTCTCTGCTACAAAATCAACGGCAAAGAAGCCATTCTCGGTCAAGATTTACGAAGAGGCATCGTTCGAGTTCCGGGAAGATCTGCTTCTACCACTCGAAATTTGGAAAAAAGGCTAGGAAGTGCATCTCCCCTTGCAATTTTTCGTCGGAAAACCCCAGCAGCGAGTCCTAATGGCGTCTAGTACTCGCACTGCCAACCTGTTATTCATAAAGGACAGGAACTCTGGTGTCAATTTCTTGGTCGATACCGGAGCGTCAGTCAGTGTATTCCCTCAACAATCTGGTCATAAGCACTCGGAATCTCCGCCTCTATACGCTGCTAACGGTTCACGCATACCCACGTACGGTACTCAGTCGCGTGAACTAAACTTGGGCCTTCACCGATCCTTCAAGTGGATTTTCATCTGTGCTCAAGTGCAGCATCCCATAATCGGCGCTGACTTCCTCCAGCATTTCAAACTCCTGGTGGATCTTGACAAGCGACGCTTATGCGACCAGGCCACACTGCTTTCTGTTCTTGCCAAACAGGTTGCCCTTCCGGACGCCTCGAACTCTGCACTTTCCCTCGTTCCCCCTAATTCCATGTACCAGTGCCTTTTCCAACGATATCCAGGAATTCTTCAACCGATGCAGATGGGTGATACCATTAAGCACACCATTACCCATCACATTACAACAAAAGGTCCCCCTGTGTTTGCAAAACCCAGACGTCTTGCCCCGGACAAACTGAAAGCTGCCAAATCGGAATTCCAGCTTATGATGGATCTTGGGATAATAAGACCTTCCAAAAGCAGTTGGTCCTCTCCCTACACCTGGTCCAGAAGAAGTCAGGAGACTGGAGACCATGGGGATTACCGGTTTTTGAATTCGACAACCATCCCGGACCGATATCCGGTACCAAATGTCCAAGACTTTACTTCTCTTCTCCACGGCAAATCTATCTTCAGTAAAATAGATCTCGTTAAGGCTTTCCACCACATTCCCGTAGAGCCTTCGGATATTCCCAAGACTGCAGTTTGTACACCATTTGGGTTATTCGAATTTTTGAAGATGCCGTTCGGGCTACGGAATGCTGCGCAAACCTTTCAGAGGTTTATAGATGAGGTCACCAGAGGCTTAGACTTTGTTTATGCCTACATCGATGATTTGCTTGTGGCCAGCTCAACGGAAGAGGAACATAAGGAACATCTTTCACTCCTCTTTCAACGCTTAGAACAATACGGTGTTACTATTAATGCATCTAAGTGTGTGTTTGCACAGCCAACCTTGGAATTTCTTGGTCACACGATTTCGCAGCACGGAATTACCCCCCTTCAGGACAAGTGTGAAGTGATAAAAAATTACCCTATGCCAAGTAATCAGCGTGAGTTACGTCGGTTTCTAGGTTTGGTAAATTATTACCACAAGTTCATTAAAAACTGTGCCAGTGTTCTTGCTCCTCTACACGCTATGATCACACACAAACGCAAGGTAACGAAATTGTTATGGTGTAGCGATAGTTTACAGGCGTTCGACAATGCCAAAAATGCTATCAATAGTGCATTGTCTCTGTCATTTCCTATCAGTGATGCCCCCCTAACTCTGACGGTCGATGCATCAGATGTTGCGATCGGTGGAGTGTTGGAACAAACCATTAACGGTCAACAAGCACCCATCGCGTTTTACTCGAAAAAGCTGCAGCCAGCCCAAACGCGTTATAGTGCTTTCGGACGTGAACTTCTTGCTATTTACTTAAACGTGAAGCATTTTCAACATTTCCTTGAAGGCCGAGAGTTTTGTGTTTTTACCGACCACAAACCTTTGGTCACTGTCTTCAATAAAAACAGCTGTAACCACTCTCCCAGAGTCATCAGGCAACTCGATTATATCTCGCAATTTACCACAGATATCCGCCACATCAAAGGTGTCTTGAACACTCCAGCGGATGCACTTTCAAGAATAGAGATTACTTCTGTTACCTTCAGCTCTACACTGTGGAATGCTATTGCACAGGATCAAGATAAGGATACGGAACTACAAGAACTGCTCAGAGAAGACTCCACTCACTCACTTTCCCTCAAGAAAATGAGTATGCCAGGATTGTCTGTGCCCCTCTATTGCGACGTATCAACAGCTGCTATTCGCCCTTATGTCCCTCCATGTCACAGAAAAGCAGTCTTCACGGATCTTCATAAGCCCTCCCATCCTGGTATCCGTGCTTCGCAACACCTGGTTACCTCTCGCTTTGTTTGGCCCTCGATGCGGAAGGATGTCAAACATTGGACCAAAACGTGCCTTGCCTGCCAGCGTGCCAAAGTCCAAAGGCACACCAGGTCCCCCTTTGACGCATTTCCGCCCCCATCCCAGCGATTTGAGGTAATTCATGTAGACATTGTTGGCCCTCTTCCAGTGATTCAAGGCCAACGTTATCTGCTCACCTGTCTCGACCGCTTTTCCAGATGGCCTGAAGCCATCCCACTTCCTGATATCCAAGCGGACACTGTTGCAAGAGCCTTTCTTCATGGATGGGTATCAAGATTTGGATTGCCGACAAAAGTCATCACTGACCAAGGTCGCCAATTTGAGTCTTCGCTTTGGAAGAAGTTTACCAGCTTGTTGGGTACAGTACATGCGCATACCTGTGCGTATCATCCGCAAGCTAACGGCCTCGTCGAACGCTTCCATCGCCAGCTGAAGTCATCCCTTATGTGTCACGAAGACTCCCATTGGATGGATAAGCTTCCACTCGTTTTGCTTGGTATTCGCTCTGCATTTAAGAGTGATCTGAAAACTACAGCGGCTGAACTAGTCTATGGAACAACACTGCGGCTACCAGGTGGCTACTTCACTGCAGGGGATAAGTCATGTGATCCTACGGAATTCGCTCAAACACTTTCCTCTCACATGCAGTCCCTTCAGCCTGTTCCCCCTCGATTGACTAGCCAACAGAACATCTTTATTTCCCCAGCCCTCCAGTCTTGCACCCACGTTTTCGTTCGTGTACCTGTCCCAAAACGGCCTCTCCAATGTCCATATGACGGACCCTATGAAGTTCTCCGACGTACGCGCAAATCATTTCTCATCCAGCGCGGTTCCAAGGTCGACAAGGTTTCTATCGATCGTCTTAAGCCTGCGTTTTTGGAATCAACCTTAAGTGAGGTACAAGTAGCTACCAAAAAGGTTCAGCGGAAATCTGTGTCGTTCGGAACTCTTTGAACTTCCTCTCTGGTGGGGGAGTGTGTAGTGAATACTCTTATTTTAGTTTCAAGTTAAATGTTAATTTTACCGTCTTGAATTTCGGAATAGTATAAATTCATTTTAAATTAGTTACCCCATTATAATTCAATTGTGAACCACATTAATACTAATTTTATGTATACTATATTATTTTATTGTATGTAAACATAATTAATTATATATCACAATTGTCAGTTAATTATTTATATTCAAATATTTATTTTAATTTAATACCATGTCCATTTTACAAATAAATAATAGAAAACCAAAGGTTATATTTTCCACCTTTGGTACTGTCGTAGTTTCGCCTAACGGACTCAATACGGCTAGTGAGATAATCACTGGTTGGCACTTAACTAGCGGCAGTGCTTATGGCTACATCATCCAGGTTAACCTATACCGGATAGATGCGCTACGGTCCCAAGCCGTAGCTTGCCTAGGCCAACGACGACGACGACGTAAACCAACAACAACTAATGGAACACTACAACAACATTATTGATTCACTTGAAAGTAATGAAAACTATGATGTACTATACAGACTTTGCTAAAGCGTTTGACAAGTGTGACCACGGAATCATAATATGATACATAAACTGAAATATATGGGAATAACAGGAAAAGTAGGGAAATGGATATATAATTTCCTTAGTGAGCGGCGGCAAATCGTTACAGTACAAGGAGTATCTTCATCAGAATCAGAGGTCCTCAGCTCAGTACCACAAGGAACAGTAATAGCTCCACTACTCTTCATAATCATGCTAACTGACATAGATGAGGACGTTACCAGAGACAGCACAGTAACATCCTTTGCGGATGACACAAAGATCAGTAGAAAAATAAGAAACCCAGAAGACATAGGATCTCTACAAACCGACATAAACAGAATCTACAAGTGGACGGAAGACAACAATATGAAGTTTAACACCGAGAAATTTCAGCTATTACGGTACGGAAAAAGAGAAGACCTAAAATCCATGGAATATTATACCCCAAATGGACAGGAAATTCAGAGAAATTCCAGAGCAAAAGATTTAGGGGTTGTAATGACAGATGATGCGAAATTTGAAACACAAAATAAGATAGCAGTAAACAGAGCAAAGAGAATAACGGGTCAGATATTGAGACCCTTTAAACGAAGGGATAGGAATGTAATGATTCCTCTACTAAAAACCCTGATAATACCCAAATTGGAATACCGCTCGGTCCTAACATCCCCATATAAAAAAGAAGACATTAGACAGCTGGAAGGGATCCAGAGAAGCTTCACAGCCAAGATCAATAGGTGCAAAGAACTAAATTACTGGGAAAGGTTACGGGAACTAGACCTATATTCACTGGAAAGGAGAGGAGAGAGATACACCATCATTTACACCTGGAAAATAATGGAGAAACTAGTCCCTAATCTTACTCTGAACCCGATAACTCCCCAAACAACGGTGGAAAGTAGAAACGGTAGACTGTGTCGTATTCCCAAATTGAAGGGAGGACAGGAACATCCTTAACCCTGAAAGAAAATAGTTTTGTAGTGAGAGGACCAAAACTGTTTAATCAGTTGCACAAAGACCTAAGAAACACGAAGGGAGTTGCAGTGGACATCTTCAAAAGAAGACTAGACGCCTGGCTCAGAACAATCCCCGATGAGCCGGGCGTACCTGACTATGTGAGGTGGAGAGCGCAAGAATCCAATTCACTACTTCACCAGGCCAACTCGAGAGGAGGAGCGACAAGCTTGACCTTCGCGAAATGAGAAATCATCGCGCGAAACTTTTGTAAGGTCGTAAGGTATATATATATATATATATATATATATATATATATATATATATATACTTGAATATGTGTAGAAGTCGGGGTCAGTATAAGGCGGCCATAAGGCGATGTAAACAGGAAGAAGAGTCTATTCGAGCATCAAAAGCCTGTGAAGCTCGCATAAATAACGATAACAACAAATTTTGGAAATTTGTTAAGAATCAAACGGGTGTCAAAAATGTCCTCCCTCCGACAATCGATGGGGTGTCGGGGGAGGATGAAATTGCAAAGCTGTGGAAAAATCACTACTCTAACATTCTTAATAGCGTGAGTAGGGATAATCTTAAGATAGATTACAGCGAAACGATTGTGGAGGGACAAGGGAAAATATTTTGATATCATTTTCTGAAGTAAAGAGGTTAATTAAAGAGTTAAAGACTGGTTCTGCGTCAGGGGTAGATGACTTATCGAATGAGCCCTTAAAATATGCAAATGACGTAGTATGTCTGCATATATCATTGCTCCTATCAGCCATGCTTGCTCATAGCTATATCCCTGCAGAGTTCATGAGGGTATATATCTTGCCCTTGGTCAAAAATAAGTACGGAGACATTCTGTCCAGCAATAATTACAGGCCCATTGCTGTCGCTTCCTGCTTCTCGAAACTACTAGAAAAACTCTTGTTACTCCGATTAAATGATTTCCTATGGACATCTCCTAATCAGTTTGGCTTTAAAAGGTCCCACTCAACTGACCTGTGTATCTATGTACTTAAAGAAACAATATCTAAATACATTGACAGTAATTCAACCATTTATAGCTGTTTCCTTGATATAAGTAAGGCATATGATAGGGTGAACCACAATATTTTATTTGCAAAACTAGAAGACAGGAAGGTTCCCATGTACATATTAAATTTATTGAAATTTTGGTATGCCCACCAATCTTTCACTATTAGGTGGGGCAATGTACTATCCGAGTGTTTTGGCTCCTCTTGCGGGGTGAGACAAGGTTCCTTGCTCTCCCCTATGCTGTTTAATGTGTATATCGACGGATTAATTGAGGCAACAGTGGGATGTGGTATAGATAACGCAAGGATAAATAACTTAGTTTATGCCGATGATATGGTGTTAATAAGTCCTTCTGTTAAAGGTCTGGATCGGCTACTAAATGTCTGCGAAGTGTATTCGCAGAAACATGATATTCTTTTCAATGTTACAAAAACTAAGGTTATGCAATTTCATCCGAAAAGCTGTAATCAGCCAGCTGATATAAGGTTTAAAATGAATGGTGAAGTAATTGAGGAAGTACAAGAGTTTAAGTATTTGGGTCAAACTATTACCAGCTCCTTGAGTGATGACTCGGATATAAGAAAACAATCTCGAAGCCTGTGTGCTAAAGCGAATATGACCATAAGGAACTTTCGTTTCTGTACAAGTGAAGCTAAAGACACACTCTTTCGTACTTTCTGCAGTAATATATACGGTCAGCAACTCTGGGTGAATTATAAAAAAGGTTCTGGCAGAACCCTAAATTTGCTGTATAACAGGTCTTTTAGACTCTTACATAAATTACCCCCGAGATGCTCAGCTTCGCAAATGTTTGCTACCCGCAATGTCCCGAGCTTCCCGGAGGTAACAAGACGTGCTCAACACAGTCTAATGCAAAGAATTAAAAAATCAACCAACCCGATCATCCAAGCTATACATGAGTCCTGCCATTTATCCTCTAAGCTATGGACTTCTTGGTACGAAAACGTCTGTCTGTAGCTCCACTTAACTTCGACAGTGCAGTATTATTTCTAATCAATTGTATATTTTCTATCATTAGTGTATGAACTGACATACTTCGACAGTGCAGTATTATTTCTAATCAATTGTATATTTTCTATCATTAGTGTATGAACTGTCATTGTATTAATAATATTTGTCATATGGACTATAGTCTGCCAATAAACCTTTTCATTTTCATTTTCATTTTCATTTTCATATATATATATTGGATTTCCAATACAGAAGAAAAGTCAAATACGTTCGACTTAGGTTATTTACTAAGTAAACAAAAAGAAATTAGATCAGTTGTATTATATACTGTATTACTGGTTCAGGAATGTTTACGATATATATATATATATATATATATATATATATATATACATTTAAACTGCAAACACGCAGTATAATTAATGTAAAGAACGACGCTTGTATAGGAGAATATTCCGCGCAAGATGAGAGCGAGAGAACGAAACAAATGAAAAAAATGAGGTAACCACCCGGGAATCGAACCCGGGATCTTCCGATTGCCGGTCAGATATGATAACCATTACACCACGGGCCTCACTCAATCAAATGCCGTAATTCCTCTACATACGCGCAGAAACCAATGCCCCGCTCTCATCTTGCGCGGAATATTCTCCTATACAAGCGTCATTCTTTACATTAATTATACTGCGTGTTTGCAGTTTAAATGTATATAATGTACGGCATGCGGGAGGTGCCCCCTTGGGGCATTGGTTTCTGCGCGTATGTAGAGGAATTACGGCATTTGATTGAGTGAGGCCTGTGGTGTAATGGTTATCATATCTGACCGGCAATCGGAAGATCCCGGGTTCGATTCCCGGGTGGTTACCTCATTTTTTCATTTGTTTCGTTCTCTCGCTCTCATCTTGCGCGGAATAGTCTCCTATACAAGCGTCGTTCTTTACATATATATATATATATATATATATATATATATATATATATATATATATATATATATATAATGTGTGTGTGTGTGTGTGTGCGCGTGCGGATTCATCGCGGAAAGAAAATTAACAATACTTTGCCACTCCTAGATATTCCTATAAATAGAGAAAATAATTGTTTTACTACATCTGTTTACAAGAAAAAAACTTTTACTGGATAAAGAATGAAATTTCAGTGTTTTACTTGAACCAAAAACAAAGAGAACTTTAGCTTGACTTTTAATGAACGAAACGTATAATAATATTTGTTTAAATTACATAATTTTTCCTAATGGATTAGAATTTATCAAAATAAAAATCTTGAAAGAAACAGTTTTCAACCAAAAGTCATTGATAAAATATACCACAAATACTTAAATAATAAATTTTAAGAAAAACGACGAAATTGAGCAGCGTCTGAACGTCAAATGGGTTTTAAATGACCCCCTAATTCGGACCCCGGAATCATGAAACTTAAAAAACGAAATGAGCGACGTTAATTAAGAAATGTTATCATTAAGTTAACTTGAAATATAATTTTACTAATAGTCGCAATACCGGATCTTTCTTTCGTGTTAAAGAAATAACTTCAGGCTTCTTTTGCTCATTTCTGATATCTGAATACATTTATGATGAATGGAATTCATTTTACATTGGCAGAACAACAACGCGCCAATTTCAAATTCGAATTAATGAACACAGAGGGTGTAGTAATCGAACAAACATTTTAAAACATTTTACTTGCCAAATCACCGAGTTCTAATATCCGCGACACATACACCTAATTCGGTAGGTTGGTATTTCTGTAGTTTATCTTTGGAGTTCGTAGAATTGGTATCCCTTCGTATGTAATAAATATTATATCATTTTTATGAATATAGAAATGTCCTATTTTACAATACACTAATTTTTAAGACAAAAACTTTGTCTGGTCTGGACGATAAAATATTATATATTATACTGAGAACCTTTAAACGAAGGGATAGGAATATAATGATTCCTCTACTGAAAACACTGATCATACCCAAATTGGAATACTGCTCGGTCTTAACATGCCCATATAAAAAAGAAGACATCAGACAGCTAGAAAGGATTCAGAGAAGCTTCACAACCAAGATCAAGGTATGCAAAGAACTAAATTACTGGGAAAGGTTACGCGAATTAAACCTATATTTACTGGAAAAGAGGAGAGAGAGATACACCATTATTTACACTTGGAAAATAATGGAGAAACTAGTCCCTAATCTTACTCTGAACCCTGTAACTCCCCAAACAACGGTGGAAAGTAGAAAAGGAAGACTGTGTCGTGTTTCCAAATTGAAGGGTAGACAGGGAACATCCTTAACCCTGAAAGAAAATAGTTTTGTTGTGAGAGGACCAAGACTGTTTAATCAGCTGCCCAAAGACCTAAGGAACACGAGTGGTGTTGCGGTGGACATCTTCAAAAGAAGATTAGACGCCTGGCTCAGAACAATCGCCGATGAGCCGGGCGTACCTGGCTATGTGAGGTGGAGAGTACAAGAAACCAACTCATCGCACGGAACATTTGAAAGGTTGAAAGGTATATATATATATATATATATATATATATAAGAAAACTGGTATAGCGAGTAAAATGTCTGAGTGACTACCACGATATCAGTGTTCAGATTTTAATATATAAGTATATAAGCAATGAAAAACCAAAGAGAAACATCTAAAGGTGACGGAATTTAAAAAAAAGAACAGTGAAAAAAGGTAACAACGAAATGAAAAAGAAAAAAAAATGTGGAGATTAGATTTCAAAGTTTTTCCAGAGGGATAGGTCATATACAGAGTTCTGCAGTCTGTTTCAATCCCTTTAGTATTTCCCCAAGAAAACTCCTGCTGGAGAAAGATTTCGAGTCGTACAAATGGAAGCTTTAGCTTGGAGACTTCTCCTTCAGAGATAAATCTGCTTTCAGTATAAAAGGAAGTGAGTTACTCTAAAAAATAATATGCACGTTTTATTAATAAAAATTAGCTCGACTCACGTGTGCATCATATTTATACATTTCGTTTTTCTTCATCATTTCTAAACTATTCCAATTTCGACACCGACAGTTTCTTCGTCTTCTCTGACATATACACACACACACACACACACACACACACACACACACACAGTATATATATATATATATTATATATATATATATATATAATACTGTATATATATATCGGGTCGGCAAAAAAAAAAGGGAGACCTCGAACTTTGTTGTAAAATCCAAAGTTATGGTCAGATTTCAATAATGTTTTCACACCCTACACCTAAGTAAATTTCCTCTTCGGTGAGCGAATTTCAAAGAAAACTAATAAAAATTACGGATTTATTGAACATTTCTTTATGCCACTGGAAATTCTCCATTTACACTACTACTGCATTGTATGTGCAGATAAAAAGTTACAAAATACTTACAGATGGTTCTACCTTGATGTTAAAAAAACTGCTCGATATGTTTACCGCGAACTTCTACAACCTTTTTCAGTCTAGGACGGAACTCATCTATGGTTTTATTGATTTGTTCTTGTGGTAGCTCATCCCATTTTTCCAGAAGAAGCTGTCGTAAATGATCAACATTTCTTACTTTGACCCGATAAATTCTCTGTGATAAATTTTCCCAAAGGCCGTAATCACCAGGATTTAAATCAGGACAGTTTGGTGGCCAAATTTAATACCGCTACCTGGTTTTCTTTTGATATCTCCTGTTTTATCGATTTTCTTGAGAAGCTTGTCCAAACCTCCTGCAGTTGGCATACGTTAATTAAAATCGCTTTAATTATCAACTTGAACCTATGATTAGCAAGATTTTTCTGGACTATTCGCCATAAATCCAATTTCTCAGCTAAAATGCTAAAAGATGGCATACAAACCATAAAATTACATAGCACTAACCTACTAAAATTTCATGGTTCTATGTACCGTATTTGCTGAGATATGAAGGATTTAAAAGGTCTCCCTTTTTTTTGCCTACCCGATATACCGGGTGTCCCATTCAAAATGAAACAACTTTGAAACTCTGTAATTTTTAAAGTATTAATGTGAGAATGTTGAAACTTTGCCAGTTACTACACCATATGCATAAGTTTTTGTCATAATGTTTTTTGTTTGTTTCAGATTGAATTATGTTTACCCAACAAGAAAAAGCGAAATGTGTGTTATGGATGGCTGAGTTGAAGTCCCCTACTCTGGTGCAACGGCGATTCCGTACAACCTTTCACGAGGAACCACCCACCAGAAGAGACCTATATGCATGGACCAAGAAATTTGAGGAGACTGGCAGTGTTCTAAAGGAACACTATAGAGGGCGAACAAGATCGGAAGAAGATGTTGAACGAATACGCGGCGCCTTTGGTAGTAGCCCGAGAAAGTCCATCCGTCGTGCCAGTGTCGAACTGCAGATTCCTCGTTCAACTGCGAATAGAGTCGTGCGCAAGCGGCTGCAGCTCTATCCATATAAGCTTCAAATTGTTCAGCATATAACATGTAAAGATCGTAACAAAAGGAAACATTATGCTATGCACAATGTATCTAATGCATCTAATGTATCTAAATGTTATAATTCACATATACTACATGAAACTTTATGACATTGTCTATTTACTGTGTGAATATTACATTGTTTGCATCATTCAATAAAAAATTATAAGGTTTCAAAGTTGTTTCATTTCGAATGGGACACCCGGTACCTATATATATATGGCAAAAACATTAAGCGAATGTAAAATATTTTAACTGTTCGCGAGCATAAACACACCAATTGAAGGGTAGAAGAGATTTTTAGATTTAGATTATCACCTGCTTGCTAGAGGAATCTTTTGTTGTACGTGAGATACACAAAAGCAATTTTCTTTTAAAAATGCGTTAGACATACTACGCGTAAACGACCCTTCTCGGAACAGTTTTTATGAGTGCGGAAGTGATTAGAAGCAAACAAGAAATAAGCTGCAAACGAGAAGCTTTAATGAAAATAGGAAAAAGGAGAAATCGTACCTTTTTCTCTCTCTCTCTCCAAAATACAAACAAATTTGACGATACATTGGTATCATATTCTAAACTTTTCGAAAAGAAGGAAAGAGAGTACAGCCAGAAGCAATTCCTTCCTTCACCGAGGAAAATGAACTTGTGATCAAAGGAGAAACACAAAGAATAATTTTTATTTTTAAATATATACTCCTAACTATATACAAGTACATCTCATTTCCTTTTGTGTGTGTGTGTGTGTGTGTGTGCGCGCCAGCTTGTGTCTATATATTATAGCATGGTATGAATATAATATATTGCTTATAAATACACGAATGTCATGAATTTTCTACACGCAAATAGGGTGTCAGAGGGGAAAAGCAAAAACCTAATTTATTACGAAACTATTAACACTGAATACAATGAAGAAGACTTTGAAATATTACACGGAAATGAAATAGTAAAAAAAGCTTCAATTTCAAATGTTATTAAGACGGAAAAGGTACATGGATGAGAATATACGAAAGCAAAAAGGGAATAATGTAATAGAAGCAAAGAAGATTAATTTTAAAAACGAATGAAGGTTGACTCTCTTTGTTAAAACCTTTGTATGGCACTTAAATTCGAATAGTGCCAAATACACAATGACTCAAAACGAGTACAAACGGTGTTGAAACATAAAAACAAACTAAAAACGTTCAAATAATAAAAATTATTCAATTTAATGTAAAAAGAAATTACATGAACGGCGTTCCCCGAAAAATGTATAGCTCGAAATCATCATCAGCACCCTTTTAACTCAACAACGTTTTAACCAAATTTAACCTTTTAAACCCAACTTAACGCAGGTATGGTTCTCGTGATTCGGTGGGTTGAAATTTTTTACTCGGACTCTGATGAAGGGCTCGGGTTCGATTCCCACCGTCGTCGCGGTTTGAGTTGGCTCGGCCACCCCTCTCTAGGGGGTGAAGAAAGAAAGAAAGGAAGAAATAAATTAACATCTCAGAATAAATGAATAATAGGAAAAAGTGTCAATATGCTCTGGAGAGAGAGAGAGAGAGAGAGAGAGAGAGAGAGAGAGAGAGAGAGAGGTTCAGCTCCGAGGGAAATATGAAAAATAAGTGAAAGGGAAGTAGAAATTTAAAAAAAAATGAGAAACTTTTCTTAAAATATTCTAAACTTGTCGATATGAAGGAAAGAATGTACAGCCAGAAGCAATTTCCTCCTTCACCCCACCCCGAAGAAAGGGGTGATAATGGGCTGCGGGCATCACATCAATGAATATATATATAATATATATATATATATATTGAATTTTATGAAGACCGAAAATAATTAGAAATTTTAGAAAAAAAATTTAAAATGAATAAATTTTGATAGTTCACGATTGCGAGGAATTTAGCTCTGCCCCCACCCCCACCCCCAAAAGATAAATTCACAAATAACCTTGTTCCACCGGAACTCCCCAAGTCTCGAAATTTTATTTAATAATAAAAAAGTAAATCCATTTCCCAGAAACTCAAATTTCAATTAAAGACGAACCCTTTCTTCGGAATATACAGGGTGTCCCATAAGTCCGGTCTCATCGAAAAATTTATTTAAAATTAAAATTACAAAAGGACTAAAATTACAATTAAAACTAAAACAAATGTTCAAATTGGTCTTGTTTTGGGAGCCTTTTTTTGTTGCAGGTAGAATGACATGGAACTGAGCTATTATGGAAGTAGGTTACACTCCTGGCTAATATGGAAGGATTTACGCAAGTTGTTACGATAATAATTTGAACTTCGTATTGGACTCAAAATTTACAGTGAATTTTAAAAGAAAATTTTGTTATTTCGCAAATTTAAAATTTTAAAAAGTTTAAAGTAGAAAGATTTAAACGTTCGAACTCAAATTATTTTATAACCTTTGGTTAGCTTCCGCCCGAACTGTTCATTCTGACGAAGGTCAAGCTTTTCACTCCACCTTAGAACTACAGTTTAACGTGGAATCCGAACCACGCCCCATCAACAGCAGCGTCTTAACCACTAGGCCACCTAGGGTACCCATTTATCTACCAACCACTTTCTTTATTGTGTGGAAGGATGAACAGCTGGGTTTTGCTGCGCGCCGGCTGCCGTCGGGTCTCGAACCCGGGGCCGATGGATTCGTAGTCAGCGACGCTAACCACTACACCACCGAGAAATTCCACGTAAATTCCAAACATTTTTTTTTAATGATCAATTTTAGGACCAAATTAGTTTTGTTATTCTGTAAATCATTAATTTATATATTAATAATGTAAAGATAAAGTTATAATAATAATAATAATAATAATAATAATAATAATAATAATTTGGGGGGGCGGAGGAAGTATTTTACTTCTTTCACAATAGCAAAAGTCATGTGACAAAGGGGACCCCCCACAGCTTTATGTGGGTTAGGTTTGCTACATCACTTCAACGTAGAGGAGAGTCACCCATACAACTGCTGAACAGACCAAACGTTGCTTAATCTCCATGTTCTAATGGGAATCGGTGTTATGACTAGTCACGACAAAGCCCATGCAAATGTAATAAAAACCTAACAAGGGGAGACACAACCAATTCAAATCTGTGCAGCGACACACAGCAACCTGTGTGTGTGTGTGTGTGTGTGTGTGTGTGTGTGTGCTGAAAGCGACGTCATCACCGGTTCACTCAATTTTAAGGAGTTCTACAAACAAATTATTATATATAGTCTATATATAATTCTGAAGAGTCATAAGGGAAGATTTCCTGTATAGTCAGTTAGTCACTACTACTCAAATGGATCAGATAATATATATATATATATGAAGGAAAGGCGCAACAAGCTTAACCTTCGTGAAATGAGGAATCATCGCACGGAACATTTGGAAGGTTGAAGGGTGTGTGTATAATAATGTTATAATGTTATAATGTTTCAGACCAACAAAGACCCTAGGATCCACTCATGGCTGGGCTACCTAACTGTGTTCGTAATTGTGTATTGTGTATGTCCTCCGTGGTTGCGAAGGGGACCTACAATTTTACGTGGGTTCCGAACCACAAAGAACATAAGAACATAAGAAATTTATGTAACAACTGCCTGTACATTCGCAACGACCAATTTTTGCAAAACTAAATAATTATCAATTAAAAACTAATTAATTATCGATTTAAAACTAAAGATAGAATCTCTGGATCCAGAGGATCAAGTCATAATAGACTACTATCCACAACTATGTTACACTCTATATCTATTTATAACCGACATGCAAATATATCAGATCCAAAGAATCCAGTCAATTTCATTACGGTATCCATCAATACTAGTACCTTGCCAACGAAAAACAAGTCACGGTCCATATCGGTTGCGGACCAAGTCAAAATTTACAACCATATACATTACAATATATATATTTAGGAGGAAAGGTGTAGGTGTGGCTGTAAAGACTGTACAGTAATGTAGAAATGTGTGCGCACCCATTTTGGGTCTCCCATTTAAAGGTGTTTGTGGGGCAAGTGAAGATCATGAGTTTTTCAATACCTCACAGTACTATGGGGGGCACCGCTCGGCAGAGGAATCTCTTTAAATGGGGTGTGTAAGGACAGAGAGTATCCCCTAACCCAAGATGCTGCCTCCCTATATCCCACAACACTTGTGTTGAGCTGTGGGATCTATCACCACAAAGCCTTAATTTTACTATCTTAAACTATACCAAATCTATCAACATATTTGTCTAATCGATTTTTAAACATAAATAATGAAGGCCAATCTTCAAATGTCAGTAATTGATATTAATAAATACCATATACACCATTTAACGCTCGTAGGTTGTGAGAGACTGGGATGGAGGGGTCCCAGGCGTAGGGGCGCGATGAATGGAGTGTGGCTAGTGCCCCGTTAAGCCCATTCCTAACGCGTAATGGCTTGACCAGCCCCCTGCGACCGTTCTTTGGTGACCAATTGATGGTGCTTGGCTGTACTGCTCTGAGGTGAGAGGGCTTTACTGCCCAGCTGGCTGCCAGGCCAGCGTAAAGTCTCGGGCGTAGCCTCTGGGTCTGGTGGGATATCCCTTGAACACTGGATTCTAAGAGTCTGGCCCACTTGTGAGTGACTAGTAAGACTTAGTAAGGGGCTGCATCTCGCTGTCGCTCCTGGCGGAAAATCCGTGACGCTTGCGTCGCGAGTGTTTGTCAGTTGGTAGCTGCGACACGTTTGGGACGGTCCGGCCCTGGGGAGACCTTTGGTCGGTGCGGCAGCAGGAGAGGTGTAGTCTTCTGGAAGGAATGAACGTCACTTGCGAAAAGGCGGGTGCGGCTACGCGCGGGATTAATTCACCCCCCCCCCTTTTTTATATACTGGTCATAACGTTTTTGGATAGTTTTCATTGCTAGAACGCTTTATCTTATTCAGAGTATTCAGAAAAAACAAAAAAAAGAGAAAATATGGCAGGGCCAGCTAAATTGAAAGCAGAATGCTTTAAATGTAAAGTTAATCATTGGTGCGTAGACTTCCCAGAGGGTAATATCAGCGATATCACATCCCTTAGTGTATGTTTGTTTTGTAAACTTAGAGACAACCACGAAAAGGAAGTTAAAGAGCTAAAGGAATTAGTAAAAAAGCTTGAAGCTAGGGTCGTAGCACTGGAAATCCAACCCAGTGGACAAGATCAAATTAAAAACACACCAGCAGATTCAAACTGTAAGATTAAGTATCAAGAACAAAGGGAGGGCTCAAAGAAGGGCTGATAGAGAAGGGTGGGAAGGGATCGATAGAGAAGGGTGGGAAGGGGCCTGCTGATGGCCCAAAGAAACCGAAGGATGTAGCTACCTGTCGGGGTGGGTCGGGTGGTGTAACTGCGTGTATGGGTGGCGACGGGTTTCGAAAGGTCTCGGGCAAGAAGGCTGCGAAGCCGAAGCCTGAGACCCCAGTTGCCCCTGTCAAGACCTCTAACCGCTTTAGTCTCCTGTGCTCGAAGGAGGAAGACACCGTTTTGATTGGGGACTCGCAGATCAGGGGCCAGGAGAAGTACTTTGCTTCTGCAAACCGGGATGGGAGGAAGGTAAGGTGCTTACCTGGGCGGGGAACGGCGCACTTAAGGAAGGAGGTAGAGAAGGTGCGCGTGGATAGTCGGAGGACTGCGATCGTTGTCCACGCTGGTGGCAATGACCTGTTCCTCAAAGGCGGTGGGGTAGGTCTTACAGAAGGGATCATCACCGAGATCATGTCTCTTGCGGATGATCTAAAACTGAAGACAGACAGGGGAATGTTAATGGGTATTTTACCGCGAATGAATGTCAGTGACCACTCGCTCAGTAAGGTCATTGGCATCAACGAGAGGGTACAAGACTTGTGCGTTCCGCTGGGCGTGAAGTTTATTGACCCCTTCGATGCATTTTCGGGTAGGTGGGACCTTTACCAGAGGGATGGTGTCCACCTCAATGACAAGGGTAAAGGTGTGCTAGGCGCGCTGCTCGACCGGCACCTATACAGAATGGTGAGGTCGAGTCCTGGGAGAGATGATGGGCCCCCACCGGGGAGAGATGAGGATGAGCCGGTGGCGGACGTACCTTCGACTGAAGGGTGCGGCGAAGTACAGATGGGTGACCCTCCTCCTACGTTGGAGGGGGCTCAGTCTCCTGTGGAAGTTGCCCCCTCGTTAGTGAGGGGCTCTTCAACTCCCGACAGCCTTGGCTGTTCGGGAAACGGGTCGTGCTAGGGGGCGGTCAGAATAGGGAAGGCTCCCTCCGTGCAATGCTTTTTAATGCTAGGTCAATTAGGAACAAGTTTCGCGAGCTACGGGCGCTCTTAGCATCAGAATACCAGGATATCGTTGCTATCACCGAGTCCTGGATTCATACTGATCGTAGGGACTACGTTGGGGAGTTCGAAATTCCCGGGTATAGAATGTTTCGCAAAGACCGCACCCGTGGGGAGGGGGGTGGGGTACTAATATACGTCAGAGACACGTTGAGTCCGGTTGACTGCCAGTTCCGGTCGGAACGGGAGCTGCTTGGCGTCGATCTGAACGTGGGAGGGACGAACTATAGGTTAATCTTGGTGTACAGACCTCCGCATCTCCTCCTCGAGGAGGATACAGCCCTGTACACCGAACTCAGTAGCCTGCTAGGGGATAGGGTGTGTGTAGTTTTAGGAGACTTCAACTGTCGCGGCATAAAGTGGGAAAACAGGACTGCCGATGCTGAAGGGAGGAGGCTAGTTGACTTTGCTGATGAGAACTTCCTCACTCAGTGGGTCAACGAGCCTACACGAGGCGAAAGCGTTCTAGACTTAGTATTCACGACCGAAGACAACCTCGTCACTGGCCTCACCGTTGACGAATCGTTGGGCGGGAGTGATCACGGTATTATTAGGTTCCGTGTGTGCGTCCCTCGGGTGAAGCGTAGTAACTCGAGAGGCAGTAAGCTCGATCTCCGGCGGGCGAACTTTGTTAGCCTCAGGGATAGCGTAGCAGAGATGGGTTAGAGGTTGGCGGCGATGTTGAGGGAGTGTGGAGTGCATTCCGGGATGAGTTTATGGTGCTGCAGTCTGCTGCCATACCCTCAAAACTGGTCACCCCTGCTTCAACGCAGCCTAAGTGGTTCAATCGTGGCATCGCTTCGGCTATCCGAAATAGGAAAGTAGTGTATAGGAGGGCGAAGGCCAATCGTTCCCACGAGAACACTGAAGCGTATGTCCGCCTGTGTAGGGAAGTGAAGGCGAAGGTTAGGCTAGCGAAACGTAACGAAGAACTACGGGTGGCAAGCCTCTGCAAGAGGAACCCTAAGGAGTTCTTCAGTTATGTTAATAGTAGAAAGCCTATTAGAAGCATGATAGGTCCTTTAAAGGACGGAAGCGGCGTTCTGCGGACCTCCGACGCGGACATCGCTAAGGTGCTTAATGAGTACTTTGCGGGAGTGTTCACCAGGGAGGATACCCGCGTCATCCCCGAGCCAGCTGTGAGGCACGAAGGTGCTGACCTGGATAGTGTTAGATGTACCGCGACAGTCGTTGCTCATAGAATAGACAAACTGAGCGCGTTTAAGGCTCCTGGGCCAGACCAGTTTCTCCCCAGTGTTTTGCGAGAAGTGCGCGACCAGGTGGCTCCCCACCTGGCTACAGTCTTCAACAAATCGTTGGAGATGGGCCAGGTGCCTGGTGACTGGAGAGAGGCCAACGTGACCCCTATCTTTAAGAAAGGGGATCACGAAAGTCCAGGGAACTATCGTCCTATTAGTCTCACTTCAGTTGTAGGTAAATTATTAGAAAGGATAATAGCTGATAGAATCGTTGACCATTTGGATTCCTACAAGCTGCTTGGGGACTCCCAACATGGGTTTAGACGGCATAGGTCGTGTCTCACCAACTTGCTCGAGTTTTTCCACGTCATGTTGAGTGAGTACGATAAGAGTAGGGCGATTGATATACTTTATCTCGACTTTCAGAAAGCCTTTGATAAGGTACCTCACCGCCGGCTAATGGCGAAAGTGCGCGCGCTGGGTATCGGTGGGGAAATAGGTAGGTGGATTGAAAACTGGCTAAGGAATAGGCGGCAGAGGGTGGTAATTAAAGGGGCTAGTTCGGGTTGGGCCTCGGTCACTAGTGGGGTTCCTCAGGGTTCCGTTTTGGGGCCACTGTTGTTTACCATTTACATAAATGATATCGACGGTGGCATCGTCAGTCGGATCGCCAAATTCGCTGATGACACCAAGCTTGGGGCCAATGTTGGGATGCCCGAAGCGATCGAGGAACTGCGTGCGGACCTAGGTAGGATAGGAGAGTGGTCCGAAAAATGGCAAATGCCATTTAACTTGGGTAAATGCAAAGTGATGCACATTGGCTACGCCAATCCCAAGTCGGACTACTCGATGTTGGGCAGTAATATCGAGGTGACTGATTTAGAAAAGGACTTGGGTGTGCTAATTAGCAGCGACCTTAAGTTTACGAAACAGTGCGTAGAGGTGGAAAAGAAAGCCCAGAAACTATTGGGTTATATCAGGAGGCAATTTCAGTTTCGGAACAAGGAGATTGTGCTCTCACTGTACAATTCCCTTGTTCGGCCGTACCTGGAGTATGCTGTGCAGTTCTGGTCGCCCACCCTCAGGAAAGATATTGAGAGGCTGGAGCGAGTGCAGGCGAGGGCCACAAAGTTAATCCCTTCCGTTAGGCATATGGGCTACAATCGACGGTTACGCGCCCTGAACTTGTTTTCGCTTGAAACTCGGAGGCTGCGCGGTCAACTGATCGAGGTTTTCAAGCTCTTACGAGGGTTCAACGATGTCGATTTTAGAAGTATGTTTAGTTTAAATGATAACCCAACTCGCAACAATGGTTGGAAGTTGGATTTGAAACGGTTTAGGACTAGTGTGTGTGGGAATTACGTTACGTATAAGATCTGTGACACATGGAACAGGTTACCTTCGGAAGTTGTGAACAGTTCCTCTGTGGATCAGTTCAAGAAAAGGTTAGACCAAATTTTGCACACTCTTTGAGTGTGTAGAAAATTTTCCGTGGCACCCGTTGCCATTGGTACCTCCTCGGTATGGGCCGCAAGGCCTTTTGAGGTACTTCTTTTCCTTGTAACTCCTTGTAACTCTCTCTCTCTCTTCTCTCTCTCTCTCTCTCTCTCTCTCTATATCTCTATCTCTCTCTCTCTCTCTCTCTATATCTCTATCTCTCTCTCTCTCTCTCTCTATATCTCTATCTCTCTCTCTCTCTCTCACACTATTTGAGTGTGTAAAGACATTTAGGACCTTAGTCTGCGGAAATTTCTTTTCCTATAAAATAGTTAATATCTGGAATCAACTTCCCTCAGAGGTTGTTTCCAGTCAAAGTGTAAATCTGTTTAAAAATAGGCTAGACAAAGTACAGAACACACTCATAGTTTAAGATTAAAACCTCAGAAAACTCTGCAAGAGTTCGCTTGCTCGGTCTCTGTGAGCAAGCTAAATATACTGTAGAGCTATTTATATATTCTCCACTTTCCTGTAAAATTTCCTTGGCTACTTTTCCAGGGTCAAGGTATTTTCTTCAACCTTTTTCCGTACCTGCCTCTGGCAGGAAGGGAGCGGAGGGTGGGGAGAGAGCCTTCTACTTTTCTATCCAATTTTTCACATTATTTTCCCTGGCACCCATTGCCATTGGTACCTCCTCGGTATGGGCCGCAAGGCCTTTTGAGGTACTTCTTTTCCTTGTAACTCCTTGTAACTCTCTCTCTCTCTCTCTCTCTCTCTCTCTCCTGTCTCTCTCTCTCTCTCTCTCTCTCCTCTCTCCTCTCTCTCTCTTTTATAAAAAATGTCTGAGGAACTATATAAATAGGAGAGGTATTTTCAACAAAATTGGAAGGCAAAACATTTTATACGAACAAAAGGTTTTTTGATATATTTTTTATATTCTTCGGTTATATTATTTTCAATATTAAATTAAATTTTGCCAATTTAAAAATAAACATTTTTATCTGTAGCATGTCAGTTATTGTATACACACACACACACACACACACAAAATACTATATATATATATATATATATATATATATATATATATATATATATATAGAGAGAGAGAGAGAGAGAGAGAGAGAGAGAGAGAGAGAGAGAGAGAGAGAGAGAGAGAGAATTTAAGGTTATTTAAGTATGATATAATTAAAACTTTTTGAAACGAGTTTGCTTTCAAAACCTTTCGAAAATGTTGGTTCAGTGAAAAGAATAACACTTTATAATGGCGCACAATATTGAGACTCGAAAAATGGTAAAAGGTTTTGAAGGTAAGAGGTTGGTCTGCGCGGATCGATAATTTGAATAATGTAAGTGAGGCACATTTACGTAGAGTGATGAATGCACGCGGTCATTTATTTAAAGTATCAGCGTCACGAAATAGTTCGCGACTCTCGCTTTCGTGAGGATAAATTGCGTGAAAATTGGGAGCGATGAAAGGTATAATGATAGAAGATGAGGTCTAACTGTTTTATAGGATCTTCATTCCGTATTTAAAGGTTAGAATATGGAATCAACTATTATCATTATATTCTGAATTGCCCGTGATCATTATACCCAAACCTAAATTTGGTCTCTGTGGCCATAACTCCCATTTTGTGTCCTACTGCGTGGCTCATAAAAACAATTTGAATTTCAATTGAATCCTTTCTCCGGTCTTTGTGAGAGTGCCGAATCGTAGGCATGCGGATGAGAGACGTCTAACTTCTAAGCACTGCAGTCTTGACTCCGCAAAAGCCTTCGATATATGATAGTGCCACAAAGAGAGAGAGAAGGGGTACACCAAAGCCCAAACTAAATGTTCTTAATGAATGAAATGAAATGAAATCAGAATTAAGTTTTATTATTATTATTATTATTATTATTATTATTATTAGTTTGTATATACTGTACTGTAGTTATGCATACATACTTTATGATACTTTATGAGAGTTTGAACGACGGTTCAGGATCGACTTGTGGTCGACCCCTCTGCAGCATCCCGCCTCATTTATGAGATTTTGTGAAAGAGGGAATTGCTTTCCGATCTCCTCCTGCCCTTGTAGCTAGCCACGCGTGGCTAGTCAGCGACCTTTGCACAGGAATCTGTCCAACTGGTTCTTGAAGTTATTCATGTCGGTGTGCTGGAGGTTCCTCACTTCTTTTGGCAGGGCATTAAAAAGCTTTGGGCCTCGTATTCCGAGGGTATTTTCCATCCTCATTTTCATGGTCCCCTGTCCTACCGCAGCTGGGACAATACAAAATCTGCCTCTTCTCTCATTCCAGTTTGTTTCTATTTCATTTCTAAGGTTAGGGACAAAACCCTCGAATATTTCCCATATACATATTATTGTGTACCACTCGCGTCTTCTTTCGAGAGAGTAGAGTTTCAGGGATTGTAGTCGAGACCAGTAGTCTTCACCTTTTGTTTCCTCTATCTTAGACGTAAAAGTCGTTTGTATAGCTCCAATGTTCGCAATGTCTCGTTTTCCGTATGGGCTTGTGAATACTGAGTAATACTCAATTATTGGCAGGACTAGACTCTTCCATAATTTGAGCATGATGTTTGCTTTTCTGTTGCGGAAGCTCCTCCAGATAATTCCCATTATTTTTCTAGCCGTTGTAATTTCGATGTTATAGTGCTCTCTGAATTCTGCATCAGATGACATTGTTACTCCAAGATCTTTGACTTGCGGATTTCGTGTTATCTGTTTGGCTTGCAGAGTTTTGTACCGTTTATTCTGTAGCACCTTGTTATTACCATATCTTAAAAGTTGAAATTTTTCTTCGTTGAACTTTATATTGTTGACTTAAATAATGTTTCATTGTCGTTTTGTAATTTTTCTGTCACCTTCGTTGAAGATTTCTTTGCGTATCTTTGTGTCATCCGCGAAACATGTTACAATACTGCCATTAATATCTGTATTAATATCCGCAATCATTATTATGAACAGCAAGGGAGCTAATATTGTACCTTGTGGGACAGAGCTCACGACTTCTGAGACCCGATTTAACTGTCTATACCAGAGCATTTTTTAACCTAGTGAGTGGGCGACATGAATGTCACCCAGTGAAGAAAATTTGTCGCCCAGTAAATGAAATTTTAGGGTACTGGGCGACAAGGAATTTTCAAAATTTGTAAAAATAGAATTGTCTTGGAAGCCATATAAATACATATAATACACGCACATATGCCACAATTACAACTGTTTATCCTAAATGTAAATATGAAATTTACATTGAATATTTATATATAGATAATGCTAATGTTATTTCAGACCAGACGGGGATGGTGGCCTGATTAGGGAACATCCAGATCCATAGTATCCTTAATCCAGGGGTGTGCTGGGATCGGTTCGGTCCGGTTCGCCCGAACCAGTTGTTAAATTGTGATTGGATCACCGAACCGTTTGTTTGTTTTTAACAAATATTTAACAGTCAGTAGAAATTTATTTATATCTAAATATTTTTTAATTTTTTCAGGATTTTATAGAAAAATGTAGATAGTATCACAAGCAGTGGTCGTTTCAATATTTATTTATTTTTTGATGAAAAATTAGTTTATTTTTAGATAATTATGTCATTAGTGAGTATAAAGAATACGTTAAATAATTTCTGCCAAAATGTTACAAAACGTTGTTTGGGAAAGCTAAAATGCGTTGGCTTCCGGGGCTCCACCCCGGACCCCGCTGGAAGAGCTACCGCTCACCCCAGACCCCCTAGCTTAATAAATCGCGCCATTGCCGGTCGCCGATTTACACCCCTATCTATATCACAACCGGTTGTTAAGAAATTGGCAGCACACCCCTGCCTTAATCCCCACCCCCCACTTCCAGATCTGCTTTTGTCGCCCAGTGGGAAAAGCTTAAAAAAATGCTCTGGTCTATATTATCACTCTTTGTGTTCTTTGTGTTCTGTATTCTTAAAGTTTGTGTGCTATAATTCCATGGTTACATTTATCGAAGGCTTTAATAAAGTCATATGCATAATTATTCTCTCTCTCTCTCTCTCTCTCTCTCTCTATATATATATATATATATATATATATATATATATATATATATATATAAAACGTTATAATCTCCCTTTTCCTGTAAAGTGAGAGACTAGATAAGAAAATGCATTTCGATTTCAGTCGTAAATTATTATATAATAAAATGGTGACGTAGATTGAGAATTATAATTAAATTTGTAAAATTGCGTAAACCATATAATCCAATTTCCATTTCCAGTTTTTGCAGTTCTGTACAGATAATTAATATCAATAATATATATCAATACGTTGATATGTTTCATGCAATGATCATACATACGTAAAATAGAAATAATTTGTCAGATAATGTTAATTTTTTCTGTAAATTTTGATCGTCACGTCATTATTATTATCATTATTATTATTATTAGTAATAGTAGTAATAGTAGTAGTAGTAGTAGTAGTAGTATAACTTTCACGGTTTTCTACGATGAATTTGGTTTAACTATAGTGACTCTAGCAGCGTCTTTGGTTAGGCCAAACGGAGGGAAAGCCAAAGCACGAAATACATTTCCTACGATTTTATTCAATTAAACTTTTGAAACACAGCCATTAAAGGCGGGACGATTAAGCTAATGCAAAAAAACTTCACTTTTCTACGTGAAGGTAAAATTATGATAATAAAAACCCACTCTAATAGACAGAGTTGGAAATAATAGAGAGAGTGGAAATAAACTCTGTCTATTAGAGTGGGTTTTTATTATCACGATTAAGCTAAATAAGTACATGCTAAAAAGTGAGGCTTAGTCGGCCTGAGCCGACTATAATTCACAGAAATTACATCAAAAGAACACAGTTAAAAGCACAACACGTCTTTCGACCACAATTCGAAGCGAAAATCTGTTGAGGCGTGTCGAGTGCCCCAGCCGTCAATCGTATATATATATATATATATATATATATATATATATATATATCCTTTTTGTCCTTATATATACAGTATACTCGAATGTCGGAATGGCTGTTTTCTCCAATATGATATGATATGATATGATATGATATATGTGTATATATACATATACTGTGTGTATATATATGAAAATCATTTCACAAAAGTGACACGTGAAAAATATTTATGATGAATAAAACCACGAAGCACCACTTTGTGTTTCTTTTCCCTTCCTGGCTTTATTCATCGTATATATATATATATATATATATATATATACACACAGTATATGCCCCCTCAGGGCATTTGATTCCGTTTGTATGTAGGAGAATTACGACTCCTGACTGATCGGGGACTTTGGTGTAGTGGTTAGCATGTCCGACCGGCAATTGGATGATCCCGGGTTCGGTTCCTGGGAGGTACCCCACTTTTCATTTGTTCGTTCTTTCTCCTCGTCTTGTGCGGACGCTCTTCTACACAAGCGTCGTTCTTTACATTAATTATATTGTGTGTTGTTTGCAGTTAAAATGTATATATGTACTGCATGAGAAGGTGCCCCCTCAGGGCATTTGATTCCGCTCGTATGTACGAGAATTACGACTTCTGACTGATCAGGGACTTTGGTGTAGTGGTTAGCATGTCCGATCGGCAATTGGATGATCCCGGGTTCGATTCCTGGGAGGTACCCCCATTTTTCATTTGTTCGTTCTTTCTCCTCATCTTGTGCGGACGCTCTTCTACACAAGCGTCGTTCTTTACACACATATATATATATCACAACAACGAAATCAACACATCACTAGTGCGGCTAACGACGGACTCCTATACGAGCCAAAATCAGTGGCAAACCATCTAGCTTCTATCTTCGCCGCCGTTTCTTCCTCTGCAGTTAGCTCTCTCGTACCCGCCCCTAAAAATAGCTCCTCTTCACCGTCCATAGACAGCTCCTACAACCGGTTGTTCACTATGCGTGAACTACAGGCGGCACTGGCCTCTCGACGATCCCCTTGCCCCGGCCCGGACGGTATCCCCTACAGCATGATCCAGCACATCCACTCTACCTTACAAAATTTCCTACTAGACCTATACAACCGCATATGGATAGAGGGCGCCTTCCCCTCCCGGTGGAGGGAGGCCTACCTAATCCCTATCCCCAAACCCGGCAAAGATTTCCCCGATCCCACAAACTACAGACCAATCGCCCTAATGTGTTGTGCCTGCAAAATTTCCGAAAAAATGGTTGCGACGCGACTATCGTTCTTCCTCGAAAATAGTAATTCCTCCCCGGCTACCCCAGTCCGGCTTCAGACAATTTCGCTCCACCACTGATCCCCTCCTGCTCCTCAGCCGTGACATACAGAATGCCTTCGACTGTGGACAGTTCGTTCTATCAATATTTTTTGACATCCAGAAGGCCTACGACACCACTCATCGGACAATAATCCTTAGTCACTTCCAAAGTCTAGGGCTCGTCGGAGCCATGCCGACCTTCATCAGGGGTTTTCTATCCTCCAGAACATTTAAAGTTCGGGTGGGCAGTCCTCTCGGACACTTTCGTGCAGAAGGACGGGGGACCCACAGGGAAGCATCCTCAGTGTTCTATGTTTTTCCATCGTCATGAACACAGTCTCAAAATGTCTTCCACCCACCATCCGTTCTTCCATCTACGCGGATAACCTTGCGATCTACTTAGCAGGGAGGGAGCCGTCCGTAGTTCAACGACAAATTCAGCTCGCCATATACCGGGTGGAAAGGTGGGTGACGTCGGTGGGGTTCTGCTTCTCCACCCCGAAGTCCAAGTGTATGCTCTTCAGCAGAAGAAGACCCGCAACCCTTCCTGTTCCTTTTGTCACGTTATATGGCAACCCTCTTGAGGTGGTACCCTCCACGTTATTTTTGGGCATGATTCTAGACCGACGGCTCAACTGGGTTCCCCATTTCAAACAACTGAAGCAGTCCGTCCAGCGTCCCCTCGCTCTACTAGATCACCTCTCCCACACCACATGGGGCGCAGACCGACGCTCTCTCCTTCGCCTTTACACTTCCATGGTCCAGTCGAAGCTGGACTATGGCAGTGTAGTATACGGCTCAGCCTCCAACACCTGCCTCCGTATCTTGGGCCCGGTCCTTAATAGGGGCCTCCGCCTCGCCACTGGTGCTTTCCGCTCTTCCCCAGCCTCCAGCCTTCAAGTGGATTGCAATTACCTCCCTCTCGCCCTGCGACGGGATCTGCTCCTCATGATGACATACCTCCGCGCACAGAGACTACCCTTTTCGCTTCTATGCGCGGCGATTTCTGAACTCCCACCCTAGGGACGGAGCTGGAACTTCACTAAAGAGTTCCGCTCTTTCATTAACCTTTCCAACATGCCCGTCCCCTCAATTATCCCCATTTCTTACAATATCTATCCCCCCTGGCTCCTCACCCCTATCAAGTTTTGCAGGGACCTGTGTGCCCTACCGAAGAATACCACGAGTGCTACGGTATACAGGTCACTCTTCCGTGAACATGCAACCCAACATCCGGACACAGTCCCCATTTATACAGATGGTTCCCGTTCGGAGACTGGTGCGGCTGCCTCAGCGGTGATACTGGCCCAGCCGCTTTCTGGAGGCGTCAGCCTGCCCCGCGAGACCTCCGTTTTCTCGGCAGAACTCTTCGCGATTAAGGAGGCCCTCGACATAGTGCGCACTCACTCTGCCAGCTCCTTTGTCATTTATTCAGATTCCCAAAGCGCACTTCTCTCCCTAGAAAGATTTAACCCCCCTCATCCGCTCGTCTGTACCATCCAGCAAATCTTCCATTTTTTAACAGCCTTCCGACACAAGACAATCGCCTTCTGCTGGGTCCCGGCACATGTCGGCATCCAGGGTAACGAGCAGGCGGACCGCACGACAAAGTCGGCCTGCTTACTGCCGACTTCCTCCCGGCCCCTCCCTTTCACCGACTTCTTCCCGACTCTCCGCTCCCACTTCCGTTCCATCTGGCAACGGGAGTGGGACCAGGCCACACAAAACAAACTTCACAAGATCAAACCGCAAATAGGATATTGGGCCTCCTCCTTCCACCGGTCCCGACATAAAGAAGTGATTCTAGCCCGTCTCCGCATAGGACACACGCATTACTCATGGTCACCTTATGACTAAATCGCCAGTCCCGCTCTGCCCTACCTGCCATACTCCCATCACTGTCGTGCATCTCCTGGTCGAATGCCCAAACTTGTCCGCTCTTCGTTGCAGATGTTTCCCTCACTTGACCGAAATTCCCATACCCGAGCGTCTACAATTCATGCTCGCTGAGGGCCCCCATTTTTCGAAGGAAGCGATTTCCCGTTTCCTCACTTATTCCCACCTGCTTCAACGGGTCTGAGACCAGGCCCCTCATACCCACTATCCAGTAACTGAACATTACACCCCCCCCCTGGTCTATCATCCTCAACTCAGTAACACCACTCACCCACTGCCTCGCTGAGATATGTACCACACTAGGTACGAATCGGCGGTAAATTAAAGAACGAAAAAAAAAAATATATATATATATATGAATAGAAACGACATAAGTGTTAAGGAACGTTTCTGCACACGAGGAGGAGAGATAACGAATAATGAAAAATGAGGCGAACCGCCCAGGAATCGAACCCAGGGCCTTCCAATTGCCGGTCGGACGCTCTACCATTATGCTACGGACCTCACTCAATCACAAATCGAAATTCTCCCACATAGGGCAGAAACCAATGCCCTGAGAGGGCACCCTCGCAAATCGTGAATATGCATATATATATATATATATATTTAGTGGTGGACCGGATGTCAGTTTTTCAACATCTGCGGATGCGGATGCGGATGCGGATATTTAGTTAATCTATCAATATAATATAGAATTCTGAATATATGACATAATTTTTCAAATTTCGTGATATTACTATTATGGCAGGCAATGCATAAGAATTAAAATTAATATTAATGTTTTCATTATGATAAAAATAATAACTTTCTCAAGAGTTTCAGCCACAGAAAATTCAATGAAAGAAGTTTCATTCAATTTTCTGTGTTACCAGGTATTTATATTTTGAGGTTTATATATTTGTTTGTTCATTAATAATAATTAATTCACTGGTCAACAAAGAGTTTTTGTCTGCCCCTTCCTCTTCCTCTGCTTATAAGTTGCTACAAGTCACTGTTGACTTTCATTTGTCAGTTACTCATTTGATTTCACTCGTGAACATCGTGCATTTTATTCGTGATTTTCCTTAATCATTTTTTGTGTCAGTGCGTTCGTATTGTTTCATGACAGAATGCCACGCAAGTGTGTCAACCATCCAAACTGTTTCTGTTATGTGTGCAGAGAGTTAACACTTAAATTTCAAAGACGAAATTTCACCCCTCTCGTCAAAAGAGCATACGAATTTTATTTTGGTTGCAAGGTAGGGGATCAGAACAAGACGTGGGCACCTCATATATGCTGTATTACGTGTTTAAGACTTCTGACAGGCTGGCTAAATGGGTCTCATCAAATGCCGTTTGCTGTTCCGATGATATGGAGAGAGCCGAAAGACCATTTAAAGGATTGTTATTTCTGCTTAACAAATATACTAGGCATTACTGCGAAATCTAAACATATGGTACAATACCCAAATTTGCCATCAGCCACAAGGCCTGTTTTACATAATAAACATTTGCCAGTACCAAGGCCACCGGAAACGCGGAGTTTAGATGATGAAAATGAAATTGATGTACACTGGTAATGACGAAGCTCAACATGGTTTACTGACGGACGATGTTGATCCAATGTTTGAACCATCTTGTTCAACGACAAAGCCTCACTTAATATCTCAAGCAGACCTGAGCGAGCTTGTCTGTGATCTGAAATTGTCAAAAGATCAATCCGAACTTTCGGCTTCCAGGTTGAAAGGTTGGAATCTTCAAGAAAAAGGCACTAAGATATCTTTTTACCGCAAGCATCAAAGAAACTTTCTACCCTCTCATGAAAACCCTTGGCCAACAACATGATCCAAACGAATGGCGCCTATTTAGTGATTCCTCGAAGCTGAGTTTAAAAACTGTATTACTCCATAATGGAAATAAATACCCTTCAGTTCCATTAGCACATGCCGTACATATGAAGGAATCATACGACAATATGCACCTGCTTGTGAAACATATCCAATATGATAAATACTCTTGGCATATCTATGGAGACATGAAAGTGATTGCACTTCTTCTTGGTTTACAACTGGGTTATACGAAATTCTGTTGTTTCCTCTGTGAATGGGACAGCAGAGCACGGGAAAGCCATTACTCAAAGAAACAATGGCTACTTCAACAAGCGTTGATTCCAGGGCATAAAAATCTCACCAGTTCACCTCTTCTTAATCCAAAAAAGTTTAATGGAAAATTTTGTTAAGGCTGTGGATCAAAATGGCAGGGGTGGGGGGTCTCTACTTGAAACAGAAATTTCCGAAGATCAGCGAGGTCAAAATCAAAGGGATATTTGTGGTCCCGCAAATTAGATAAATCATGAGAGACAGCGCGTTTGATGAAACTCTAAGTGAAGTTGAAGGAGCAGCTTGGAGAGCATTTAAAGTAGTGAACACAAATTTCCTCGGAAACTTCAAGGCCGAAAAATAAGAGTCACTTGTTGAAGAACTTCTCAAGGCCTACAAAGACGTGGGGTGCAACATGTTGAAAATTCATTTTCTTGACTCGCATCTCGACCTCTTCCCAACAAACTTAGGCGATGTTAGTGATGAGCATGAGGAACGCTTTCATCAACAAATATCCATGATGGAGAAACGATACCAGGGCAAGTGGAGCCCCAGCATGTTGGATGACTACTGCTGGACATTGTCAAGGGATGGCCCAGAGGCGAAATACAAGCGTAAATCACCAGTAGCCACATTTTAGGTGAATTCAATATGCATTTTCTACTTTGATATTGCTATTACGCCTATAAATTAGTCCAAATTTAATTTTCGATTCACTCAATATTGGTGGGTGATAGAAAAATTTTGAGGCCATTTTTGAACTCAGCGGTAAAAAAGTTATAAGATCCACCCATTTTTGTTCATGTGACAAATAAAAAGTTCGATTTTGTCGACCAATGATATATAATTAATACTTTACATGAAATGTGCATGACTGGGCCTTATAAGCTACTTTATAAGCTAATTTAATTGAAAATTGCATAATTTATTAGAGGGAATATCCGCATAACATCCGCAGTCAGAAGTGCGGATGCGGATGTTTAAAATGATGCGGATATCCGCAGATGCGGATGCGGATATCCCGTTGTTTAGTAACTGAGTATGTTGTTTCGTTGCACCGACAAATAAAGTGTATACCCCTTACGTCCAGCCCCTAATGGCCCGAGCTCTCGGTTCATGCCCGATTGCCCGACCGCTCAGTCCGCCCCTGAATCCGATATATACTAGGGTAGGGCGGGTCGTACTCAGGTGACAACATGAATCTGAAGGAAATCCTACCATCAGGGGTGTCTAAATTATGTGTTTTTACATGGGGAATTCAAATATGAGCTTATTCTTTGGATAGGATAACTCTAACCTACATCATTTTGTATTTCTAAATTGCCAATTTTACCCTTTTGAACCCCTTTATAATATATTAAAAGATATAAGGTAAATCATTTATATTGACAGGGCCAAATCAACTTTACATATATTTATTAATAGGTGAACTGCATGTATATCACTGGATATAATTACAAAGATCATTCTCCTGACATCTTGAACTTTGCCAGGTTGCACAAATCCTGCTTTGACTCAGACTTGGACATCAGCTTCCTGCTGGTCTCCTGAGCCATGATCCCTCCATCCCTCTTTTCCTGTGAGAAGTACTTAGCAGAAGCCTCAGTCACCATTTTAACAACCCTCTCAATGCTTTGTGTGTGGCAAGGCCAGTTGCGCACCTCCATGGGGTGTTGATGAAGTTTTTCACCTCTGAGGTGCTTAGAGAGCAGGTGAGAGGTGGCTCTGACACACCTTCTGACCAGCTGATCAAGTCACCGATGCTGGAAGCATCACAATTGATGTCAGGTGTCCTTCTGCTCTTAACAGAGGAGTCCCCCAGCTGAGTGTCCGGGTCCCCCTCTCCCCTGATGGCCAGGATTCTCTCCACCCCTTCAATCCTCTCCTTCTGATCCTCAGAGCAGAGTAGTGTTTGGAGGATGACTTCACTGTGGGCATACCAAGCAGATCTTCTCACAGTTGGCATCACAATATCCAGCACCTCCTTTCTCTGGGACTTGAGGCAGTCCAGCTGAAAGAGGATGTGCCTAGGCCCTTCGATCCAGGAGTGCTTGACCTTCACGTTGAACCAACATGGGTAATACACTCCAATGATGAATTCCACAATGAATTGCAGAATCTTCAGGTTCTTTCCTTTAAGTCCGTGCTTTGACACCCAGAGCCTGAGAAGTCTGTTAGCTGTGGTGAGCCAGTGGCTGTGGTTTACTGGTCCTATCTCTAACAGAGCCAGCCCTGCAGGAAGTACTCCATTCCTGACTGCACAGACAATTTTATAGCCATAGTATTGATCAGTTGAGAGATCTTGAATGACCTTGTCAGGAAGCTTGATCAGTGGAGGGCCAACAGAGATTCGGGTGAAGTTTGGATTGATATCAAAGTCTGTAGCAGAATCAAGGAGCTTTCCTATTGGCCCGGATAATTTTTTGTCTAACAGAGTAGGGCCATCAAGGTCAACAATGAGATGGCGCAGGGGAAGTTCAACAGTGTGCAGGTTGCACACCAACCAGACCAGCTTTCTCCCCAGGTGCAGCTCCAGCTTCCGCATTACTCCAGCTTTCACACCAGTGTTGACATTTGTTGAGTCTCCTCCAATGGGCAACAAGGTCTTATCATAACCCCTCTCTTTCAGCCAGGCAAACAGGACCTTAGCAATCTTCTCCGCATGTGACTCCTCTTTAGTTGCTTTCTCTGGGGTAAAGTGGAACAGATAGTAGCTGCCAGGCTCACTAACAACACTATAGTGTTCTTCCTTGATCTTTGCGGGAAAAGATTGGTCACTGCCCTCAGCTTCCATCATCACATTGGTCAGGTCAATCCGCCCATCAAAGAGGATGCAAGAGATCCCCCCCTCCTCCCTGCACTTCTTCTCGAACTGTTCCCCCAGCTCTCTCATCAACTTCTCCTGTGCTCTCTTGACCTTGCTCTTATTAATCACTTTACTTGTATGGCCTTATGCGCGCCAGAAAACCGTCAAAATATTTCATATACCAAACTGTATGATAATTACAATTAAGTGGAATGGCACACCTTTTTATTTGAGTATTTAAATATTATTATTATTATATGAATTACATTATGTGTTTATATGAATTAATTAGAACAATGCTCTATGAGAGATAACGTGAGCAGCCATGATAGAAAACGTGAGAAGACATATTCTGGGGTAACTACAATAGTAAAATAATCAACAATTTAATAATAATCAACTGCAAAATGATGTAGGTTAGGGTTATCAGAATTAAATATTTTCTTCAGAATTGTGTTCTATACACCAAAATATGTCATTTGAACACCCCTCTCCATTGATTTAAAAAAAATGCATAGTATGACCCGCCCTAAATTACTAGGGGCACTCAATATATTTTGCCCCTCGCTTTTTTCTTAGTTAAATAATAGGCCATGGGGCTAAAATGTCTTTTGGGCCGTAAGTTTGAACTTTCTGCGCTTCACATAACCTGATTTTTCCATTTTGAACCTCCCCTCCTTGTATAAAACCGCTTTTAAACGCCCTTGTATAAAACCGATGGTTAATGCAGTTTCGAAAATGGCGTCTGACAGCGATGTGCATCGTAAACAGAGAGCTGTTATCGAGTTCTTAACCGCAGAGAAGGAAACAGTTGGAAATATTCACAAACGTCGCAAAACGTTTACGGAGATGCTGTTGTTGATCGAAGCACAGTTGGACGCTAGTCTAAACGTGTGAGATCATCGGAGTGAGGGAGAGCCAGCCTCGATGATGAGCCACGCAGCGGTCGCCCGGCATCGGCTGTCACATCTCACACTGTGCAACGTGCTAACAGCATCATTCGATCAAATCGGTGCGTCACATACAAGGAGCTATCATTGGAATTACGAATTACTGAAGCCTGAAGGAAGTGTGAATACGATAATTGAGCAACTGGGATACTCAAAAGTGTGTTCACGGTTTGTTCCTCGCCAACTGACTGAAGATCACAAAGCCCAAAGAAAAGAAAATGCTTCTGAATCGTTGGTCCGATAAGAGACAGAAGGGGATGACTTCCTTTCACGAATTGTGACTGGGGATGAGACTTGGGTACACCACTTTGAACCTAAAACAAAACGCCAATCAATGGAGTGGCATCACGTAGACTCCACACACACAAAAAAAGTTCAAATTGGCTCCCTCTGCAGGAAAGGTTATGGCCACCATCTTCTGGGACATGAAAGGAGTGATTCTGGTGGACAGTTTATTTTCAGGATCATAATGGTGGACTCACGTCTCGTCTCCTGTCACAATGCTGTGCAGAAATTCTTCATTTTCGAAGCACTGCAGATTTTCTTGGCAAATGCGTAGTCTCTCAGTTTTTATCTCGGCAGTGAGCATGCGAGGCACCCATCTGGTGCAGACCTTTCGGTAGTCGTCCGATTGTGCGCCCGGTACCTGTGTGGGACCTGAAACTATATAAGCCGGTTTTAAACGATTAATTGAAATGGCTTCTGATGATCCGTTGGTTTTTTCTATCACGAAGTACTTATCGTGGCGTTCGAGAACACGGAAAGGTCCTTGATATGGTGCCTCGAATGGTTTTCGAACGCGGTCGATGCGTACCCATACGTGGCTTGATTTGTGGAGTTCCGATGGAATGAATGATTTGGGGGCTGAGTGAATGTTTCCTTGAGAGAGTTGGACGAAATCGATTTGCGTCATTTTCTTGGCTAATTCGGAGATGAATTTTGAATTGGATTTTGACGACGAATTGGCGATCATTGGCCTCGGGCATAATAGGGTGGTTCCGGTGACGGTGGTGAACGGTGAATAACCCGATTCGTTGGGGAGACTGCGTAAACCAAGGAGAACTATGGGTAAAGCGGGGAGCCAATCTTGTTTTCGAGCGATGATTGCTGTCTTGATGGTGCGATGAGATCTTTCAATTATTCCGTTGGTCTGAGGGCGATACGACAAAGTTCTTAGTCGGTGAAATCCGATGAGAGCTGAGAGTTCCCTAAAGAGTTCGGATTCGAATTGGGATCCGCGGTCCGTTATGACTTGCAGTGGTACACCAAATCTTGAAATCCATACATCGAGAAATGCGTGTGCTATTGATGTGGCTGTAGTATCAATCAGAGGATATGCTTCTATCCATCTTGTGGCACGATCGATGCAGGTTAGGAGATATCTATATGGGGAAGGATATGTTTGACCGGGCAAAGTGGTTGGCGGTAAGGGACCGACGATGTCGATATGTACCGTTTCAAATCTTGAACTTGGTAAATCGAAGGGGGTTATTTCTGATTTTGTATGGCGAGAAATTTTTGAGGATTGACATGATTCACAATTTCGGGACCAAGTTCGAATATCCTTATTCATTGAGGGCCAAAAGTATCTTGATTTAATGATACGAAGTGATTGCTTGATGCCTGGATGAGAAATATTATGAAATTGATTGAAGATGGAAGATCGATGCTGCTTGGGAACAAAAGGACGGGGATATGGCGTGGATGTATCGCAATATAAAGTTGTATTTTCTGGAAACGGGAACGGCTTGAGACGTGGGAGAAATTCTTGCGTTTCTTGATCTTTTTGTTGAGATTCCGCGATTGCTGATAAATCGAAAGCGTCGATATGTACTGCGTTTACGTTGCGTGAAAGGCAGTCCGCTACGACGTTTTCGGATCCACAGATATGTATTACATCGCATACGTATTCCGTGATGGCAGACCAATGACGTTGTTGTCGGTCTGTCTTGGCTCGTAAGGGACTCTTGTAGGCAGAAACCATCGGTTTGTGATCCGTGAAGAGTATTACTTGACGACCTTCTAAAAATTGACGGAAATGCAGGACGGCTAGGTATGCTGCGAGTAATTCTCTATCGTATGCGGCGTACGCTTGCTGAGTTGTAGTTAATTTCTTGGAAAAGAAGGCGATGGGAACTGGTGTGCTGTCGATTATTTGATGAAGAACTGCTCCAGCTGCTATTTGTGAGCAGTCCGTAACTAAATGAAGGATTGAGCTTGATGGAAGAGGATGACAAAGCGTAACGGCGTTCCGTAGTGCATCCTTGACATCTTGAAAGGCTTGAATTGCTTCGTCGTTCCACTGTAGACTTTTGCTTTTGACTTGAGTTCTGACGATTTCACTTAAAGGTGAGACTAAATCGGCGTAACGGGGTATCATATGGCGATAGAATCCCGTCATTCCTAGGAATCTTCTGAGGCTTTGGTAATCTTGCGGTTGGGGAATATCTTGAATTTCGGAGACTTTGTTTACAGGAGGACGAATGCCTGCTGGGGAAACTTCATGACCCAGAAATTCAATTTTGGATTGCTGAAATATGCATTTTTCTAAGGAAATTCTTAAATTGTGTTCTTGAAGGATCTTGAATACGCGTTCTAAGTCTTTCAAATGGTCAACTGCGTTATTTGAATGGACTAAAATATCGTCGAGATACACAAATACGCAGTCAACTCCTCTGAAAATTGTATCCATGAAGCGTTGAAATGTTGCAGGGGCGTTTCTTAAACCAAATGGCATGTATAAATACTGAAATAAACCAAATGGAGTTGTTATAGCCGTTTTCTCGATATCTTCTGGGTGGACTGGAATTTGGTGATATGCTCTGACTAGATCGATTTTGCTAAAGCATGATTTTCCGTGCAGAGATGTTGACAGACTTCTTATATGAGGAAGTGGATATCTGTCCGGTTTCGTGACAGCGTTTAGGCTTCTATAATCACCACACGCCCGCCATTCGCCTGGTATCTTCTTCGGAACGAGGTGTAACGGTGAGGCCCATGGTGATTTTGAGGGTTCTATAATTCCATCTTGAAGTAAGTTGTTGAAAGTAGCCTTAGCTGAGGATAATTTATCGGGTGGAAGACGTCGAGGGCTTGCAAACACTGGTGGTGCGCTGCCAGTGTCGATGGTATGCTTGACAGTGTTGGTGGAAACTTTCTGCGGTTGAGCTGGTTTCAGTAGTGAGGAGTACTTGTCAAGCAGGTTCCTGATTTCTTGAGGTAATTTGTCGGTAGGGTTAATATTGATGAGGTGAAGGTCTTTGGATTGCACAGGTTTAGTAGTGGCTTGAAGAGTTGTTGCTCTATCCTTCAAAATGCCATGCTTGCAGTCCACAAGGATGTCATAATGGGATAGAAAATCGGCGCCGAGAAGTGGACTGGAGACTTGGGCGACGACGAATGGCCACCTGAATATTCTTCGTAATTTAGGAATTGATATGTCCAGTGTTACTTCTCCGAATATTTCGAGCGGCTGACCGTTTGCGGTGGAAATCTTTACTGCGGTTGGGTGGAGTTGACAATCATTGACACAAGTTGGTGGTAAAATTGAGATGCTCGCTCCTGTGTCAATGATAAAATTGACCTTCAGACTGGCGATGCGAGCTGCGACTGAGATCAGCGGCAGGCCGGACGTCGCGTTAATCACAGCCTGCTTATCTAGTTTTCCGACGTTTCTCTTGATGGTGAGGAAGATCTTGAATTTGGGCGTGACGAGGGGAGCAGCTTGGCGTCATCTTTATTTGGCCACTTGCACCATGGCCTGCAGGTCCTTGCTTGGGGGCCATAATAAAGGTGCGCGCGGCACACCACCGGCCGCTGATTCTCGCTGAAGGGTTTTAGGCCGATGGGGATATTCGTTCTTGGGCTTGTATTGGCTCGAGTTGACGTTGGCGCCGCGTAGCAGCTTTGTTGAGCGAACGGTATTAACTCATCGGCTAGTTTGCCGAGTTGAGTTAGCGTCAGCTCCTTTTGTGCTGCTACGACGGGCGCTATTGAGGATGGGAGCGCCTGGATGAATTTATGCTTCACCAAATCATCGCTGACGCCCACCTTCAGTGCCGTTTGGTGGATATCTTGAAGGAATTGGGAGGGCTTTCCAGTGAGAGGAGTGTTGGAGATGAGTCGTTCGAAGAGTTCTGGCTTCGTCTTTTCGTAATGACTCACGATTTCTTCTTTTAAATCGGTGTACGACTTGTTGGAGAGAGTTGCTGCTGAAATTCGTGAGACGACTTCGGGGGGTAACGAGGCTAGAACATGGAAAAATTTGGTCTCTTCGGATGTTATTCTGGAAATGTGGAATTGTGCCTCCATGATGGAGAACCATCCTGCGGCCGACGCTTCAGAGAACGTGGGTGGCTTGATGGTGACATGGTGCACTCCTGATTCAACAGATTCCATCTTGCGGGAATGTAATTCGGGTCTGCTGCTGCTTTGGTTCCGACCGGCTACTACGGGTGGGCGGCGAAGAGGCGTGGCTTCGGTTTGTTCCGCCCGGCGACTGAAGGATGCTGCTTCCGCTGGCTGCTTCGGGTCACTCCAGGGTCACCAATTGTAGCTGGTTTCTTCTTGCTACTACTTGTATTTGCCGGGAAGAATGAAGGATACGAGAGGCAGGCTATCTCTTTGTTGGGTATCTCTTCTCTCCCTGTCGTTTGGGAGGTTGGCGTCTTGAAGAAAAAGCCGGTCGCTTTCAGCGTTTATTGAGTTCTTGGTTGGCTGGGGATAATTTTACAGAAGATTTTGTTATTGTATATACAGCTGAATTAATTAAAATATATATATAAATTTATGTACAATACTTATTTATAAAGATTATATATGATTCTTAAAATTACACAATGATAAAATATATACAATTTGGTAACGCGCAAAATTGGTTTGTCGGTAACTAATATAAAAATAATATAAATGCGGAAAATTAACTGCGCGGCCCCACACTGATAATTTGTCCCACTCGCTCTTTGGAGATATCGAGCGTTGCAGCAATTTCATTTTGTTTAATACGACGATTTCCACGAATCAGTTCGTCAACGTAGTTCCGATGAGACTCGTCGGTTGCCCTTACAGGCCTTCCATTTCGCGGTTTGTCTCGCAAATCTTCTTGCCCTGCTTCTCCTTCTTTATATTGCCTCGCCCAACGTTGAACGGTACTCACATCAACACACTGTTTGCCGTACACAGCTTGCATTTGCCGATGAATGTCTATGGGAGCAACGCTTTCGGGGGTCAAAAATTCAATTACGGCACGTTGCTTGAAGCGAACATCTTTACTCCTTTCCATTGTAATCAATACTGAACCAAGGTGTGGAATGAATGTAGAGCTATATTAGGCTATAAAACAAAACCAGTTTTATCTGGTTACCTCAACACAATCTGGAATGGGGTGGGAATATCAAGTTACAACACAAAACCGGTTTTATCTGGCTACCTCTACACAATCCTGAATTATTCAAGTGGAGGCATTACTTTTCAGCCCACCCTCGTATATACGAGGGCCACTCAATATATTTTGCCCCACCTTAATTTTTTCTTTCCAAGTTTCCTTGTAAGTTCCAAAAATTTCGTACACAAGTAGTTCCATACCTTTTATACAAGTTTTTATTTTTCAACATAGTCTCCATCCTTTTCTACGGCTTTCCTCAACCTCGAAACAAAGGCCTTTATTCCTTGCTGGTAAAAGTCCGCTGGGTTCCGCTGGAGTCACCTCTTAACCTCTTCAACAACCTCATCGTCACTCTGAAACTTTCTTCCACGAATAGCATCCTTCGTTGGCCCAAAGAAATGGAAGTCTGAAGGTGCCAGATCCGGGCTGTATGGAGGGTGGGGTAACACAGTCAAGCATATTTTTGTGATGGCCTCTCTTGTTTGCAAACTGTTGTGTGGTGTTGCGTTAAGTGCAAAAGAAGGACGTCTTCCAGTTTTCTGTCCGGTCGAACTCGCTTTATACGTCTCCGGAGTCTCTGTAGGATAGCAATATATGCCTCTGAGTTGATTTTTGTCCTTTATTCATAATGTCCATCTGAGTCACCCATTTCATGCCCCAGAAGATGGTGTCCATAACCTTTCCTGCAGAGGGAGCCATTTTGAACTTTTTCTTGCGTGGGATTCTGCGTGATGCCATTCCATTGATTAACGTTTTGTTTCAGGTTCAAAGTGGTATACCCAAGTCTCATCCCCAGTCACAATTCGTGAAAGGAAGTCATCCCCTTCTCTCTCGTATCGAACCAACGACTCAGAAACAATTTCTTTTCTTTGGGCTTTGTGATCTTCAGTCAGTTGGCGAGGAACAAACCGTGAACACACTTTTGAGTATCCCAGTTGCTCTATTATCGTATTCACACTTCCTTCACTAATTCGTAGCTCAAGTGATAGCTCCTTGTATGTGACGCGCCGATTTGATCGAATGATGCTGTTAGCACGTTGCACAGTGCGAGGTGTGACAGCCGATGCTGGGCGACCGCTGCGTGGCTCATCATCGAGAATGGCTCTCCCTCTCTCCGATGATCCCACGCGTTTAGACTAGCGTCCAACTGTGCTTCGATCAATAACAGCATCTCCGTAAATGTTTTGTAGATGTTCGTGAATATTTCCAACTGTTTCCTTCTCTGCGGTTAAGAACTCGATAACAGCTCTCTGTTTACGACGCACATAGCTGTCAGACGCCATTTTCGAAACTGCGTTAACCATCGGTTTTATACAAGGGCGTTTAAAAGCGGTTTTATACAAGGAGGTGAGGTTCAAAATGGAAAAATCACGTTATGTGAAGCGCAGAAAGTTCAAACTTACGGCCCAAAAGACATTTCAGCCCCATGGCCTATTATTTAGCTAAGAAAAAAGGGTGGGGCAAAATATATTGAATGCCCCTAGTGTATAGATATATATATATGATACACACAGACAGTGCATGGAACAAGGAACTCTTCTGGGATAATTAAATCCACTATAGTCCGAATAAGTAATGGTAAATGACAAATACCATAGTTTTTCTTTTTCATGATGCTAGCCCGACGTGGGCAACGGGTCACTCGCAAAGAGATCCCATAAATATAGCTTCCCTCACCAGCTATCTGCAAAGCAGACAGGATCCAGCTTTGGGACATGGATCTAGAGTTTAAAGCAGCCTAGCCCTGCTACATTCAGAACCTCAATATAAGCAAAAGACTCGCTGCCTTCACGTCAGATTGAATACATCAAAGAAAAAGGGGTAACTATTATATTTTTAGCCAAAAACCAAAACTTAAACCTCAACTGGCAGAATTGAGCGTCCACTTTTCAAGGCACATAACATGTCCGTTTCAATATGGGAATGAACTCAGAATGGTCCCCTGATTTTTTTATGATACACACAGACAGTGCATGGAAAAAGGAACTCTTCTGGGATAATTAAATCTACTATAGTCCGAATAAGTAATGGTAAATGACAAATACCATAGTTTTTCTTTTTCATGACTATCAATTCTGTCAGTTGAGGTTTAAGTTTCGGTTTTTGGCTAAAAATATAATAGTTACCACTTTTTCTTTGATGTATTCAATCTGACGTGAAGGGAGCGAGTCTTTTGTTTATATTGAGGTTCTAAATGTAGCAGGGCTAGGCTGCTTTAAACCCTAGATCCATGTCCCAAAGCTGGATCCTGTCTGCTTTGCAGATAGCTGGTGAGGGAAGCTATATTTATGGGACCTCTTTGCGAGTGACCCGTTGCCCACGTCGGGCTAGCATCATGAAAAAGAAAAACTATGGTATTTGTCATTTACCATTACTTATTCGGACTATAGTGGATTTAATTACCCTAGAAGAGTTCCTTGTTCCATGCACTGTTTGTGTGTATCATAAAAAACTCAGGGGACCATCCTGAGTTCATTCCCATCTTAAAACGGACATGTTATGTGCCTTGAAAAGTGGACGCTCAATTCTGCCAGTTGAGGTTTAAGTTTTGGTTTTTGGCTAAAAATATAATAGTTACCCCCTTTTTCTTTGATGTATTCAATCTGACGTGAAGGCAGCGAGTCTTTTGCTTATATTGAGGTTTTAAATGTGGCAGGGCTAGGCTGCTTTAAACCCTAGATCCATGTCCCAAAGCTGGATCCTGTCTGCTTTGTAGATAGCTGGTGAGGGAAGCTATATTTATGGGACCTCTTTGCGAGTGACCCTTTGCCCACGTCGGGCTAGCATCATGAAAAAGAAAAACTATGGTATTTGTCATTTACCATTACTTATTCGGACTATAGTGGATTTAATTATCCCAGAAGAGTTCCTTGTTCCATGCACTGTCTGTATGTATCATAAAAAAGTCAGGGGACCATTCTGAGTTCATTCTCATATGTATATATATATATATATATATATATATATATATTATATATATATATATATATATAACGTAAAGAACGACGCTTTGTATAGGAGAATTATCCGCGCAAGATGAGAGCGAAAGAACGAAACAAATGAAAAAATGAGGTACCCACCCGGGAATCGAACCCGGGATCTTCCGATTGCCGGTCAGATATGATAACCACTACACCACAGGCCTCATCCAAACAAATGTCGTAATTCCTCTACATACGCGCAGAAACCAATGCCCCAAAGGGGCACCTCCCGCATGCCGTAACATTATATACATTATAACTGCAAACACGCAGTATAATTAACGTAAAGAACGACGCTTTGTATAGGAGAATTATTATTTGTTTGTGTGAGGCCTGTGGTGTAGTGGTTATCATATCTGACCGGCAATCGGAAGATCCCGGGTTCGATTCCCGGGTGGGTACCTCATTTTTTCATTTGTTTCGTTCTTTCGCTCTCATCTTGCGCGGATAATTCTCCTATACAAAGCGTCGTTCTTTACGTTAATTATACTGCGTGTTTGCAGTATATATATATATATATATATATATATATATATATATTTGTGTGCTAGCTGCCAAGCTAAGTACGTAGGGCAAACAACACTACAATTAAAACAGAGGGTGACCGAACATATTGGTCATTTCTTTTACAAAACTGGTCTACCAATCTCTTTAGCAGAGTATTTTGCAATACGGACTCATTCCGATCAATTTGTCCACCCTATCTAAGTAGACCATCTTTAAAGTTTAAAAAAATCACTCAACGAACAGTCATCCTCCTTAAAATTACATATAGTTTGAAAATAGTTTAATGATCCAACCAACCAACCATCCGAGTTTTTCTTTACGATTATCTGTTATCGTGTTTTAGTTTCTGTCCTCAGACACTCAAAGCACGTAAACATTTTTTACTTTTTTGTTTAACATTTTTCTTATAATTTTTCTTGTCTTTAATATTTTCTTCATTGATTTATGACTCTTTTATCATTTTTTTTTTTAACATTTGTCATTTTGTATTAATCTCAACATTTTCTTAAATTTTAACCATTGTACTTAAATGTATATTTTGTTTTTACTATAACTACTGATGATGGAAGTCCTGGTTTCCGAAATGTTTAGAAGTAAATTAAATAATGATAATTTTTGGACTTTCTTGGGCTCTCCTCTTTATCCTTGGACTTCGGTTCCCTAAGAAGAAGCCCATTTCTAATATATATATATATATATATATATATATATATATATATATATATATATATATATATATATATATACTTTGAAATAAAAAGTGCTGCGATACAAAAACTAATATCAGTATCAAAAAGCTCTTTTAGAGAAGTATTCCCACTTAAAATGATAATTAAAACTAATAATAATAATATTAATAATAATATTATTAATAATAACAGTAATAATAATAATAATACAACGTAAAGCACAACACATACTTTTTAATCTTAAGTAATCTGTCTTTAAAAACCAATAACAGTGTTTAAATGTAGGTTCTCAAGGCACTTTTCCCACAGTCTTGAAGAGTTTTGAACTTTTTGCAGTGAAGTACATCGCTTTACCCCATAACACTCGGCAAATAATGAATGACAAACATACAAACATGTCCATCAACCTCTGCATCCATTAATTCATCAATCTCTCTCTCTCTCTCTCTCTTTTTATATATATATATATATATATATATATATATATATATAATATATATATATATATATATATATGTTTCTTTCTTTGTATATAAGGTTGTGAAAAATCTGGTAAATTTAGACGTAAAGAAATCTTTATAGATCCTCAAGTTTCTTGTAAGACGATAAAACCTGAGGTCAAGAATTTAATAGCTATACTGTATACGAGTATATATATATATATATATATATATTATATATATATATATATATACAGGGTGGGTAAAAAAAGTGATCCCTTAGAGGTAAACTGTCATATTAAAAAAAGTAAGGGGACTAAAGCTCCCAAACTTCATAGATGCTTACCTTAATATGTTGTTCGTCTTAATTGAGAAGTTGCTCGATGTGTCCCCCTTCCTGCTGAACGCAGGCCTCCAAACGTGGACGCCACTGATCAATACACCTGTTTACATATCGTTGAGACACCTTCTCCCAGCCGAGCAGAATTCTTTCGCGTAGTTCATCTATGTCTCTTATATTGGTACCAGGGATGTAAGCTTTGGACTTCAGGGCTTCCCAAACACCATAATCTAGTGGTGAAAGATCGGGGCTACTAGCCGGCCACATATTGGGTTCGATAAAATCCGGTGTTTCGTTCTCAAGGAATGTGACAGTTTGGCGTGCTCACAGAGGGGCTCCATCTTGTTGGAAAATATATCTTTCACCACTAATTCGTCAAATATCAGTTAGAGTGAAAGATGTACTTTCCAATAAGATGGAGCCCCTGCTCACAGAGCACGCCAAACTGTCACATTCCTTGAGAACGAAACAACGGATTTTATCGAACCCAATATGTGGCCGGCTAGTAGCCCTGATCTTTCACCACTAGATTATGGTGTTTGGGAAGCCCTGAAGTCCAAAGTTTACATCCCTGGTACCAATATAAGAGACATACTGTAGATGAACTACGCGAAGGAATTCTGCTCGGCTGGGAGAAGGTGTCCAACGATATGTAAACAGGTGTATTGATCAGTGGCGTCCACGTTTGGAGGCCTGCGTTCAGCAGGAAGGGGGGCACATCGAGCAACTTCTCAATTAAGACGAACAACATATTAAAGTAAGCATCTATGAAGTTTGGGAGCTCTAGTCCCCTTACTTTTTTTAATATGACAGTTTACCTCTAAAGGGGTCACTTTTTCTACCCACCCTGTATATATATATATATATATATATATATATATATATATATAGAGCATAACACACATGAAGTCGCGGGATTTTTGCATGAAACAAAAATATCCTTACTGGAATTCGAACCCGGAACCTGAGTAGGAATCGCAAGCGCTGTCATGCAGTGTTTAATTCAAACTTCTCTAATATATATACATGAAATGGCGGAGCTGAAGGAGACTTTTAGAGGCTAATAGATAAGGGAAATTAATGAAAGAGAGACAGTTCTGGTCATAAATTTCACGCTATTTTCAGATGAATTCGAAAGTAAGCGCCACATTTATGTTTAAAACAAAAATCCTCAAATTGTGCAAAAGACTTGATATGAATCATCTTCGAATCTTGAAAGAAATAAATCATTAAAGTTGGAGTTTATTCATAGTTTGAAACCTCAAGTTTGTACGTGTGCGGTATTTTTCAGGATGATCCAAAAATCCACTTGATACTTTGGGTATTGTTCTTTACCAAAAGTGTTAAGTGACTTTTGGATCACTCTGTAATTTAAAGTTTTTGTCTTTATGATGTCATTTGTGTTCAATACGTTCGTTGGCACGCACTGGCAATGTGCTCGGACAAATTAGACCAAGTTCCTTTAAGTTTATTTGAGAGATCCAACAAAAAAAATTCGTTCTGTCTTTATTTGTTTTAATCTTCTTCCTAAAGAGTCTCAATATCGTTTCCTTTCTAGATTGAAAGATCGCGACTCTTTAAGTTTAAATTGGAATCAATATTGTTTTCATTGATCTTTTGTTCGACAAATATCATCCTATAAAATTGAACAAAATCGTTTGGTTTTATATAGCTACAGGATTTTACTCCATCTTATAATCGGTATATTAACCACTGACTAATGTTAAGATACATCTTATCAAATAGTATAGTATTAATTTAAAGAAAAACAACAAAACCATCATGTTACAGCTAAAAATAAAAGACATACGACTGCTTATTTATTCCTTGATTTAGTGAAACTTTTATGGAGAATCAGTTCAAGCAGAGAATGAATTTATTGCGTCCAACAGTTCTTCTTAGTGAACTAGTTCATTAAATGTTCATACGTTGAAAGGTTAATTCACGTCAGTGATATAGTTTTTCATTTGAGAAAGGGTCGTTGAAAAGTGGTTTCAGACAATACTAGGTAATATTTCATATATTTTTAAATTCTTTTGTTAACGAAATAGTTGAAAATTTTTAAAACTGATACAGAATTAGAATACAGACCGGTAGTGAACACGGATTGAATTCAGACGGTCTATCGAGACAATTTTCTCCAGCTTCATTCAAGTCCTAAATGTCCGCAAAATGTATAATTTTTAACACTTAAATCTTATGACATTAACTTCATTTAAATGTTTCCTGCGTGGATTCTTGATCGGAAAGAAAATATTGCTACCACTACTACTATTGATGATCATAATAATAATAATAATAATAATATTAATAATAACAGTTTCTTTTCTTTTGTTATTCTTTTCATATACAAACAGATTCAGGAAAAAAGTTTCGCCTACAAATATAAAATTTCTGAAAGGCAAAAAGTAATTTTTTTTTCTTTTGGTGCTTTTTAGAAATTGTTTTTCCAGGCGAATTTTTTTCCATATCTGTACATGAAGCTATTCTTAAAAAAATTCTATAAAAGAATCACACCATATTATACTATTAGCTTTACATTAGAGAACATTCGGTTGAATATTATTAAAAGAAATGAACACTTTGGTATGAGGATATCTGCTACCAAATGTATTATTGAAATCAAAAAGAATCAAATGACGAAATCGTTCAGTTAAAACAAAGTCATTGAAACTGAGTTTAGTTTAATTTAACTTATTGCGTTGGTTAAGTTAGGTTGGATTAAATTAAGTTTTGATCATCTGGTTTTAATTAAACGATATACTAATTTGATCATTGCTTCCTGATATTGTGCGTAATGTCAATAGATGTTTAAAGAAGTGCTGCCGAATTATGGCATATATATATATATATATATATATTACTCCTATTTATAGTAATTTTCCAATGGACGTAACTAATTCTTTAAGAACTAAAAATTACCTGACTGAAGCTTCTTCTTCTGAACTGATTTGAAAGTACTTTTCTATCCCTTTAATTATAACAGAAAATGCTTTTAAAAGGAGTATGCTTTAAAAGTGCTTTCCGAAGGAGTATGCTTTGAAAATGCTTTCAAAAGTAGTATGCTTTCAAAAGGAGTATGCTTTAAAAATGCTTTCAAAAGACTTCATTGTTGGCATGCTTTAAACAAAAAGTTATTTTATTCTTTTGAACTTGACATATTTTTAAATAACTCGTAGGAAAAGTCCTTTATTCTCATTTTATGGCTAAAACGTGCTCCACCGTTAAAAAAAATAAATATTCATTAAGAATTAACAATGCTTGTTTGGTTAATTGTTAACGGATGTAAAGAAAGTTCGTCATTGCAGTGAGGTTGTTAAGAGAAATTTAAAGGTTAAACAGAACAAAATAACTTTGAATATTCTCTCTCTCTCTCTCTCTCTCTATATATATATATATATATACACACATTCAACTGCAAAGAACACGCAGTATAAATAACGTAAAGAACGACGCTTGTATAGGAGATATTCCGCGCAAGACGAGAGAGAGAAAACGAAACAAATGAAAAAATGAGGTAACCACCTGGGAATCGAACCCGGGATCTTCCGATTGCCGGTCAGACGCGATACCATTACACCACGGACCTCACCCTTCCAAATGCCGTAATTCTTCTACATACTCGCAGAAACCAATGCCCCAAGGGGGCACCTCCCGCAAAGCAAATTTATATTAAGATTTAAGATTTATGTATTCCTATACACTGTAAAATACAGACCACCTTTTCTAAAAAATTAATCGTTCCATTTGAACCGATTATGGAATGATTCTGAATATTTTTTTTTTTGTAATGTCGATATAATTGGTTGAAAATCGGTCCAGAAAGGAAATATGTTTGAAAGGTTTCTATGATGGACCATCGTTTTACAAAGAAATCGTTCCATAATTGGTTCATGGAGCAAATGGAGCAATTAATTTTTTAAGAAACGGTGTTCTGTATGGAACAACTTTTCTTTCTGGACCGATTTTGAACAAATTATATCGACATTACAAAATAAAATTGATTAAAAATCGTTGCATATCCGGTCAAATGGAGCAATTAAATTTTAGAAACGGTGGTCTGTATATATGGAACAACTTACAGTGTACGGACAAAGGGGTTAAATAACCTAGACTGAACTAAAATCAGTTACCTATTTATCTCTAGTATGCAATATACAATCTATCGACGCTCGACAGTGATGTATGCTTCTACACCAGATAGGGCGGGTACCCAATGACCTGTGTATAATATATATATATATATATATATATATAAGATTAATAACCTTAATTCGAATAAAAATATGGTTGAAGCCTAAAGTTAATGGCAAATTTTGTACTTTAAAGCTAATCTAAATCCCAGTGTTATTCGATGCGTGCATAAGCATTTCACACTCGTACGCAAAAAATTCGCACGGGATTAAAAATTTATGGAAAGCGTCCACCCTTTTTCCATCAGAGCTGGAATTAGGGTTATGTGTGTGCAGTGGAGTGAAGGTAGGTTTAAGTAATTTCTAAAATGTAATGGTAAATTTATATGATTTCCATTTTGGTATAAAAGTTTATTTATATTTTAACTTTTTTTACGTGTTCTCTCTTTTTTTTATTATAAAATAATTTATTTTTATTTTGAGTTTTAGTCTTTTTTTCATCTGATGTAAATTAATTATTTGCTCGCACCAAAAAATGTACTTAAAAAAATAGTTTTATAAAGTTGGAAATACATTTTCACTCGCCATTTTATTCAACTTTTAATTACTTTCTTATTTCAATTTAGAATTTAATTACATCAAAACCTACAACACCAACAACAACAACAGCGCCACACACACACACACACACACACACACACACACGTGTATATATTTATGTGCGTGTGTAAATCTATTCCGAAACAACCAGTGTATGTACAATACTTTCTAAAAATAAAAAAAAAAAAACTATTTGCAATTACAACAAAAAAAAAAAAATAGTCTTTCCATTCACACTTTTTCGAAATTGTTTTGTAATCTTTTATTTTGATTAAAAATGAGTGGAATGTAAAAAATATAAGGACGTAAATATAACTATTATATATATATATATATATTTTTTTTTTTTAATTGGGGTTGTTTAACCTCCTTCGCAACATCTAAGGTCATATGACGGAGGGGACCTACAGCTTTACGTGGGATCCGAACCACGGGTCGCTACATAATCTGGGCGCAGAGGACGGTCTCCCATTCAACTACTACCCAGACCCAATGTCGCTTAACTTCGCATATACTATATATATATATATAATATTATATATATATCAGTGGTGTTCCTGGCTCTTTTCATTGATGTGTCCCATACTACAATACAGTAAACATACTTACATAATTTAAGTGTATAACGATAAAACATTAACAAATAAGAAGTTTAAGGGATCATGTTAAGAATAGCGAACCCATTTACCTCATGTTAAGAATGGCGAACCCAAAATTAAACATGTTAAGAATAGCGAACCCAAAATTCAACAAAAAACCTAATGTTTCAACATACTTCAAAAAAAAAATATGCTCCACTATTTCCATATAGCCAACTGATCGGGGTTGTACTTGTATCAACTAAACCGAACACCCATACTTGATATGCGGGATATTTTTGCTACCCGCACACGAAGGGTAGCAAAAATAACTGAATGCCCGGTTAGGTTAATTGAATGCCCTGTTAGGTCAACTGAATACCCGGTTAGGTTCATTGAGTGCCCGGTTAGGTCAATTGTACGCTTGACGATTGGTTAGGTTTAGTCGTGATATTTTCGTTAAAACTAACGAATCTATCACGACTAAACCTAACCAATCGTCAAGGGCGTACAGTTGACCTAACCGGGCATTCAAATTTTATCCTATGTAAATAATGGTTTTTACAAAATTCTCCATGTTAAGAATAGCAAACCCAAAAGTTTCCATGTCAAGAATAGGGAACCCAAAATTATCCATGTCAAGAATAGCGAACCCAACACCCTATGGGTTCGCTATTCTTAACGTGATCCAGTTTAAGGTGGGGTCTGGTCCCACGGGCTACAATGAATGGAACACCACTGATATATATATTGTTATAAGCTATGATTTTGGTCTTAAAAATGCTTGATTACGATATGCGATTAATATCGTAGTCACTGACAGAGGCCAACCGAGTTCTTTTGAGCTGAAATATTACCGAAAAGACTTAATATCAAATTTGTTTTACCAAAACTTCCAATTTCAAAGGTGAGACACTTAATTGTGAGCGAGGAAAGGCACAACTCTATCGTTTACAATTTATTAAGAATAACACGAATAATTTATGAACCAATGATTTCCGAAAGCTAGTTACGAGGATCAGAGCATTAATACGCAGTACGGCAGCGGACACTGGCCGATTCCAGGAGTCTCATAATCTGCCCCTCAGGTGGATCTTACGGGTTCCTTGAGCGAAGCCCTTAAGGGAGCCCCAACGAACGAGCCCGTACTGAGCTGCCTACTGACTCGAAGATCAAATCCTCAAAACGACGCCTTACAGAATGTGTAAAGCGTCGCAATAAATGTCGACAATGCGGAAGTTCAACTGAACACAAAAATCCAGTGCAAGGTTTTTTCCGATTAGCATCAAAACAACCAATCCAAGCCTTGAAATTACTTATAATCTGCGCACTGAATTTGTACAATTTCCATTTATTAACATTTAAAAAGTAACACCATTTAAACACTAAAATTCTGTACAGTTTTCAATCTGATGATTGTCAATTAACGGTCAGTGAAAATCTAAACTAAATTCTACATTCAAATGTCCCGTCAAACCTTGTTTTGTTCCACCTAAAAATCCTCGGGTTCCTCAATTAACTTATACAAATTGATAGTGACGCCACAAATTAAATCATACTCTTAAATTTATATATACATAAAAACGTAGAATATAAAAATATGTCAACATATAAACTGAAACTATACATACATACATATTTTCAGCTTGCATTTTAACATATTTTTACATTCCACGCTCTTTTAATCAAAATAAAAGTGTGTGTGTGTGTGTGTGTGTGTGTGTGTGTGCGTGTGTGTGTGTGTGCGTGTGTGTGTGTGTGAGAGAGAGAGAGAGAGAGAGAGAGAGAGAGGAGTACAGTAGTTATAAAATATAAAGCCCAGTATGCATGCATGGTACACGCAACAATTTTCACAGATCAATACAAAAAATAGACATTCCTCATAATACACAAATGAATGTTTGACTTAGACTGTAAACATTTACAGTTGTGTAAATAGAAGTTCTTACAGTCTTTTTCATCCTCATTCAGTTTTTCAGTATTTGACGTTCACTGAATTTTTATTTAAATTCTTTGGTGGACGAACGGTATTCCAACAAGAGTGATGAAGGACGTTCGATATTTGCTGAACACAAACAGCAAAGGATTCATTACAGTTTTACAAAATCTCTACTAAAATGGAGCTGTAATGTTTAAATATTTGTCAAGTAAATTTAAATAAAAAACGATAGGATTTAATAGAAATACACACACACACACACACACACACACCTTTCCTTTCAACCTTTCAAAGGTTCCGTGCGATGATTCCTTATTTCACGAAGGTCAAGCTTGTCGCCCCTCCTCTCGAGTTGGCCTGGTGAAGTAGTGAGTTGGTTTCTTGTACTCTCCACCTCACATAGCCAGGTACGCCCGGCTCATCGGGGATTGTTCTGAGCCAGGCGCCTAATCTTCTCTTGAAGATGTCCACTGCAACACCATTCGTGTTCCTTAGGTCTTTGGGCAGCTGATTAAAGAGTTTTGGTCCTCTCACAACAAAACTAGTTTCTTTCAGGGTTAAGGATGTTCCCTGTCTCGCCTTTAATTTGGGAACACGACACAGTCTTCCTTTTTCTACTTTCCACTGTTGTTTGGGGAGTTACAGGGTTCAGAGTAAGATTAGGGACTAGTTTCTCCATTATTTTCCAAGTGTAAATGATAGTGTATCTCTCTCTTCTCCTTTCCAGTGAATATAGGTTTAGTTCGCGTAACCTTTCCCATTAATTTAGTTCTTTGCACCCAATGATCTTGGCTGTGAAGCTTCTTTGAATCCCTTCTAGCTGTCTAATGTCTTCTTTTTTATATGGGGATGTTAGAACCAAGCAGTATTCCAATTTGGGCATGATCAGTGTTTACAGTAGAGGAATCATTATATTCCTATCCCTTCGTTTAAAGGTTCTCAGTATCTGCCTAGTTATTCTCTTTGCTCTGTTTACTGCTATCTTATTTTGTGTTTCAAATTTCGCATCATCAGTCATTATAACCCCTAAATCTTTTGCTTTAGAATTTCTCTGAATTTCCTGTCCATTTGGGGTATAATATTCAATGGATTTTAGGTCTTCTCTTTTTCCGTACCGTAACAGCTGAAATTTCTCAGTGTTAAACTTCATATTGTTGTCTTCCGTCCACTTGTAGATTCTGTTCATGTCGGTTTGTAGAGATCCTATATCTCTGGGTTTCTTATTATTTATATATATATATATATATATATATATATATATATATATATATATATATATATATATATGATGAATAAAACCACGAAGGGAAAAGAAACACAAAGGGGTGCTCAAGCACTTTCGTCTAATGACATCCTCAGGAACACTCAGTGTTCCTGAGGATGTCATTAGACGAAAGCGCTTGAGCACCCCTTTGTGTTTCTTTTCCCTTCGTGGTTTTATTCATCATAAATATTTTTCACGTGTCACTTTCGTGAAATAATTTTTCATATATATATATATATATATATATATATATATATATATATATATATATATATATATATATATATATATATATATATATATATATATATATTATTCATCACTGCATTTATAGTTTAAGTGAAAGTAAGAAGCGTTCAACATCTTTTCACATAGAGCATCATTCAGCCCATACGCCCATTTCAGGTTACGAACAGCTCGCAGCAGTATTGCCAAGCAAATAGAGGGTCAAAGTACTGACGAGGCTATATATATATATATATATATATATATATATCAGGGATGGGAAACTGAACCGAACTGGAATCGCTAAACGGATAAAACCGATATTATTTTTTGAACTGAAATCGAAAAAACTCGAACTGAAAAAATTCTGACAACTAAAATCGAAATTCGAACTGAAATTGAAAAACAATCAGAAACTGAAATCTGAATTCGAATAGATTAAAAATAACAGTTTTGCGTTTGTTTTGAGCAGCATTTGGATTGCAAAAAAATATAAATAACGTGAATTATTTTCAATTTTTTGCGACTTAACATTTGTATGGATTTAAAATCTCCATTTATCCTTTAATTCGATGTGGAACGGCTTTTTTCTCTTTTTAGATTGATTTTAAGTCGTCAAAGAAACAATTTGTTGCCCGAAAACATTGACGATATTTTAATTGTTCGCTCTAATTTTAATACGCGAGTTTACGAGGTATTTGTATTTTGTATATAATAAAGAGAGGTGTATTTAATTGTTTTATTCCCCTTTCTAATACTATTATTTATATATTTTATACGTATCGTGCGCTTTAAAATTTAAAAAGTGTACGAATTAATAAAACATTTCGAATTGAAAGTTTTTTGTTAAATAAAACTTTATGTGAAAGAAATGAAGCGAATAAGTTAAAAAAAAAAAAAAAATGAGTGTTTCGCGCTGATTCAATTGCCTATGGATGCTTACGTGTTTAATCCTACAAAAGTAAAGATAGTTACTAAAGCAAATTCTCTCTTTGAAAAACACAAATCGAACGCAAATACAAATATAAAATTAAATCTGAATTTGTCAATAGGATACCCGCTACAAAAAATAATAAAAATAGTACAAAGAAATTCTTAAAGAAATCTGAAAAAAAAACTGGAATCGAAATTTAAATTGAATCGAACCGAAAAATATAAAACTTGAATCGAAAAATAAACTCATATCGAAAAAAAAATTAAAAACTTAAATCGAAACTGAAATCAATATTTTTGCAAACTTAAACTGGAATCGAAAACTGGACTTAAAAATTTATCAGTTTCCCATTCCTGATATATATATATATAATATATATATATATATATATTAGGGCGGATCGATTTTCCACATGTTTTGAAATCGCAAGGTGAATAAGTGTCCAGTAGTTAGGTTTGGTTGAGAAATGAACCCAAAATTTTTTTTAGAGCAAACGGATAAGGGCCTGCTTGCGGATTTGCAATTAAAGTTTGTTATGGTTTTTGACCCAATTTTCGTCATACGCGATAGGTAAACTCGTCATTTTTTAAGACAATATTAACTAATTACACTGCCCAACAAAAAAAAAGTTTTTTGCTGCTGATTTAATTCTAAGACCTGTTTCTGGATAATATTGATGTGCTGATTTCAAAAATCACCTTAGATTTTGTCCATCACATCAGGTTTTCGTGCAATGCAATATGCCTATTTTGGGTGATCCATGAAGGGCGCTTATCAAAATTGATGATTTTTGAGACCTCTTAACAGCTGTTTTGCTGTTAAAATTTTATCTGTGGAATACACAAATCTGTGCATTAAATCTAAAGGTCATGTACAACATGTACGCAGTTCAGTAACTCAATGCCGAAACGGAGGCAAGAGTTTGGAATGCTTTTGTGGCAGTAGTTAAGAACTTCCTAGGAAACAAAAAGTCTGAAAATTATAAAGATCTTGTAAAGGATTTACTTGTAAACTTTCAGCAGTTGGGTTGCAACATGAGCATTAAAGTTCACTATCTCAACAGTCATCTGGATAAATTTCCAGAAAATTTTGGTGATGTCAGTGAAGAGTAAGGTGAAAGGTTCCACCAAGATATCAAAGTGATGGAAGAACGATACCAAGGAAGATGGGATACCCATATGATGGCTGACTATTGCTGGAGCCTGCAAAGAGATTGTCTTGACATCTCTCATTCTAGGAAGTCCTATAAGAGAAAATTTTTCTTGGCATAACCCTGCCAAAATGCGATATCTCCAAAATATCCGTATTTGATTGCTCGAAAACCTGACGTGATAGGCAAAAACTAAGGTGATTTTTGAAATCAGCACACCAAAGTTACCTAAAAACAGGTGTTAGAATTAAATCAGCAAAATTGGTGTTGGGCAGTGTTATAGATGTAGTAACGCAATATCATTTTCTATCCCAAGAGGAGACAATGCCTAATGTATATCATGTGTTTTAAGTGTAAAATGACATAATTTCGTTGAAAAAACATGCATTTTTGCTAACTTATTCACATATTTTGGCTACAAAACTTAAAAAATACTTTCAAAAGGTGATAAATCCATAAAAATCACATGTTCTCGTGTAAAAAGAAAAACTATTCATATAAATCATCATAAGATTGAGAATAATGTCCTTTTGACATAAATGCAGGACGCATCTTCCTGCTCAGTACTTTAGTAAGGATACATCTGTGACGAGTTTCGAACCCGTACACGGTATGGGAAGCCTCTGTCACTAATTTCACACTCCTCTCAACACTCTGAGAGTGAGAAGGCAAGTCTGGAATGTCTGGCTTAGTGTTAGTGTCCATGAATGACTGGATTTCTTCATCAGATAGGTGCTGTGTGGTAGGTGGTTCCATGACATCAGGGTCAGTGAGGTCGATGAGCTCATGCCAGTGATTTGCATTTCAATTCACCTGGGGAATTTTCTTCCCTGCTTCCTGGTTGCTCTCCATTCTATAAATGAAAAATGAAAATGAAAATATAAATGAAAATATAAATAAAAATATAAATATAAATGAAAAATAGTACTCAAATATTACCGTTTCAATAATACAAGAAAATGACCCACTTAAAGTGATAATTATAATATTTTTTCCATATTTTTCGAGAATAACTCAGCTTTGGCAAAAAAAAAAATAATAATAATAATAATTACAAGAAGCGCAAAATTTACCTGTGTCTGAGAGTGAGTATAGTCTGAAGCCCAAGATTCCTGATTCTGGCTTCATCATCTTTCACCATGGCATAGAGGATGTTCTCAGGTCGGAGGCAGAAAACATTACCCTGGATGTTCTGCTTTACAATGCGTTTCACATCATCAAATGGAATCAGCCTCAGTCGGCTGATAGCAGAGAAGAGGATGCGAGGAGAATCATGCAGCTTAGAGGATGCCTTTATCTCAAACCATGCAGGAGCATAAACTCGAACAATGTAATGGACCAACTTTTTCAAATTCAGGTTTGGTCTGTTGTCTCTTGTGTACAAACAAAGAAGTCGTATGGCAAGAGTTAACCATCTTGCATGGTTAAGTGGACCAATCTTCCAAGCAGCCCATCTGTCATCTACTCTTCCTGATCCGATCCCTCTGCAATACTCATACAGAAGCCTTTGATCATGACTGAGGTCTTTCAGTACTTCCTCTGGAATGTACCCTTCAATGATTGGAGTTTCCACAGCTTCAAACTGTACCTGAGGTTCATCCTGGATGAAACTTCTTGGGCCAGTTGTCACTCCATCTATTTTTTTGAAATGGATGGAGTTCATGGATGGAGTGGGAGTTCATTCTGATGCAGTGTGCAACCAATAGTGTGCAGTTTCCTCCCCAGAGTTTCTTCATGTTTTACCACTAAACCACTCTTCCAGCCAGTGTTGGTTGCGGTATTATCAAGAAGAATGGCTCGGATACTTTAAAGGTTATTATATTCTTCAAGAACACTGAATGTCTCCTGAGCAAAGACCTCACCAGTGGCGCCTATTACAGGAATTGTTCTGTGGGTCAAGTAGGCACCAGGAAATTTTCCATCTTCATAGGTGAAGGTGAGGTGATGTTCTGCGTCAACACACTTTCTGAGAACAGTTTCCCCTTCAGGTGTCTCTATTTCTTTGTAAGTCATAGTATTCTCGTCAACCTTCCCATCCACACCAACACAAATGAGCTGTGTCTTTTTCTCTGATTCCACACCCTCACTAACTACCCTAATTTGGGCTTTGGCCCTGTCTAATTTGCACTTGTCAATCATGATGTGATTGATGTCAACTTCAGGTCTCAGTAGGTGTTTGATGTCATGGAGCAAGGCATTCCCAAGAGCTGCGCCCAGATTTGATGAGCATTCACCTCTGACAAGTTCCATAGCATATCTGGGAAACTTTAAAAGGCTGTAGTCTCCTGAAGGCCTCTTCCTAGGCTGCCATTCATCTTCTCCTTCCTGAAAATAAATGGAAAATATTAATGCGTTTTCTGTTTATTTATTTATTTATTTAATTTATTTATTTTTATTTATTTATTTATTTAATTTATTTATTTATTTATTTATAATTATATATAATTAATATAAATAAAAGGAAACTAACCTCGCCACCAGATGAACTGCTTGTAAGTCCAGGCAACTCTGTAGGCTGTATGAAAGATCCTACTAGCTCAACTTTCTCCTGAGGTAGTACATGTTGCTTACGATGGCCCACTTTTCAATTTTTTTTTTAAAGTATAGGTTATCGTAGTTTTTCCCATTATTTGGCACTATACTAGCACATTGGTACCATTTTTACAAAAATTGATCAATATTTAGGGGTCTCGCATCGACCTTGAAATTACGAGTTTTTTTTTTTAAAATGCGTACTTTTTAACTTTTTACTGAATCAAGATAAATCATTAAGTAGGGATGTTTTCTGAATCCTCTTAATGAGAGAAGTCGTTTGGTGTGCCTTCCAATGTCATACGACTAACGGTTTAAAAGTTGTGCCTGTATACAGGTAATATCAATGTGCTAGTATAGTGCCAAATAATGGGAAAAACCACGATCACCTATACTTTTCAAAAAAATCAGCAAATAGCAGACAAATAAGGAAGAAAGAAACAATAACTTAAAGAATCACTTTTGCATTGTATTGACCACTATCACACGTCACTGGCTGCAACGTTGTCCCTCTGTGCTATGTCATCGTGGCGAGTGATGACTTCTTGAAGTCGCCGAGCTCTTTCCGGTTCTTTTCCACCACTTGCAGAAGATCCTGCAGCTGTGCCTCGTCCTTTGTGACCGTGTTCGCATAGTCTTGTATCAGTTGGACTCCTCTCCTCTTTCAGCGACGTCATTGGTGACCTGGAGATTAGAGATCACATCCTTCAGACGACAAAAGTCCTCGTTCTCGTCCCACTTATCAGTTGGCAGGGTGAGCCACGAAGACCCATACATCTTCAGACCTGCAAATAAGAACCAGGAGGACTCGTCGATCAGGTCGGGGAGTAGCGTCATCTCGTCGACTGAGACGTTCTCGTATGTGAAGTCTCTGGGTACAGGGAGGTGGGACAGCTTCTCTGCCATCTGTTGCTTCACAGTGCCATCCACCTTGTTGCTGCATAGAGCGAAGATGACGGTCTGAGGCCTCAGATACCAGAAGTGCCGCCTCATCACTGCCAGTGACGCTTCTGCCACCTCGCGGTCCACTGCCCTATACCTCATAAAACGCTGGTATAGTACCAGGTCATTCAACGGTGCATCAGCTGTTACAGGGGCCGTCAGCAACAGCTGGGACTGACAGCAACTTTCCTTCTGTGCAATGAGGAGCCCCGGAGATGAGAATTGCTTGGCGGTGCTCCGCCGTTCCAAGGAAGTTCTGAAACACATGCCATATATTTCAATTTCATGGTTGTAAAGTAACCTATTTTTGTTCACATTCAGTTCTCTTTTTAATTGACATTACGCTTCATGAATCTCATTACTAAATTGATATCTATGAAAACTTAATCAACTGACCTTGACCATTTTGCCATCCCAGTGGACAACAGTGTGCCTCGGTGGCGTGAAGGAGTCCTTCACAGCCGTCGCCACTTCACGGCGATGTGACACTCTTCCCCGGCGAGCCGTTTCTTTCGAGATGCTGAACTGATTGAGGTCTGCTGGTGGATCCGCCGAACGTGTGATAGCACACAATGCTTACTACCTATGTAGAGAATGGAAAGTCGAAAGGAAACTGTCAAGAATACATGTGGGTTACGGGACACTTTAAAACTGACGCTATCGATGAATATTATACACAATACGCACCTGATTATTGGACATGCGGAAACGATCAGCCACTTCCATGACAGTAGGTGCATTAAGGATGCGGCGAGGAAGATTGACAGACACACTTGGTTTTCGGCAGGGGGAACGCTAGTTCTGTCTCCGACTCTCCTGACATGCCAGTATCATCATTCTCCATGGCCTCATCTCCGGTTTCGTATGCACACTTTGAGGTTTGCGGCTCCTGGCGAGGACGTTTTCTTCCTTCCTGTAGCTTTCTTTTTACAGCGAAAACTTTATCGTTCCCGCTCATCGTTGCCACCCGAGGACCACGTTGATCGAGGTAGAAGTCAATGTCTTCTTTCTGTCCTTGTCGGACAGCAGTCGATTCTTCTTTATATCTTCGACAGCGTCAGATGCTCCGATATCCCAAGCTTGTCCACACTGTCTGAACACTTCTGCCGTTTTCCTCCGGCGTCAGTTTCTCGTTTTCTGCTCTTTTGGAGTAAGTGCCACTCTTCCACAATGCCTCTAGCTTCCGTTCGCAGTTGAGCTTTGTGATTGTTTTAATGCGGGCCATGTTCCAAAACATTAACGTTGTTTACGGTTTCTTTGAATGCGTCTTTCCTGTTAGCAGTGTACTGGATAACACTGAAGAAGTATTGCAAAACCTGCCGTGTTGTTGCAATTTGCTACCACTGATGGAGGACGACGGTTGGCCAACAAAAAAATTTCCGAGGCCGATCTTAGAGAAGGTAGCGATGTTATTTTCGCCTTTCCTTTTGATGACTCTCTATTTGTAGCTTCAAGAGTTCTTCCAGTTATGGTTGCCATCGATTTGTCCATGACAAAGGATGAGGAACTCAGACAGAATTTCAAAATGTTATGATCTGCAAAAAAAGAAATAGGTTAGGTACCTGGCACAGGCATAGTGAATTTTCTAATTACCTATATACATTATATATTCCGCCCGGGTATGGTGACTCATTGTTTTTGAAAAGTATAGGTGATCGTGGTTTTTCCCATTATTTGGCACTATACTAGTACATTGGTATTACCTGTATACAGGCACAACCTTTAAACCGTTAGTCGTATGACATTGGCAGGCACACCAAACGACTTCTCTCATTAAGAGGATTCAGAAAACATCCCTACTTAATGATTTATCTTGATTCAGTAAAAAGTTAAAAAGTACGCATTTTAAAAAAAAAACAGTAATTTCAAGGTCGATGCGAGACCCCTAAATATTGATAAATTTTTGTAAAAATGGTACCAATGTGCTAGTATAGTGCCAAATAATGGGAAAAACTACGATCACCTATACTTTTCAAAAAAAATTGAAAAGTGGGCCACCCTAAATTATTGTTGCTGTCCTTATTTGGCCTTCTTGTCTCTTTTGGCAGCAGCTGTGTCCACTGAAGACAGCTGGTATGCACCTTAGGACCTGTTTTGGATCGCTGATCACGAAGGTATGCTCTTTCTTCAAGTGGAACCTTAGCATTTCGAGGGCAAACACAGATGATGTGTTCTTGTGTACACTTGTCCTTCTTACAGTACACTCTTGAATCACTGCAAGGCAAACTATCCAAAGAACAGGAACAGGCAGAAATATCAAAAAGTTTGTCCAAGTTAGCATCCAGATTTCGCTTGACACTTGCCTTAGCATGCTTGCGATTAATGTCTTTCACAAGAGTGAGTAGGTCTTTAACCTTTCTGTCAATGGATTTGTCATTAATCAAAGGCAGCCTTGGATTCACTGAAGACCAAATGGATTTTAAATCCTTGCTAACTTGTTGCACTAAGGCCCAAAAATCTGCGAGAGGGTTAGCATGATTAAGGTCATAGTAGTGCTTGGTTCGGTCATTAATAATTCACAAGGACCACCTCCATACTTTTCTTCACTTTTCTTTCGGGTCAGGTGACTTGTTTTCGCTTTCGGCATTATTTACACCGGAAAATCTGAAACATAATGAAAAGTGTTGATGCGAATAGCAATATGTAAGAAATAAGCGTGAACGGTCACAGGAAATATATTTTACCATTATTTTTTAATAAAGATGCATAATTAATAATTATATAAAAATACAAGCAAAACGTTGATATTTATGCTTATAGAAACAAGTTAATAATTTTGGGTTTGCTTTGTTTTGGTTGCGCGTATGCCGCATACGGGATTTTACGCATGAAGCGACAACAGAAAAAATTAAAAACTTCAAAGCTAAATTCGCATTCTGATCTTTTATCAAAATGCATTTCTTTATGATTTTCACATTTCATAGATGAAATGACAACTACTGGATGTTTATTCGCTTTCTGGTACCAACTTCGACCACCCCTAATATATATATTGCAGTATGAACGGGAGCCCAAAGCGGCAAAGCCCTCTAGTAAATTACGTACCCCTAGAAGAGAAAGATAACTTAGTATAGGTAATTTTGGATTACCCTGTATAAACGTGAATGTTCATTGCTTTGTTATGCAACTTATTGGAGGCTCTGCCAAAATTAGAATCCACGAACCAGATTAATTTTCAAATAAGCCAATCGTTGCCACTATAATGAAGTTCATTGTATTGCAACGGACGTACAAAATGAGCAATTTGGCCTTTATTTTCGCACATATTTTATGAATTGCAAGGTAAACTGACCCTTAATACGTTCTATATTGAGGCCTGTTGTTATATGTTTTCAGTGTAAACAAAGACACGCTGATATTATATATATTATATATATATATGATGAAAAACCACGAAGGAAAGGAACACAGAATGGTGCTCAAGCGCTTTCGTCTAATGACATCCTCAGGAACACTGAAGTACATAAAGGGTTACAGCCTATATATAGGTTACAAAAAAAAAATATGTAGATATACACATATACAAAACGGAGAGATAAAAAAAAAAATTTAAATTATTAAACATTAAAGGATGTGGGAGGAGCATACAAATTTGTGAGGAAAAAACTACCGATTTTTTAGCACAAGATTAGCACAAGATCAAATGAATTGTTTCCAACCAATGTTATAGAAAAAAAAAATACAAATTTATACTGGAAATCTGCCCGGGTTTTAGCACTTTGCCCTTCTTGTTTAGGTTCGATGTATATAAAAATAAATTTAAAAAAATAAAAGTTATTTGAGTAATATACAAGTTTACCAAAGATTTAGCGACCCTTCTTATCTAAATCTGTTTGAAGGAATTCAAAACAACAGGATCGAGTTGAAAAAGACCTTTGCTTATGTTGAAGTTATTTGTAAGTTGGATAATGGCAGACTCAGAATATTTCTATTAACAATGTTGCTAGAACGAAATAAAACTGAAGCATTATTCCAATCAATACAGTGGGATAAACTCTGACAAATGGATAAAAAGGGCACTGGACGACTGTCCTGTTTCTAACGGAATATTGATGCTGTTTTTTACGTGTGTGCAAATCCTTTCCCGTCTGACCTATGTAAAAGGAATCACATTGTTTACAACCAATTTTATAGATAATGCCTGAATTATTGGTAGGGCTATTTTTTACTATGATATTTTCAAATATTGTTATATGAAATATACTACATTAATATCCAAAAGTTTAAGTACATTAGCAATGTATGAAAAGCCCGGGATTGATTGGAATAATGCTTCAGTTTTATTTCACTCTATGCAACATTGTTAATAGAAATATTCTTGAGTCTGCCATTATCCAATTACAAATAACTTCAACATAAGCAAAGGTCTTTTTCAACTCGATCCTGTTGTTGAATTCCTTCAACAGATTTAGATAAGAAAGGGTAGAACGCTAAATCTTTGGTAAACTTGTATGCTACTCAAATAACTTGTATTTTTTTAATTTATTTTTATATACATCGAACCTAAACAAGAAGGTGGAAAGTGCTAAAAACGGGCAGATTTCCAGTATAAATTTGTATTTTTTTTTTTCTATAACATTGGTTGGAAACAATTCATTTGATCTTGTGCTAATCTTGTGCTAAAAATCGGTAGTTTTTCCTTACAAATTTGTATGCTCCTCCCACAATCCTTTAATGTTTAATACTTTTAAATTTTTTTTTTTTTATCTCCCGTTTATTGTATATATATATATATATATATATATATATATATATATATATATATATATATATATATATATATATATAGTTGTTGTTTTTTTGTAACCTATATATAGGCTGTAACCCTTTATGTACTTCAGTGTTCCTGAGGATGTCATTAGACGAAAGCGCTTGAGCACCATTCTGTGTTTCCTTTCCTTCGTGGTTTTATTCATCATAAATATTTTTCACGTGTTACTTTCGTGAAATAATTTTCATATATATATATATATATATATATATGTGTGTGTGTGTGTGTGTGTGTGTGTGTGTGTGTGTTTTCTCGTTAAATGCGATTCTTTTTCTCATCTCCCACAGTCTGAGTCCCACTTTCCCACTTCGATCCTGGCTTAGATCACATTTGGTTAGGCTAATTAGGTTGAGGCTAGGACAGGTTAATGTCAGGTTAGGTTAGGTGAGATTAAACTGAAGCTAGGTAGCGTTATGTTAAGTAATGGTAATTTTTCAATTCTCACTACGAGCATTCTGACCTGCACTTTCGAACCCCTATAACAGTAGAATGTGACATGAAGTGGGACGTAACAAATACATGTAGAATGTGACATGAAGTGGGACGTAACTAATACATGTAAAATTCGATCGTGAATTAAAAGAATGTTGTTTTTCTCACTTTAACCCCCTAACGACGTCTGTGTCGAATACGTACCGTTTCAAATACGCGCATTCATATTTAACGCTATAAAAACTCGATACATTAAAGCGTTAAATCATTCTCATTTCATTCTTTTCTATAAATGAGCAATCGCAGAATGAGAATCCAAATGAGATGTTTTCGAAATATGAACTGTACTAATCTTTTTACTTTATCACTACCAACCTGTATTTACGGGTCATTGTAAATGTTAATAATACTCGCAGTTAGATCCACATCAACGTTTCTTTTGGTTATTATTTTAAAGGCTAGTTAGGTTTAGCTTGTCTAGAATAGTTTTAAAGCAAGTTCAAGTTAATAGTTAATCTCGGTTAGGTTATTAGTAGTTTCAGATTGAGCGTAAACCAGTTAGGTTAGGTTTAACCTGCAAGGACTCGGTAAAAAGAAGTTATCATGTTTACATTACTAGTGAAGACAGGTAAGGCCGTTATTAATGCTGAAATGAAAATAATAATTTTCGGAGTTATTTCATTTCCTTCGTAACAGCAAAGATAATGAGACGGAAGAGATTTTCAACTTACGCGTAATCCGAACCACGGATCGCTACATCATCTGAACGCGGAGGACGGTCTCCCATCCAACTACTGATCAGACGTATCGTCGGTTAACACTACTGATCGAACGGGAAGCGACGTTACGACGTGGTTACGACGTAATCCTCCTGAAATGAGGACAAACGTTTTCATTATTGACGGAAATTGAGAAAGTTTTCTGAAACAATAAATTCATATTTCGATACTTTTGACTTAGAGGTCGTAGTTGAAATTCAGAAAGCATCAACAAAGATCGAAGAGAGCTAAGAAACATTATTAAGTTACCTCGTAAACAACTTGTATATGCAGATGAACTAGCATTATACGTTTATATATATCTATATATATGTATAAGGAGGCTTTTTCCTCTCGAGTGTAACCCAGTTCTATATTAGCCATTGCGTTATTCTACCTGCAACAAAAAATAAAAGGTCCCAAAACAAGACATCAATTTGAACATTTGTTTTAGTTCTAATGTATTAGTTTTGTAAACTTAATTTTAAACAATTTTCCTTCGAGATCGGACTTATGGGACACCCTGTATATTTGTTTCAATCTTTATGGTGTAAAAAAGAAAACTAAGATAGTTTCCTCTCATTTCTTATAATTTTAATGAGGAATGAAAGAAACAATTAAGGACTGAAATTACTTTTGAAGGAATTCACAGATACAAACATTTGAAGGCCATTGAGGATGAACACATAAGAGGAATTAATAATATAGAAGACATATCTGGAACCAGATTTTTTTTTTTTAGCTGGTTGATCATCTCTATGTCCGCTAGAAAACCCATCGTATAGCCAGGAGATAGTGCAGAAGCGGCGTAAATGTGGTGTTGCAATTGCATTGGTGTAGATTACCTCTGGCATTTTTAGCGAGGGTAATCCCTTCACATCAGTCATTGAAGTATTCTCTGGGAACCACAATCTAAATAAGAACAAAAACACCATTGTCCAAAGGAGGAGCTTTCATTTTCCATAAATTAATGAATGCAAATGTTTAGGAATCACTAATTTTATTTTTAATTTTTGTGAACGAAAATTTATCCAAATATTTGAAAAATAAATGCAAAATAAATAAATGTAGAGTCAAATATGGAAAAAAATGTACATCTTGATTGTCTCTAATTATTCCACGGTTTCAAAAATTAATTAGAAATCAGTGGATTAGCTTATACTTTCATGAAATTTGGTACAATTATTGTAGAAGGATGAAAGTGTTTTCACAGAGAGAGATGCTCGAAGTGTCATTCATTCATTCAAGCGGTCCACAGAAACGGTTTCACGCTTGCCCACCTTGTCAATGATGAAAGTTTTGGGTCTACGGTCTAGCACAAGGAAGGGACCATCATAGGGACAGTGAAGAGGGTAGCGGTGAGCATCATGTCTCAAGAAAACATGTGTGCAAGTTTGTAAATCAGGGGAAACGAAGGTAGTTTGTGAAGTGGAAGTTCTAGGTGCTGTGGGACGAATTTGCTTCATAACAGAGCGTAATGTCTTGACATACGAAGCAGGATCACATGTGGGGTAAATGGGTGTAGGTGTGAAAAATTCTCCGGGTAACCGGAGTGTGGTACCGTAAACTAATTCTGCTGCAGAGCATGCAAGATCAGTCTTCAGAGCAGTACGAATTCCGAGTAGGATTAGGGGTAGCCTGTCCACCCATGTAGTAGATGGATCAGTGGCTCGCAAGGAACTTTTGAGTTGACGATGGAAGCGTTCTACCACCCCATTGGATTGCGGGTGATAGCTTGTTGTTCTGATGCGCTCAGTCCCAAGAAGGAGCATGAGTTCCTTCCATAAGGCCGATTCAAACTGGGCACCTCTGTCTGTGCAAATGGTTGCAGGTATTCCAAAACGGGAAACCCAACATGAAACAAAGGCATGAGCTACTGCAGAAGCAGTACAAGAAGTCAAAGGAACAGCTTCTGGCCATCTTGTGAACCTATCAATGACAGTGAGAAGATAGGTATAACCTCGAGAAGAATAGAGGGGGCCGACTATGTCTAGATGTATGGCCTCAAAACGAGCCTTCGGCAAAGGAAAGGTACCAATTTCTGACTTTGTGTGTCGGTGAACTTTGGCACGCTGACATTGAAGGCAAGATCGAGTCCAATTGCGGATATCTTTGTTCATACTTGGCCATACAAACCTAGCTGCAATTAATTTTTGGGTGGCCTTAATTCCCGGGTGAGAAAGGGAATGGAGTTTAGCAAAAACAGCTCTTCGCAGCCCTTGTGGGACCAACGGTCGAATATGCTCAGTCGAGACGTCACACAAAATTTGTAAGTCTGACTTGGGTTCAACTGGTAAAGAGCGGACTTGCAACGAAGTGGGTGAATTAATAAGAGCTTGGAGGTCTGTATCCGTGGACTGAGCCTTAGCCATCTCTGAAAGGTTGATGTGAGAGTGTCCAGGGTCAGAAATTGCTGAGATGCGAGACAGCGCATCCGGCACAACATTCAAAGAACCTGAACTGTGTCGAATGTCTGAAGTAAATTGAAGAATAAAATCAAGGTATCTTCTCTCAGTAGGAGCATGAGAGTCTGATTGAGAATGGAGAGCAAATATTAACGGACGATGATCCGTAAAAATGCTAAAGTCACGTCCTTCCAGGAATGACCTGAAATGACGGATGGAGAGGTATATCGCCAGCAACTCTCGACCGAAAGTGCTGTACCTCATTTGTGAAGGTGAGAGCTTGCGTGAAAAGAATGCGAGAGGTTCTCAAACGCCTGAAACAAGCTGCTGGAGCACTCCTGACACGGCAACGTCAGAGGCATCAGTGGCTAAGTTCAGAGGAGCGTCTGGTTGAGGGTGAACAAGGCATGTAGCTTGTGCTATAGCCTCTTTTGCTTGTGAAAAAGCATTGGTCACTCCGGGGTCACCAATTGTAAGGGTCTGATTTATTATTATAGACCTTTACGTAAATTATTAATTACCAGGGTCACCAGCGCCCAAATACTAGATTGGCATCCAGCACTGCGGCGCAAAATTAATTTTAATAAAAGAAGGGAAGGACTGATTATAAAATCATCAATATGAATTTTGTATTTATTGACAACAATTAATAAATTATATGCAACAATTATTTATAAATGCAAAGGGGATTTTTACCCGTAACAACTTTGACATATAAATGCGGAATTAAATAATGGCACCGTTTAGCTAATATATAACAGTCTGCAACTAATACTGATAAACAACTAATGGAACTAATATTAATATACGAATAATATTGTGCAAATAATATACAAATAATATTAATATATAATTAATGTAACACTAATAGCCACAATGACAACCTTGTCTGCAAAGAGACAGACAAGAATACTGTAAGTGATATTTCAGAGAAAAAGAATAATAAAAGTGGCAAAAATTAATAATTAATATACATATGCTATATAGGCCCAGTAACCTGTGGATGATAAATTACAGTTGATTCTCATTATGGGATTGTGTTAAGTTGAATGGGAAAACTAAGGAAGTATGTAGGCCACCTGCTAAGAAAATACATGAAACATAATAGGCTTATATTATAAAGTAAAATATACTAAGAAAATTAATAGGCAGGCCTATGCCTCTTCAATATAATAGAGCTGAGGTTAATCTAAAACAAAGGCTACGGTAGGCCTCAGCTAGGCTAGAGTTACAATTTGGCTTTTGTAGGCCACCTGCTAAGAAAATACATGAAACATAATAGGCTTATATTATAAAGTAAAATATACTAAGAAATTAATAGGCAGGCCTATGCCTCTTCAATATAATAGAGCTGAGGTTAATCTAAAACAAAGGCTACGGTAGGCCTCAGCTAGGCTAGAGTTACAATTTGGCTTTTGCCTAGATAGACCTAACTTAGCCTAAGGTAATTTATTGTATGAATTGTACAGTATTATTTATAGTATGAATCTTACAGTACTAATCACAAACACTATAAGGCTTGTTAATCTCTGCAGTATGCGGTATTGCATACAGATATGCAATAGTAAAGAATATAAACATTATAAATAGGAACTTACCACGAAGAACCTTTGCTTGCTGGCGCCGTGTTTTCAAATAATAAGATGTGTAACGGCGTCCTTTGTGTTGTTGTACATAAGCTTGTTTTTACTATACAATTTTACCAACAAGCCAAAATAATCCTTAAAAGCCAATTCATGTCTAGTCACACCACACTGAATGCTTAAGAATTAAATTTGATCACTGGACATGTTTAACTTGTATTTATTTATTTATTTAGATTTAAATATTTCACTCATGCCAATTTGTGGCAGTTTTCACTAATAAAAAATAATCTTGTGGTGCAAGGCACTACAAGTACTGCCCCCCAAAAACATGGTTGTCAGGGGTAAAAAAAAAAAAAACACTTAAATGTCAAAGCGCACTGGCTTACGAATGACTCTTCCAGAACGAGTCATTGTTTGCTTTTGGACGGCAATATCCTGCAGCACTGGTTCTGAAGGCATGGATGGTGCTACAGGTGCAGTAGGGACATTGGGGGAAGGGGATTCTTGGTGCCTGTGCAATGGGGCCACTGGCTGGTTCAAAGACAGTTGGTTGCGATAATGAAGGAGAATTGGAAGAGGGATGATAGATTGTTGTACCCTCGGATGAGGTGGTGGTACATAGGATTTAGGAAGGGTAGATTGCTGTACCTGTATATGAGATGAAGGTACAGAAGATTGAGGAGGGATAGGTTGCTGTACCTGTATTTGAGGTGGAGGTACAGAAGATTGAGGGAGGATAGGATCTTTTGTTGGAGAAAAATCAAGGTATGCTGGTTTCAAGCCAGTGCTGGACTTGCCTATAAGCTAAATAAGCTATAGCTTAGGGCCACACACCCTCGGGGGCCTCATTTTTTTAAATATATTTTTATTTTATCATTAGTTTTTATTCTTTAACACTAATTCATCAAAAATTATAATATATATATATATATATATATTATTTTTTCTTTATCATTAACATTAATATAAAAAATAATAATTATAGTAATAATGACATTATTTTAAATTTTTTTACCCGAATTTTTTTAGAGAAGGGCCTCAAATTTCATATAGCTTAGGGCCTCAGCAGGTGAAAGTCCGGCCCTGTTCATTCCCTTTGCGAAAATAATTAATTAACCAATTCACTATTTACAAACCTACTTTCACTGTCTTAATTACCTAATTTTTTTCGTTTATTGAAGTTAATTACAAACTTAACTTGGTTTTAGTCTTATAGTTAATAGGGCGTAAAATTTTTTTTTTTTTTCAGATTATTTCTTACTCCATTTGCAATTTGAGTTTGTGAGGATCGCTTTTACGGGAAAAAATGGCTACCCATTAAAAAGTTAAATCTGAGATTGCTAACAATGGAAAAATTAATTAATCCGTCGACAGTTCAAAAGAAATTTCTCTCTCTCTCTCTCTCTCTCTCTCTCACCTTTGAAATAGCAGTTGACATTTTTCTCCAACTTTCGTTAAATTGATTCAAAATTAAAAACAAGATACTAACTTTATTAACTTGTTTATTTCTAAATTTAAGTGGGACCATTGTATTGTCTCATATATTGGAAAATCGAAACGCCATTTAAAATTCCATTCTTCCGGAATTTTTAATATATATATATATATACCTTTATTTTCATATTTTTGTTTTGTAATGTGTATATATTTAATACATTAATTTTTTTTAAAATTTTTAGGCATTGCTTTACTTTATATGAAGGGTGTAACAAAAGTCCTTACTCGTAGGATAGGGTATGTACTTTATTGACTTAAATGTTCGAATTGCATACCAGAACTGTTTGCACGTATGAGTTCTGGTAAGTATGCTATCATAGATCCATCATTGGAGAACGGATTCTCACTAATTTTGACGCATTCCTCGTGAACCTCCATACTACTAATAGTAATATTAAAAACTAAAAACTAAAATCTAAAATAGACTAAAAGTAAAACTAAAAACTTTAAAGACAAGTAAGTATTATGTATATGAAACAATGAATCAAAGCGAAAAGCGATTAAAAAGTAACTGCTAATTTGTACACTGTGCGGAAATCCGTGTGCATAAAATTAACGTATCTAAACTATGAATTTTTTATGTCATATGTGATGTTGTTCAAAAGAACTTGCCTCTAATGAGAATATTCAAAGTGAAGATATTTTCTCTCTCTCTCTCTCTCTCTCTCTCTCTCTCTCTCTCTCTCTCTCTCTCTCTCTCTCCAGTTAATGACTTGAAGTAAGTTTAAACTTCCTTTTTAATTAATTAAGAGATGTTGAATAAGCGCAGCATAACGGATGACATCCAGATTGTTGTTGATTGGTTTCTAGCGGTTCATTATTTATTTTGTGTATTAAAATATGTTTTTTCGTAAGTTCTTCCGAAGTTGTTTGTGACTTTCGGGCGATGTTTCTTGGGTATTCTTAAGTTTTAATTGGGTATAATTAGTCCATATTAATGGTAAATTATCAGTTATTATTTGAATGAGAAGTCAAGATTGACACAAGATTCGATGGTTTTTGGAGTGTAAAGAAAATTTCGGTTCAGTTCAGTTTATTTACATATACAGAGTGGCCCATAAGTCCCGATCGGTTATAATTAAAGCGAAAATCCATCTAGCAGATTAAAAAAAATAATAAAATAAAAAAGAATTTTTTTTAATAATCAATAAATATTTTTAAACTTATTACAAACTTTCTACTTTGTTTGATTTTTGTGTATTTTCGCTTTAATTATAACTGATTGTGACTTATGGGCCACCCTGTACAACGTTTATTTACAAATATATACAGAGATGATGAGTATAATAATGAGTATAATATAGATGAGTATAATTTTAATATTAAATACGGATGTTGTATACACTTGTATACTGCCTTTAGCAAGCGCGCACCCTTTACAGGGTGAGCTTATAAAAACTATAAATTTTTTAATAATTTTTTATAAAAGAGTAAAAAATCTAAAGGGAACTTACGGAGTGGGACAGACCGTGTTCTATTTTCAACATTTAAATACATAAATTTTTAAGTCCTCTCAATTTTTATAAGAGACTTAAAAACTGAAGGGAACTTTTACAGACTATAAACCTATATTAGAAGCTTAATACGAAGAATAATGAAACCAGCATGAATTTGAGGTGAAAAGTGATAGGAGAAATTTTTAGAAGCCTAATTTTAATGACGACAACGGCAATTAATTAATAATAAAGTAATAAGAAAGGAATGTCTTCAATAACTTTGGATTTTGTTAATTTTTAATCGCTTTGTAAAAAGATGAGTGAACATTGATCATTTTTAATTCATTGGATAGCTTTTGTTTCATAAATACATCGCTAAATAAGTGTAAACATTTGTAATACATTTAAGAATATAATTTGTCTTTCGGATATATTTACTCTCCGTATACTTTGGTTCGTGAAGTATTTCATTGTCTATTATATTTTCGATTTCTATATTAATAATACAAGGTGTTTTTAAAGTCCCTATCTATTTCAGTGAAAACGTAGCAAAAAGGGTAAAATTCAATAACAATATAATAGAAGGCATATATTTAATGAATACATGAGCACCATCGGTATCTCTACAGAGTTGAATCTGTCAGCAGCATTACGGAACACATTTTGGAACATGACAGGGGTTATTTTTGTAACTGCTGTTACGATACGAGCACGTAAATGTCCCAGCTTCATTCAGATAGCATTTTAAACACCGTCGTCTTTCAACAAGATGGGACACCTTGTCATTACGCAAACATTGTTCGGGAGTACCTAAATGAACGATTTCTAAATCGGTGGATCGGACGTGGAGGCAACAGGCCCTGGGCGGCTCGATCTCCTGACCTAACGCCCTTGGATTTCTTTGCATGGGGCTTTATCAAATCAAACGTCTATCAAACGAGGGTTACAGATCTGCAAGATTTACGTGCTCGTATCGTAACAGCAGTTACAAAAATAGCCCCTGTCATGCTCCAAAATGTTTCCGCAAGCTGCTGACAGATTCGAACTCTGTAAAGATATTGATGGTGCTCATGTATTCATTAAATGTATGCCTTCTATTATATTGTTATTGAATTTTACCCTTTTGCTACGTTTTCACTGAAATAGATAGGGACTTTATAAACACCCCGTATAATCGTGGCAAATTGTTTTGTAACTCTGAACATTGGGGAGCACATCCTACTTGAAATAGGTCTTTGAATTTTAATGTACGTAGTAATGATGTATGTGAGGTGTGGATAGACTACAAAAACGTATACAGGTTTAAGTGTATTTGTGGAAAGGAATTGTAATTTTGTTAATATAAACTAGAATTACAACAGTTTGCGATCTATGCGTAGGTATTTGTAAGATCATTTACAAAGACTATAAAGTTTTGCAATATGCGCATTACAAAAACTTGCACATTTATATATATATATAGATATTAAAAAGTAATCGTTTTCTCCAGTTATAGTTGTTCAAACGTGAACTTTATTAGAATATAATTTACGCAGTACAAAATAAAACTGTGTGCGTTGTTGTAAGCAAAGATAAAATTTAAAATCCACACAGCCACCTATCAATGGCGGATGCTTTACTATCAGATGATACATTTTCCCACATTTCCGGCTAGAATTTGAGGGTTAAACTGATAAAACCATCCTGATTTAATCGAAAGCTTGCACCAACTTTTTAGAGGTTCGTAACTTCTGATCTCCTGGTATTTGTCAACTTTAATTAATACCAAACTTTTAGTAAAGTATGGTTTCTTTAATTAAAAGAGTTTGGTGATGGTTTTTTTTTAAATTTTTTCCTTACTTCGGAGAATTGGTAAAATATGTCTTATCACTCACCAGTGATTTATCAACATTTACTGAGATGGCTGAATTGAAAACATATTCACCGTATTATTTATCAATACTCTTCTTCCTTATCATTACTGATTCAAGTTATATAAAAAGGAAAGCGGTAATTTACAACTTTGTATCTCTTCATTTCAGATGAAATTCTCTCTCTCTCTCTCCCTCTCTCTCTCTCTCTCTCTCTCCCTATATATATATATATATATATATCAGCAATAGACTTCTCCTTTGGGAAATAGAGTCTTATAGCATATAATAAAACCAGCACTTGGTAAAACATCTTGTTTATTCAATCGCGACACTTTCGGAGCAGACTTTCTCCACCATCGGGCAATCTAAAAGAAAAACATTCCATACAAGGTACAAGAACTAAGTTATGTGCAATCCTGCATATTAATAACAATGCGTGGCAAAAGTAAGCCTGAAGAAGTAAAACCTAAGTTAACATAAGAACCTCATATATACCTAAACTCATAAAATTAAGGTGTGACACAAAATAAAATCTAAACTTGGCATAAAAACCCTGGGATCACCTGAATATTAGGGCCCCCAGCCTTCTTTAGTTAGCTTTATAAGGCTAACTAACGAAAATATCACGACCTAACCTAACCAATCGTGAAGGACATACAGTTGACCTAACAAATGGTTACGTTAGGTCGCGATATTTTCGTTAGTTAGCCTTATAAGACTAACTAAAGAAGGCTGTAGGCCCTGATCTTCAGGTGATCCAAACCCTGTTCTAAGACGTACATAAAATCAAAGTATGGCATCCGTTAAGATAAAACAATTTAAAGCATCACAGGAAAATATCTAACAGTAAACTAATAAAAGTTAAGGATACTAATTTTGGAGCAAGCGTAGTTTACGCCTCCCTGTGGTGCCTAGTGTAGTTTACGTTCCCCTACATTATCCTAGTGTTGTTTGTGTTCCCCAACTTTGTCCGCGTATACCTAATCAAATAAAACGTTAAAACTAACAAAAATATTACGACTTAACCTAACTAATCGTCAATATATATATATATATATATATATATATATATATATATATATATATTAATATAATATATATATACAGGGTGGGCCGTAAGTTTCCATACATAGGAAAAATTAAACGTTTGTTTTTATGTTTCAGATACCCTAAGAATATGCGTTTGACGTAAGATCTTGTTTACTGATGAAGCAAATTTTTACGTCAATGGAGAGGTTAATCGGCAAAACATACGTTATTGGAGTAATGCTAACCCTAACTGGCTGAGTCCGACGAAGATGCAAGGTGCCGGTAAAGTGATGGTGTGGGCCGGGATATGGGGTGACAGAATTATTGGACCAATTTTTGTCAGTGGAAATCTTAATGCCGAAAGGTATCTTAACATGTTGCAAGAAGAGATTTTCCCATCCCTGCTAAACGAGGAAGGTAACTTCCCAGTTTACTTCCAGCAAGATGGAGCTCCACCTCATTATGGTCTTCACGTGCGTCGGTATTTGGATCAGCAGTTTCCGGGTGCTTGGATTGGTCGGCGTGGTCCTGTGGAGTGGCCTCCCAGATCCCCAGATCTCACCCCCCTTGATTTCTATCTTTGGGGGCACTTGAAGGCCATGGTGTATCAGGAAAAGATACGAGACATAAATCATCTAAAGGAACGTATCACCAACGCCATTACAAGCATAACGTCAACTGTGCTAATGCGTGTTCATCAACAGTGGGGAACACGTATTGAAATGTGTTTTCAAAACAATGGCAACCATGTAGACCATATTATATAAATAAAAATGGTTGTCCATAAAAAAATGTTTATTTTTCCTATGTATGGAAACTTACGGCCCACCCTGTATATATATATATATATATATATATATATATATATATATATATATATATATATATATATAAATTGACGATTGGTTAGGTTAAGTCGTAATAGTTTCGTTAGTTTTAACGTTTTATTTGATGGATTCATTTAAAAACTGTCTCCTAAAGATCCTAGTGTAGTTTACGTTCCCCAACTTTGACCTAGTGTAGTTTGTGTCCCTTTTTACGTCAGGGGACGTAAACTACACTTGCTCGTTAATTGTTATTAATTTACTGCTACATATTTTCCTGTGATGCTTTAAATTGTTTTTTTCGGATCACCTTAACATATTGCTTCCCAGGAACCTCTCTTTAACATATTGCTTCCCAGTGTATATCACTTTAACATATTGCTTCCCATTGTTAATCACTTTAACATATTGCTTCCCAAAAATAGACATTACACAACCAATTACAGTTACATTACAGTAGTTTATAATATTTACAGATTAGCTAGTCGAGAAAATGTAAATTTATGGACAATTTAACTTATTATGCTTTGCCATTTTTTGTGAACGTAAAATATTTGGATCACCTGAAGATCAGGGCCCCCAGCCTTCTTTAGTTAGCCTTATAAGGCTAACTAACGAAAATATCCCGACCTAACTTAACCAATCGTTAGGTCAACTGTACGCGCTTGACGATTGGTTAGGTTAGGTCGTGATATTTTCGTTAGTTAGCCTGCATTACCAACCTCTTTCTAACCAACCAACCTTTCTCTTTTAACATATTGCTTCCCAGTGTTAATCATTTTAACATATTGCTTCCCAGGAGGAATCACTTTAACATATTGCTTCCCGAATGCTTTGGGAAGCAATATGTTAAAGTGATCCGTTTTTTTCTTTAATGATGCCATACTTCATACTTTAATTGTATATTAGACAACAATAAAATTATTATTATTATTATTACTGTTATTATCTTTAGTATTATGACAAGCTTTTTATCTCGATAACAACAAGCACGAGCCACTTCATTTCCGACGCATTACATACGAGAAAAGATAGAAGCAATACTCTTCATAGCTTGGAAAAAAAATTAATGATAATAATAATAATAATGATAATAATTTTATTGTTCTGTAATATATCTAGAAAGCATACAATAGATGTACAGAGAATAGCATCGTCCTCGGCAAAAGAGCAATGTATGATATCTCGGAAACGAAGCGAAGGAACTTTTTTGTTCACTTTGACGTCCCAAATATCTATACTAATTTAGGAAACATAATTTGATGACACCCTGTGTATATATATATATATATATATATATATAGAACCTTTAGTTAGCTTCCGCCCGAATTGTTCATTCTGACGAAGGTCAAGCTTTTCACTCCACCTTAGACCTACAGTTTAACGTGGAATCCGAACCACGCCCCATCAGCAGCCCAGCTTCTTAACCACTAGGCCTCCTAGGGTACCCATTTATCTACAAACCACTTTCTTTATTGTGTGGAAGGATGAACAACTGGGTTTTGCTGCTTTGCTGCGCGCCGGCTGCCGTCGGGTCTCGAACCCGGGCCGATGGATTCGTAGTCAGCGACGCTAAATAACCACTACACCACCGAGGATTCATATATATATATATATATATATGTGTGTGTGTGTGTGTATATATATATTATATATATGTGTTCTGGGGGAGCGTTCCAATACATTTATTAAAACAAGAAAAAGAAATTAAACTCCTGTTGGACAATTTGCTCGATCAAGGTCAAGCTTTCGCCCACTCCTTTCACTTTCACTGTCTTCCTGTATGGATTCAACAGTAGCTCTGATGAGAATATGATCTATGTGTGGAGTGTGTTGTGAGGTATACCACCAGATTAACACGCATTAAATAACAATTTTTTTTGTTGTGGCATGACAAAATTTTGGGAACAGGAAGGAGGCTTGGGATGGTGTAACAACTGGCAAAGGTTGTAGGAAATTTATAGCAGAATTCCGGACTCTTTCTTCCCAGCAAAAAAACACTATATATATATATATATTTTCTCTCCACAGGAGATTGTAGATACCAATCGACCAGGGTCCCCACCCCACTTCGGGGGTAGGGATATTAGGCAAGAAAGAGGGCGTGCTGAACTCCCATTTCTCATGTCATTGTCCTCCTTACCTCCTTAGCTGATCTTTTTCCGTGTCTCATCTACCCATGAGCAGTCCAGCATGCTTTCAAATACTCGCTTCTCTCCTTATTCCTCAATACACATACGTGCATCTTACACGCTACACAGTCTTTTCAAAATTATATAAAAAAGAAAAAAAAATGGCATCTACTTCAAGAGCTCGGAATCCCCTGGGGAAGGGGCCATAAATGTCCCCACTTCTGGCTCCCCCGCTGCCAATACCTGGAACGCAGACCCAGGCAGTGGAGCTAGTTCTACAGTATTACTACCCATTCGAGATGTGCCGTGTCTCTGCCTCATTTATTTTTCATAAACTTCTGCAACATTCGTCGCCTTTCCTCATACTTCTATATTTCTGTAATATAATGAAGACTGTCTTCTCCCTCAGTTACGTGCATGGACAAGGATGCAAGGCACCGAAGGCCTCGGAGACTTCATTTTCATGCAAGATGGCGCTCCATGCCATAAAGGAAAGGACATTACTAAATTTTTACAAGAAAACAAAATAACAACACTTCCATAGCCAGGGAACAGCCCAGATATGAACCCTGTTGAAAATTGATGGGCAATATTAAAACGTGAAATGATAAAAGAAACTATAATAAACAAAAATAACCTTATAGAAACGTTAATTCGTGTATGTCATACAACTGCAATCATTCAATCTTCATGTCCGACTCTTGTCCATTCTATGCCAAAGCGAATCTCTCTGCTAAAGAAAGCCAAAGGATGGTTCACAAAACAATATAACGAGGGCCACTCAATATATTTTGCCCCACCTTTTTTTTTCTTTCCAAGTTTCCTTGTAAGTTCCAGAAATTTCGTACACAAGTAGTTACATACCTTTTTTACAAGTTTTTATTTTTCCACATAGTCTCCACCCTTTTCTCCAGCTTTCCTCCACCTCGAAACAAGGGCCTTTATTCCTTGCTGGTAAAAGTCCGCTGGGTTCCGCTGGAGCCACCTCTTAACTTCCTTAACAACCTCATCATCACTCTGAAACTTTCTTCCACGAAAGCATCCTTCATTGGCCCAAACAAATGGAAGTCTGAAGGTACCAGATCCGGGCTGTATGGAGGGTGGGGTAACACAGTCAAGCGCTTTTTTGTGATGGCCTCTCTTGTTTGAAAACTGTTGTGTGGTGTTGCGTTATCGTGCAAAAGAAGGACGTCTTCCATTTTTCTCTCCGGTCGAACTGGCTTTATACGTCTCTGGAGTCTCTGTAGGGTAGCAATATATGCCTCTGAGTTGATTGTTTCTCCTTTCTTCATAATGTCCACCAGAATCACCCCTTTCATGTCTCAGAAGATGGTGGCCATAACCTTTCCTACAGAGTGAGCCATTTTGAACTTTTTCTTGCTTGGGAAGTCTGCGTGATGCCACTTCATGGATTGGCGTTTTGTTTCAGGAGTGGTGTACCCAAGTCTCATCCCCAGTCACAATTCGTGAAAGGAAGTCATCCCCTTCTGTCTCGTATCGAACCAACGACTCAGAAGCAATTTCTTTTCTTTGGGTTTTGTGATCTTCAGTCAGTTGGCGAGGAACAAACCGTGAACACACTTTTGAGTATCCTAGTTCCTTAATTATCGTATTCACACTTCCTTCACAATTCGTAGCTCCAGTGATAGTTCCTTGTATGTGACGCACCGATTTGATCGAATGATGCTGTTAGTACTTGCACAGTGCGAGATATGACAGCCGATGCCGGGCGACCGCTGCGTGGCTCATCATCGAAGCTGGCTCTCCCTCTCTCCGATGATCTCACACGTTTAGACCAGCGTCCAACTGTGCCTCGATCAACAACAGCATCTCCGTAAACGTTTTATAGAGGTTTGTGAATATTTCCAACTGTTTCCTTCTCTGACGTTAAGAACTCGATAACAGCTCTCTGTTTACGACGCATATCACTGTGAAACGCCATTTTCGAAACTGCGTTAACCATCGGTTTTATACAAGGGCGTTTAAAAGCGGTTTTATACAAGGAGGGGAGGTTCAAACTGGAAAAATCCGATAATGTGAAGCGCAGAAATTTCAAACTTACGGCCCAAAAAAACTTTTCAGCCCCAGAGCCTATTATTCAGCTAAGGAAAAAAGGTGGGGCAAAATATATTGAGTGCCCCTAGTATTATTTTTGCATATCAATTTGTTAATTCTTAAGTCGAATATACTAAAAAATATTGTCATATGACTTTGATTTTTATCCCAAAACTTTAAATTTTCATTGAAAATATAATTTTGCTAATTTTTTGCCCACGTCTGTATATAATCATTAATGCATTCATAGTTGTTTAAGTGGAAGTATGAAGAGTTAAACATCTTTTTACATAGAACATCATTCTATATATATATATATATAATATATATATATATATATATATATATATATATATCTTAGTTTACGCTATTTAATACTGCCAAATTTACTCTGAGGAGTTCATGTTTGAGATTGAAGATGACATTCGTACAAAATGAACTATTCATAAATGTCAACAAACAACACCTCAGCTTAAATGTCAAACGTTGAAATTTATGGAATCATCTGAGAAGTTTGTTAGGAGGAAATGTTCATCCGAAGACGAGAAAAGGAATACTGTTCAGCTAAAGTTTAATTTGCAGGTGTTTGGAAAGGTGCTTCCATCATCATTGCATTCTAACATATATACAGTATATATATATATATATATATATATATATATATATATATATATATATATATATTAGAAAATCTACGTATGTATCATTTAGATCTTTATGCACATTTGTTGAAACACTTGTCATGTTAAAAGTTGCGAATATGATTCTGAAATAAAATCTCGGTCTTCTATTTCGCACTTCAAACACTTTATATTTCGTTCTCAGTCTGCTGAGCCCAAAACCAAATAGAAGTCCTTTTGAATTTTTTAACTGAAAACGATGGCATATGTAACGTCACTCGAAACTGATTGAGCAAATGAATAGTACATATAATTTTAAATTTGATTACATGAGTGCCAAGTTCTCACAATTTAATATCATCAAGAAATAAGCCCTTATATAATATACTGTGTTTGTCTAAACTGACTGTAAATGCCTTTGCATTATTCATTTGCTCAATTATTGGTTTTGAATAAGTATTGTAACATATATCAGTGAATGTTTTGGGCGTCTACGGCCCAGTAGTTCTCAACCTGTTTTGTATGGTTACCCAAAACCAATTCTAACCCAGCCCTATTACCAAATCATTAGATATTATTTTTTTATAACTTTTGGATTATCACAATATTATTTTTTATAATTTCTGGATCGCGTGTCATTACCCCACAAAATAGTTGTCATTACCCCAGTTGGTTAATTTACCCACAGGTTGAGAACCAATGGTTTACACAATAAAATATTTCCGTAAATTCTACGGTACCATACCTATTTGACCCTAAATCAGCTGTTCTCAAACTTTTTCTTCTTCTGTACCCCTTGAATTCTTTCACGGGATTTTCTGGATTTTCGAGAGGCATAGAGGATTTTTAGTTTCTTTACCACCGTGTGACTCGTGGCCGTTTGTTAATCGTATGTAAAATTAAAAGGGTTATATTTTCAGGACCCTTTCGCGTACCCCCTAAGATTTCCTCGCGTACCCCTGGGGGTACGCTGTACCCCCAGTTCGAGAACCACTGCCCTAAATGATGGTAAAATACCGTATAGTCTTCAAATAGTGTTAATTTTCGTTTTTGCACGAAGATTAATCCTAATTACCATGAATGTGATTTTCCTTTTGAGTAAGTGTTAAGTGCCGCACTGTCATATCTCGTAGATACACTTGTATTACTAAAACTAAACCACTTGAGGACTGAAGCGCACTCTGATTGACCAGTTTTCACGTATTTGTAACTTTTATAACTTCTTGAGGTATTTATATGAATTAAAGTAATAATTAAAATTACTATACGTAAAGGTTAGTGGATACCTGCGCCATATGTTGTAAGCATGACTCCGACGAGCGTCAAGCGATGGCTCGGCCAACAGTAAGTGGGTCCCCATTGCTCGACTCTCTCCTTTAGGCCTACCTCCCACACGTTGAACGAGAGTCACCTCTTAATCTAAGAGGCGAGAAGGCGGGAGAGAACCTGGACACTTCAACTAAACTTCCTGAAACCCAATAACTCCGACATTGCAATGGCTTAAAATTACTTGGACTCCATCTTTTAACATTTTATAGGTGTCATAACTTAAATATTTTTTAAATATCAGTAAAACGCCACATATTTCCTGAATTTATGAAATTATATTTATTTACTGTAATAATTATATTTGTGTATAATTTAGGGTGGATCGATTTTACATTTTATTCGATTTCCATATTCTAATAGAGACAAAAACTTGCGCATGCATGAGAAAATAGCCTCTGCAAAATCTTAGCTTAATAGGTAATCATCTTCTGCCCCCGGCAGAGCGATGAAAATCATATTTTAGTAGTCAAAAACGTATTTTTCTTATAATTTTTAAAATATTTCAATATGCATCAAAATTATTCCTAATAACTATAAAGCCGATGAAAAAGACCTCATATGATCGTTTTTCCAAGCGCGTTGTCCTACGTTAATATCTTTTGCCCCCGGCAACAACGTCAAATGTTGAAAAAATAGGTAATTTATATACATATTTTCAGATCGGCTCTTTGTCTTAAATAATGCATTTATATATTTCCCATAGCATTTATATCGTTGCTTAGGCATGAAATAACACACACGCAAAATTTTATGACTCTAGGCTAGGGTTTAAAGGTCATCTCTGGTGAGTGCTGCCAGCAGCAGCTGCCACTGACGCGCCAGTACGCACTGCGCAGTTCCCTCAGTTGCCTTTTGACAACGTCGAAGGCAGGTGTGTATTTTGCAGCTGGCTCCTCGAGTCCTCAGTGGTGTGTGTGTGTGTGGCTCCTCACTCAGAGTCCTCAGTGTGCTCAATCTCTCTGCTCATATCCTTGTTTGTTTTTCTCATAACTCTGTGTTTTCGATTTTATTGCGTAACAGAACAATACATTATTCTTTAATCTTTACAGGATGGCTACCGCTACAACTAGAAGATCGGTTACGTGTCCAATATTTGGTGCTGGGAAAGATTTGAATTTGCGATGTTTTCCCACATGTGAAGATGTGATGCAATACTACCATCATGTGAGAACTGAGTTGAGATCATCAAAGAAGGAACCTCCATTCAAAGACATCGCCGCTGTGGTCACGGAGAGACTGGAATACTTGTGGAAATTAGCTTCCATTCCAACAGTTTCGACAGCACGGATAAATCAAATGTTGAAAAGTTATCGTGATAAAATGGCTAACATCATCAAATCACTGAACGCGAAAAAGAAGAACGAATCGTTACAGAAAAATCTTGAGGCCTTCAAGAAATCAACTAAGACCACCTTATTGACATATCGGCTTGTAAATGCCCTGATTTGACAAAATGCAGCTGCCCTCGTGAACGACGAGTACCACTGAAAGAGCAACAGTTTTTACTCGACCAAAGAAGTGATCGCAAAATGGCAATAGGAACTTTGGATGTTGAAACAACAAATAAAAACGAGATGACTCTTGCAAGAAGATTGGCGATATTGAAACAAGAAGGAATAGCAGAACATCAAGAGCCGTCGACTAGTAAACGACAAGAAACTTCTCAAGAAAACCTTCTTCGTCAGCCTCTAGTGAAACCGAGGATACATCTATAGAATCATCGTCATCGTATGAATTAACACCGAGAGATAAACATGACATGAAGGAAAAAACACGAATGAAACTCCAGGTATGTAAATCGACATGCAGCCAAAGGAAGGGTGGTTGGGGCTGGATAGGGTGGAACTCGACGTACAGCCACCTCCTCGTGGTGAGCTCTGGGTTGCTAATTTTATAAAATTAGCAAGCGAGGAGCTGTACTTAGTACTTATCGTACTTATAACATCGCATTAACGTAATTATAATCCACATTTAGACTTTTCTCGGGGACAGAAGATATTACTCTAGAGTCATAAAATTTGCGTGTGTTATTTCATGCCTAAGCAACGATATAAATGCTATGGGAAATATATAAATGCATTATTTAAGACAAAGAGCCGATCTGAAAATATGTATATAAATTACCTATTTTTTCAACATTTGACGTTGTTGCCGGGGGCAAAAGATATTAACGTAGGACAACGCGCTTAGAAAAACGATCATATGAGGTCTTTTTCATCGACTTTATAGTTATTAGGAATAATTTTGATGCATATTGAAATATTTTAAAAATTATAAGAAAAATACGTTTTTGACTACTAAAATATGATTTTCATCGCTCTGCCGGGGGCAGAAGATGATTACCTATTAAGTTAAGATTTTGCAGAGGCTATTTTCTCATGCATGCGCAAGTTTTTGTCTCTATTAGAATATGGAAATCGAAAAAAATGTAAAATCGATCCACCCTAGTGTATATATGAAAATGGTTTCTTTTTTGGGATCTTGTGGTTATGTATAACCCATCATTTACTTTATTTTTTCATATAATACAACAACCCACAAGATCTTGTTTTTCTTATATAGAATTTAAATCTGAATCTATTTTCTTCCATGGTATTTCTTGTGCAAATTGATATTAACGGAGATATAAGCAATTTTTGGATCGATTAAAATCGATTGAAATAGTATGGTGGTAATTATATACAGGGCTTTTTAAAATGATTCATCCGATTTCAACTGAGAATACTTCCGTACCTATCAACCGTGCATCAACTGGGCATACACCACATGAAAGAGGAAATCTCTGAGTTTTACAAGATCACCGCAAGAGGGCTCCAAAGTCACGCCGTGGCCTAGCCTAGCAACAAACAGTCAGTGTGAAAATGGCGTCCGCACAGCAGAAGGCGTTTGTGTGTGCAGTTTTCGAGCTGTAAATCGGTAGTCACAGTGCAGCGTGAGTTTCGTCGACGTTACAGAACAGATCCACCAAGGGTACGTTAAGGATACTGTGTACGTGCCACCGTTGCCCACATCTTTGGATGAGCTCCGAACTCGCATTGTTACTGCCGTAGAGTCAGTGACAACGGACATGCTGGAGCGAGTATGGGAGGAATTCGACTATCGTGTCGACGTTGCTCGTGTAACTAGGGGAAGTCACATAGAGCATTTATGAGGTGAGAGACAAAATTTAGACAGTTTTTCTTTTGGTTGATGTATCACAAATCACTCTGTATTTGTAACATTAAAAAATATTCTCATTTGAAATCAGGTGAATCAATTTAAATAGCCCTGTAATTCGTTTTACCCCTGCGGGTCGATTTTGATATGAGAATAGGTTTTTCTATTGTATTTTGGTGTGTTTTATTCAGATCTGACCTTCAATTCTTGTGCAAATGAATTATTGAATGCCCGGTTAGGTCAACTGTACGCCCTTGATGATTAGTTAGGTTGTCGTGATATTTTCGTTAGTTGGGTTAAGTGGTGATATTTTCGTTAGTTGGGTTAAGTCGTGATATTTTCATTAAAATTACTACCAATAAGCAAATTTGCTAGTTAATGTTTTTATTGGTGTTTTCAAGCATTACGTAATACTGTACAAGACGAAAGTTGTCAGTTTGCACTGGTGGAAAAATAATAATTTGACTCTGACTGTGTTTCGTTATTGTCTCTTATTTGATTTTTATTGTTAGTATTGTATATATATTTGGCACAACAGAGAATGGAGCATATATGTATGTCATATGGGGGGGGCTTGTTTTTTATTGAAATTAACATTGAAATAGCTGCTTACGATGCCACCAAAACGTGTTTTTTGAGTATTGCCATTTCAAAATTTTCTCAACCGCGCCAGGGGAACACCCCCTCCCCCACTGGACCCCCCAATGGGGAGGGAGGGTTAAGGATATATCCCACTTTTAACTTCAAAAAATCTGGCCACTTTAATGAAAGGTCACATACTGGCAAAACGATGCATAATATCCAGAATGATTTCAACACAAGATTCAATGAGAATGCACCACCAAACAAGACGGTATTACGCTGGGAGAAAAAGCTGTTTGAAACTGGCTCCATCAAGGACAGACCATGGTCAGGAAGACTAACAACGCGAGCAGAACAATGTGAAGGTGTGATTGCATCGGTGGCTCGTTCACCAAAAAAAAATCACTTCGGAAACGATCACAAGAACTTGCAGTCGCCATGTCCACAATGAGAGATCACATGACAAAAGCTCTCGGCATGAAACCATACCGCCCGTCATTTGTTAATGAATTAATGTTACGAAAATGATGACACACACACACACACACACATATATTCTTGATTAGTAACTGTAATTAGTAACTGTATTTACTGTAATTACAGTAATTGTTGCCAGTGACTTGTTTCTTAAATTACACCTACAACATATAAATACAATTGATCACACAAAAATAAAATTGGTATTACAATATGTACATTTTGTAGGGGGTGACGGGACTTTTCGAACGCCCTATAGTTAGACGGAGGATCGCCCTCTGCATCCATATTAAGTAGCGTTCCGTGGTTCGGATGCTATGTAAAGCTGTAGGCTCCCTCCGTCATATGACCTTAGATGTTGCAAAGGAGGTTAATAACACAACCCCATTTTCACTGGAGTCACTTGCACAGCAATTTAATCTAACCTAACTATACCTAATCAACCTAACTTAGCCTATTCTTACTTAATAAAATGATGTATTACTAAGCTATTATGAAATCTTTGGACCTGCGTCTGGATTCTAGAATTTCATTTGTAGGTCCTATATTTTGTAATAAAAATTCATGGTCTACTTCTAACTGTGACACAGGATTGTAAATTATAATACGTTAAGCAAGCCTGAACTATTTATTAAAGCCATAATTCTTTAACGTAAATAGGCCTAACCTTGCTTAAAATAAATTAATTTTGGCGGTTGGTCCTATCGAGTCGGTGATTCTAGGCATGAAGGCTTGTTAGTACTCGGAGTTTATTTTTGCGAAGTAGGTAACTTTAGTCACTTTAGGGCTCATACCCTGGTCAGGCAAGCGTACCTTCGCGTCGGGGGATATCTGCTCAAAGAGTTTGACAAATCGGTAATAATATTTCGATGCAGACGTCATGCACCTTGCTTATAATGACTAATTTTTTGCTTTTGCAATATTTTTATTATATAGAAAATTATAAACAAATACTTTGTCCCAATTCCTGCAAATTAAATTTATAGTTTAAAATCTTGATTGTTAGCTCGGGGAAAAAACCGATGTGCTGGAAAACTGAATTGCAGTCTCCAAAGAACGGATATTAATAATGAAAAGAGTTTCATATATTCAGGGTGGTCATATTTATTTCAAGAAATAGGAACTTCAAGAATAGTAAATTTCAACAAATTAGTTGGGATTGACTTAAAGGCTTTATTAGAATCACTCATACACCACAAAAAGGCAGGATAATGTTAGCCTTCACGAAAGAAAGTGGAGAAAGAATTCACTAACGTATTTTTACAGATTGCGGGAGCTAAAACAAAATTAAATAATGATTCCGCTTGATCCCGGATGTGGCAATACTACTGATGAGTTACTTCAGTAAGAAGGGAAGGCTTTTCTTTTGCTTTGAGGTAATTAATTACACTGGTCAACACTCATTTTATTGCCAATCATATTAGAGTGATTTTGGGGTAACTTTGTGGTGCTGATTCCGAATATGACATCGGTTTTGCTAGATTGGCTCTAATTTATGAGATAATTGGTACCCCATTGAAACACGTAAAAATGCAAAAAATTTAATGTTCAGGCGGAGCCTACTTACAAATCGCATTGAAATTGTCTCAAATCATACAAAAGTAAACACATGAAATACATAATGGCATTTTATTCGGTCTCACCATCTAGAATGTTCCGGTAGTTTCCCATATGCACGCGTTATGGTTACGTTTCCTATTAATTGAGGGTATTCATTATCTCAAGAACTAGAGCCAAATCGGAAAAACTACTTTCATTTTGGAATTCAGCAACCCCAAAATACCCTAAATTCGTACGAATTTCCTTGGCAACGAAAAAAAAATGTTTGTTTGTTGACCTGTGTTATTAGACCCTCTTTATAGTTTAATGTTTTACTCGCATTATAAATTTTTATATTGTGGTACTGTGTATATTACAGACTTACTGTACAGTGTATTCTGCTCAGAGTTTACAAGAATAAGTAGCAGATGACTTTATTCCAGCAGAATTTTCGCTTTGTATACTAATTTTTGTTACACGGTCGTGACTGTACTTTCCTCAAAGCAGCGGATCTTAACCTAGGGGTTGCTGATCAGTTTTCTTGGGATCTCCTGGGCATAGGCTTACAAGACTAAAAACATATTCCATCAAAAATTTTAATATGCATATTAATATTTAAATACATATGTGTTTATTGTTTGTAATTGAGTGCTAAATATATTAAGTTTTTAAATTTTAATTACGTTGAAAGTACTTTGGTTTTGATTTAGCAAAGTTATGTTAGGTTTGGGTGGTAGGGCCATCGTCATGGGAATGATTGTAAAATGCTTTCCACACATTAAAAGGTTGAGAAGCACTGCTCTAAAGAAAGAAACTATAGCTGTTCAGAAGCCTGGACATAAGAAATAGTAACTTTGATCAGCTATCAAAACTGTTACAATATTTTGTTGATGATAGGGTTCACTCAAGTTTAACTGTGAAAAAGGTGTTCTCAGCACTTTAACACGTGTCACTCTTAATTTTGTTACTGACACTAATAAAATTTAGACTAAACTATAATTTCAGGATGATTTTTAAAAACTTTAAACATGTTTAAAATTTGAATATTTTTCATAATTAAGGTGGTCTCTTGCAGCATGAAATGACAAAATATGATGCAAAAAATCACTTGCAGCTACCATCAACCCCAGTTTTGAAGTTTTGATTTTCTGTGGTAAGTATGGTATGGAGTTATTATTATTATTATTATTATTATTAGTAGTAGTAGAAGTAGTAGTAGTAGTTGTAGTAGTAAATTTTGATATATGAAGTCTATTTAAATCAGAAATTGCGTAACATCTGTAGCGTACTTTATGCTTATTTTCTTTGTGAAAGTGAAAGTGAAAAATTATTTACATTATGAAAGATTATTTACATTTTGAGTAGAGCAAAGGTTCTCAACCTTTTTCTTCTTCTGTACCCCCTTGATTCTGGATTTTCGCGAGGCATAGAGGATTTTTACGTTCTTTACGACCGTGTGATTTGTGGCCGTTTGTCAATCGTATATAAAATTAAAAGGGTTATATTTTCAGGACCCCGTCGCGTACCCCCTAAGACTTCCTCGCGTAACCCAGGTTGAGAACCATTGGAGTGGAGTAGAGGTAGTCCTGCTTAGGCCAAGTTCTGATACTGCTTCAAAATGTTTTAAAATTTGAAATATTTACCTGCGTTTGAAAATAGTCTCAAATTTTTAAAAAATTCGACTTTCATGGGTATATACTGTGTGTATATATATATATATATATATATACGGTATATACAGAACGTTCGTACAGTGAATAACATGAGCACATGTAGTTTTTGCATGAAACAAAATTGCCTCCAGCAAGACTCGAACCTGGGACCTCTAGAGTAAAAATCGCGAGCGTTACCACCATACTACGACGTGATGAAAGGTAATGTAATTTGTCATATTTAAACAAACGAGGAAACAAGCTTTCGCTTCCAGAAGTGTTGCACGTGTTAACCCTCCCGCACTCGAGGTACTAGCAGTATTTAATTCGTATCTCTGCGGTATTGCATTGGGATCCATGGCATTTGTGAGATCCCAATTTTAGAATCGACGTAAATTCAGATGGTTTGCTTAATACTTTTAAGTTTTCATATTTTCGTCAAAAGATATGTGCCTTCTTAGCTAGTTAAAATATTTGGTTCTTTTGTATTATCCTCCCAACACTAATTTTTTTATATAATGTTGGTTTGGTTTTGGTTATGGTACTTTATTTTCCTTCCATTATAAAAAAAATTAGTGTTGGGATTAGGTTAGGTTAGGTTAGGTTAGGTTTGGTTAGGTTAGGTACGGTAAAAACAGCCCGCCGCAGCCGTTAGGCGTTATAAAAAAAAATTAGTGTTGGGAGGATAATGCAAAAGTACCAAATATTTTGGGATTTTATGAAAATTTTACATTACTTTCCATAATTTGCCTAAAAAAGGGAGCTTTCTGGAAAGCCCTTCGTCCTTTCAGTCCTTTGTTTAAAACATTTCTAATGCATTAACGGTACTGAAAGGACAGAAAGTAAAGTATTTTTTTTTTTTAATTTTGTCGCGATTTTCTTCTTCAGTCTCTATTTTTAACCGCAGTTCTAACTAAGAAAGTGGTAAGAAAACGTGTTTGAGTTTTTAATTAACAATCATTATACATGAACAAAAATTAGGATGTGTATATATTTCCGTTTCAATCGCTGAAATTCAGGTTCGAGCCAGACTGGGCTTCTGAGAATTTTGAATTGATGGACTTGTGTTCTGGACTTGCGTCTAAACTTACGTAGATATTAGTTGGAAGTGTACAAAAGCCAATGATGAATAATAATTTCATTAATATTTTTTCAGAAGTACTTAATTATGTTAGATAATAAATATAGGTATACCCCGCTATACGCGGTAGTTGTGTTCCTAGAATTCCTGGAATTGCGTATAGTGAGGTATATTTTCCCATAGACACAATGTTAATTAGGGGGGGTTATGTTCCATAGAAAATTTTCAAACTATAATAAACCCATAAAGTCAATAGATAAACCTATCCTATCAACTGTTTATGCGACCAAATAACATAACGATAATATAAATTAATTATAAACCTGAAAGAGAACAATAATTAATGTATAATATCACACGTTAATAATATACAAATACGTATGTGTGTACTTACATAAACTAAAGGGGAAGGTGGTAAAGGTGCTGAGGCCGAATGAAGGGAAATGTGAAGATGGAAATTAGTAGTGATGTACCGATTCCAAAACTTAGCCGATGCCGATTCCATGAAAAAGTGCCGATGCCGATTCTTTGCCTATATTTTAAAAAATCAGTTCCCTTCATAAATTTTACTAATCTAATGTGAAAGCTTTCAATTTTCATATTTTTACATTAGAAATTTGGTTAAATGCTTTTCCTTAGCTCACTCCACAATATGCAGTACCAGAATTTGTTACTCGTATACCGTAGCTAAAATTTACAGTAATTGTTTTTCCTTATGTTGAAGGTATTTTCTTTCTTCAACAATATAGTAAGCAACAACAAAACTTCTCATTAAAATTTCAAGTCCTCAGCGGCTAATTTGAATAAAAAAATGGATATAAAATTTGTGTTTATAAAATTTAATAATTTTATAAACCCAAATTCTATATCTATTTTTTTTATTTAAAGTCGACATAATAAGATGATTTAATATATCTATAATCTATATTATAATAAGAGAGCTGTCCGTCTGTCCGTCTGTCCGTCACACTTTCAGAAATTGTGAGAAAAAATTGTGAGAAAAAATTTCAGAAATTGTAAAAAAAATTCAGAAATTGTATTACGGGCGGCAATGTGAAGCTCAAGATTTTCATTACTGTGTTCTTTTCTGTAGTTTAGCAATGGGGGAAGGGTGGGGGGTGGGGGTAATGGGGAGCAGGTTAGCCCCCAAGTTGTATGAATGGGGGTGAGGAGGTTTTGGGAGATACCAGATTCAGAAATGTTGACACAATGTGAAGCTCAAAATTTTCACGGCTGGGTTCTTTTTTTGTAGTTTAGCCTGTCTAACCGTCAGCGAAGCGGCGGGAACTGTACTAGTAATAATAATAAAAGGACGTGTGTATGTGTGTGTCTGTCTGTTCCAGTCATAACTCCAAAATGGAAGCAGTTACAAACATGAAACTTCACAAACACATATTGATTAGGTCCCCAGGTTGTGCACGTGGGTGTTAATAAATTAAATAATTAAAATTACTGGGCCCGAAGGCCCCAGCACCGCTATTAAACTACAGAAAAGAACGCAGCCGTGAAAATTTTTGAGCTTCACATTGTGTCAAGATTTCTGAATCTTAAGATTTTCATGACTAATTAATTAGTTGGTCAATAAAACTATAGAAAAGAACACAGTTATGAAAATCTTGAGCTTCACATATAATTAAAACTAGCGGAACGACCCGGCGTTGCCGGGGTGGATGTTGAACGCTATATATATATATATATACAATATATGCCCGGTTAGGTCAACTGAATGCCCGGTTAGGTTAATTGAATGCCCGGTTACGTTAATTGAGTGTCCGGTTAGGTCAACTGAATGCCGATTAGGTTAATTAAAGGCCATGTTAGGTCAATTGAATGCCGATTAGATTAACTGAATACCCGGGTAAGTTAATGTACGCCCTTAACGATTGGCTAGGTTGAGTCGTGATATTTTCGTTAAAGCTAACGAAAATATCACGACTTAACCTAACCAATCGTCAAGGGTGTACAGTTGACGATTGGTTAATTGAATGCCCGGTTAGGTCAACTGAATGCCGATTAGGTTAATTAAATGCCCGGTTAGGTCAACTGAATGCCCAATTAGATTAATTGAATACCCGGGTAGGTTAATTGACTGTCCTGTTAGGTTAATTGTACGCCCTTGACGATTTGTTAGGTTAAGTCGTGATATTTTCGTTAGTTTATAGCGTTCAACATCCACCCCGGCAACGCCGGGTCGCTCCGCTAGTAAATTATAAGGTACAACTTAATACACAGTAGAATTATTATTAATAAAGAGTAGGAGATTACAATAGTTTACAATATTAGAGATTAGCTAGTTAGAGAAAATGTAAATTTATGACCAACTTAATTTATTAAGCTTTCCCTTTTTCGTGAAGATAAAATATTTTCATATAATTACACTTTCAAATGAGTATAAATTACCATAAATAGTGTTTTTTGTCTTTTCAGTTTTTATAAATGTAGATTTTGTTTTGTAATGAAAATTTTAAAATGTCAAAGAATCGGTAAAAGAATCGGCTGAATTTGGCCGATAAAAAATAGCCGATTCTGCCGGCGCCGATGTCGATTAATCGGTACACCATACATCGCTAGAATTTAGGCTTGAAGAGTTGTTAGGAAGTTATCTGGATCTGAATCTTCGAAGGCTGGGGCAGTTGATGTGGGTGGAATTAGCGTCTTCGAATGCTCGCGAATGTTCTCGATTGTTTGCGCGGATGGATTTGAAAATTCTCGAGATCGTGTGAACATTTGCTCTTCATTGCATTCTCGGCAACTTCAAGCACCGTTTCTGAATCGACTCATTCTGGGGATGAAAAATGGGTGTTTTATCACAATGTTAAGCGTCATCGTCAGTGAGTTATTGCTGGGGAATCTGCTACACCAGTCTAGGGTTGCCAGATGTCCGGTTTTCGACTGGAAAGTCCGGTTATACAGAGTTTATTCAGTGTCCGGTCAGAAGTACTGACCAGACGCCAAATGTCTGGTCATAGCAAAAATTCTTGAATCAGTTATAAATGTATTGTAACTTTAAACTCAAACACATTCATTCACTCTTCTTCTTCCGCAGCTTATTATCCCATCTTTACATGGGGTCGCTGTTTTTGGTTCGTCTTCTCCACTCTCCTCTGTCGTATACCGCGTCCTCCTCCAAGTCCTTCTCCCTGATGTCCGCCACCACACAGTCCCTCCATCTCGTCTTCGGTCTTCCTCTTCTTCTCCGTCCCGGCAACTCCATCTCCAGCACTCTGCGCCCCACATACTCCTCCTCTCTTCTCCTGACGTGTCCATACCACCTCAGCCTGGCTTCCTGCACCTTCTTAGATGCTTCCGCCTTCAGTTTCACTTGGACCCTCTTATCACAGAGCACCCCTGATACGTCTCTCCAGTTCTTCCACCTCGACTGTATTCTACAGTTTATCTCTCTCTCTGCTCCCCCCTCTGCATCCACTGTTGACCCCAAGTATTTAAAATACTCCACCGTCTTAACACGCTCTCCACTCAATGTCACTTCCCCTCCTCGGTCCTGCTGCACATCACATCTCATATATTCGGTCTTCTTTCGGCTAATTCTCATCCCCCTACTTTCCAACGCCTCTCTCCAATTTTCCAACTGCTGCTCCACCTCCTCTTTCGTCTCCCCACTCAACACAACATCGTCTGTATACATCATGCACCACGGCACCTCCCCTCTAATCCTGTCCGTCAACACATCGAATACCACATTGAAAAGAAAGGGGCTCAAAGCTGATCCTTGGTGCAGACCAACTTCCACCCCCAAAGCTCTCTGACACACCCACGCTACTCCTCACCTTAGTTGTTACTCCCCTGTACATCCCCTTGATCAGTTTAACATACTTCTCCGGTACCATCTTTTCCCTTAAGCATCTCCAAACTTCCTGCCGTGGTATCCTATCATATGCCTTCTCCAAGTCAATAAAAACCATGTGCAACGCCTTCTGCCCCTCTCTGTACCTCTCTGCCAACTGTTTCAATGCAAAAACTGCATCTGTCGTTCTCTTCCCGGCATAAATCCAAACTGTTCCACTGACACTTCCGCTTCGTCTCTCAACCTACTCTCCACTATTCGCTCCCATATCTTCATTGTATGTGATATTAGCTTGATCCCTCTATAATTCGTGCAATCTTGTACATCTCCCTTCTCTTTGAATATAGGCACTATGATGCTGGTCCGCCACTCATCCGGAATCACCTCCTGGTCAAACAACTTCTGCATTAGATCCCACACCAGATCCACCCCCTCATCTCCCAGTGCCTCGGCTGGTATCTCGTCTGGGCCAGTCGCTTTGTTATTTTTCATCCTATTCAGAGCACGACTCACTTCCATCCTCCCAACTTGTCCTGTCATAGCTACATTTGGTAATCCATCCTCATAGAAAGATCTTGGGTTTTCTTTATTTAATAATTCCTCAAAATATTCCTTCCATCTATCCTTTCTCTCTTCATCTCTTTGCAGCACCGCCCCCTCCCTTCCCTTAATTTGTTTTACCTGTGTAAAGTCTTTTGTCGCTCTATTTCTGCTCTTAGCCAATCTGTATATCTTCTTTTGTCCTTCACGATCCTCTAAATCCTCATACATCTGCCGATATGCCTCCGCCTTTGCTCTCGCCACTGCTCTCTTTGCCTGTTTCTTTGCTTCTTTATATACCACCTTACACTCTTCACTCCTCGATTCTTCCCATAACTTCTTAGTTTCTCTCTTACTTCGTAGTGCTCTTTGGATCTCATCACTCCACCACCATCCTTCCTTGTCTTCCCACACTTTACCTGATGTTCCCCCAATATGTCTCTACCTGCCGTTCTCATGACATTCGCATTATGTACCCACCAATCCTGTACAATCTGTTCATCAACATGGATTTCACTCAACACTCTCTCTCTAAATTCCCGTTTCTTCCCCTCCTCTCTCAGTTTGTACCACCTAATTCTCCTCACTGTTGTTCCTCGGGTCTTTCTTCCTCTTTTCAACATCACATCCATGACTACCAACCGGTGTTGTGGCGTCACATGGTCTCCTGGAATAACTTTGCAGTCCCTCACCTCGGTCAATTGCGCCCTCCTATACAGTATGAAATCAATTTGCGATGTTCTGCCTCCACTCTTGTACGTAATAACATACTCCTCCCTCTTTATGAAAAACGTATTTACAATCGCTAGATCAAACGATACAGCCATATCCAACACTCTCACAGAATAATTTAATTTAAAGTAAAAATACAGTATTTAGAAAAAAATTAGGCAAAACGCAATTATATATTACACTCATTACAGGCACATAGGGAAATTTCATGACAAAAAGAGAAATTTTGAGGGCTCATGATGCTCATCTGGGGGAGTTTGGCCGACTAGACCTGGAAACACTGCTACACTAACGAGGTAGTCAGTATCAGGGCTAGTTAAAGTTTTTGCCAGATCGAGCGATGTGACGTCATCATTGGGCTCGGCTCGCATTTGTTCGACATTTGTTTTCAGGAGCACACCCTTATAGCCTATACTTGTAACATGCTCATATTGTAATTTGTAATGGATTATAGATATTATAGCAGCGAGTAGTTTCCTCACCTGTGAGTGTGTGATTATTCAGTATTATTGGCATAAATTTGGCAGAATCTTAAAGATAGATATTTTATTTGCTTTTCTATAATTCTATAGGTATGTTCACAAATGCATTTCAGAGTATTAGTTCCAATTGTGAATTAGCTACAGACCTACGGCAAGTTAAGGGTAAAAACACTCAATTTGCCTATGGAAAAACCCCCACTCCAGAGTCATATCTTAAAATAGTATGTTTTTAGTAAAAGAATAGAGGACAGGAATATAGCTACCATAATTATTTACTAAAAAGGTAATGCACTAAATGTATCATTATTTAAAATTATTTAACATATACAATAGTTACGAAGCTATCTACTATATTCATAAACTAGACAAAATGCATCAAATAAGCTCTACAAATGTTAGCCTTTCGAAGGGGAGGGGCGGAGGGTCCCCATAACCTGCAAACTCCAAACTTACACCCCCTCCACACGAAAATGTTCGGGCAGGTCTCACTGGAAATCTGGCAACTCTATACACCACAGCCAAGAGGACATCTGCGCCCCAGGAACGTTTTGCTGTGCGTTTGGTGGGATATTCAAGGAGTGGTTTATTTTTAACTGTTGCAGCCCAATCAACCCATTACAACCGAAGTCTACTGTCAGCAACTTCAAAAATTGAGTGCTGCATTGCGAACAAAACTTCCTTCTTTGGCCAATCGCAAAGGTGTTGTGTTTCAACATGACAACGCGTGTCCTCATACTGCTCGAATAACCACTGCGAAAATTGAACAGCTTGGTTGGGAAAAAATTCCACATCCTCCGTATTCACCAGACCTTGCACCATCAGATTACGACCTATTCAGAAGCCTTCGAAACTATCTTGACGGGAAAGAACTTGAAAGTTTCGAGGCTATCAACATTGTCCTCTCCGAGTTTTTTGCTTCTAAACCGAAGGAATTTTATCAACATGGAAATGAAATGCTTGTAGAGAGGTGGCAGAGTCATAGAAAGTGAAAGAAAATATATAATTGATTAAAATTTATTGTGATGTAGTTTTATTTTCATTTGGAAATAAAGGCAAAAAAAACATTACTTATGGGATGACCTGATACCTCAGACTGATTCATTTTTCGAAAAAGTGTCTGAACAGCGACAATGAGCTGGATGAGCAAAAATGTCTCAACTCGAGTCAATTTGGTTTTGTGTGCACCCTCATGGATGCAAAGAGACGTTGATGTTTGCACTCGCACGCTTTAGAGCCTCTTGCCCTGCATCACAGGTAAGGGTATAGAGCAACGGTGGCCAAACCCCGGCTCGCGAGACAATTTTGGTTTTTATTGTATTTATCATGAAAGACAAAAATCATAATACAAATATAATTTTTTTTCACATAATAAAAAAAATATGAAAAAAAACAAGGAAAAATTGAATTGACAATAAAATGCGTTATGCGTACGACAATTTCTTTTGCGTGACAGGCACTAAGCGGGATAATTACGTAATTAACACCAATCGCCACTCACCAGTGTCCAGTACCCCTCGAGCTACCCTGCGGGCCGCGTGTAGTAACGAATGAGTGTTTTAAAATTGGCTTCTTAGATCAAATAGTGGCTATTTTTCTCAGCTATACAAGTGAAAGTTATACAATCCCTTAGTTGATTAAAATGACTGAGCAGACAAAGTGTAAGAAACGGAAATATGAAGAAGAAAATAGAGTTTTTAAACAGGAGTGGGAGGAGAGCTTTGCCTTTACTGTTAAGGGTGGGAAACCTGTGTCTTATCTGCCATGTGGCACTCAATCACTTTAAAGCCAGTAACTTAAAGCGTCATCATGAAACTAACCATAAAAATTTTATTACGAATTTCCTCCCAAATCAGAATTGCGGAAGACAGTTAACAATGTTGAAATCTAGTCCAGTTGCCCAACAAACTGTACTTTCATCATTGTGTAAGACAGCTGACTTAACTACTGAAGCTAGTTTTGTTATGGCATGGAATATTGCACGTGCTCAACTTCCCTACAGTAGTGGAGAATTTGTGAAGAAGAATATTGCCGATGTTACTGCACTTCTCGCTCCAGATAACACAAGTATTTCTATTTCCAGCCACACTACAGAGAGACGTATTTCCCAGATCAGTGCTGAAATTACATGCTCGTTGCAGAGTGATTTGAAGAATTCTGTTGCATTCAGTTTGGCCCTCGATGAATCCACAGATATTAAAGATAACCTTCAACTGGCGATATTTGTTCGTTATGTTACTGGCGATGGAAATGTGAAAGAACTCTTGGACTTAATGACCCTAAGAGAAACCACCAGAGGGGTTGACATAAAGAACGCACTTGACGAGGCATTATCAAATGCTCAAGTACCATTGAATAAACTTGTCAGTGTTGCAACAGATGGAGCACCAGCTATGGTTGGACAAAATGTAGGCCTAGTTGGGCTCTTGACACGCGATCCCAAGTATCCTGTGTGTCTCTTTATTCACTGTATCATTCACCGTGGTCATTTGGTAAGCAAGTACTTTAGGTATGACAGTGTTATGAAATGTGTTCTAGAAATTGTGAATTTCATTCGTTCAAATGCAAAAACGCACCGAGCGTTTATAAATTTTATCGAGGAGCTGGATCTTCAAGATAAGCCAGATGACCTTTCATTCTACTGTATTGTAAGGTGGTTATCAACTAGTAATCTCCTGAATAGGTTTGTTGCACTGTTGGAGCCTATCATTGATTTCTTGAAAGAAAAGGGAAAGTCATACCCACAACTAGAACGAATGGGTGCAGGATCTGATGTTTTTTACTGATGTAATACAACACCTTCAAAATCTAAATTTAGCACTTTAGGGAAAGGATAAGGTCATTTCTGACCTTACACAGACAGTTTTCAATTTCCAGAATAAAATAAAGCTCTTCCAAAAAGATCTGGTAAAAAAAAATTTTGACCACTTTCCCCACCTGAAAAACCGAGCAAACACTTTTCCTGATATTGAAATAAAAGATAGTAAATTGGAGGAATACAAAGGTAAATTAGAAGGACTAATTGATGATTTTCAGTTCAGGTTTGATGAACTAAAGAAGCTAAAACCATGTTTCAAATTTCTTGTAAATCCTTTCCTGATTGATGTCGTCAACGATGGCTGTCCTGTTACCACACCTTTTGTTACGGAAGCTGCTTCAATACAAACAGAACTTTGGAGCTACAGGAGGACGTAGGTTTAAAGTTGATAAATAAACGCTTATCTGCAGTTGAGTTTTGGAAGCAAGTACCAGAGACAAAGTATCCTCACCTCAGGAAAACCAGTTTCCGACTTATCTCAGTTTTTGGGACAACTTATTGCTGTGAAGCACTCTTCTCGGTAATGAAGTTTGTAAAGTCAAAACATCGTGCTGCCCTCACTAACGAACACCTGACTGAGCTTCTTCATACCGTCTTAACATCGCATCAGCCAGACTTTAAAGCATTAAGAGCCAAATGAAGACTCAAACTAAGCCTTCTACAAGCAGTAATTAAACAATTTAATAATGTGAGTATAAGTATATGTATATGTATATGTTTTTAATAATTAAATTCTTTTTAAAATATTTTGCGGCTCTCGTACATCTGAAAAACGTCGTATGTGGCTCTTGGGTCCAGGAAACTTGGCTACCCCTGGAGCCTATAGAGGTACATAAGGATCGGTTAGTGGTCTCGGTAACTGACACGCGTCTCAGAGATGCCAGTTTCAGTACTTCAAGGTACCTGCCGCATAAATGTTTGCGTTCTGGCATTTTTTAGATTTTTCAGTTTAAGCTTCTCTTAATTATTTGTTACAATGGTATATATATATATATATATATATATAAAAGTGAATAATGAATAATTTTTATATTCACTTTTGTAAAAATGAATAATGAATAATTTATTATTTTTGCATATAAAGTCCAAACTCGCGTAACGCTAACTGTATATAAAACGCAAGTTCGGATAAATTTTTTATTTTCTTTCTATTTTATTTCTGCTAAATAACTGATGAATTATTTCTTTTGTAAATTACTTTTAATATTTTTTTTAGATTTAGTTTAATAATGTAATCGTGTCAAATTCTAGCGCAATGTTCATTTTCTTTATACATTCTCTCTTCGTTGTAAAAGATGAAGTCATGTCTTGCTTAACACTTAATTTTAAATTTTAAGCATTTAATTTTGGCTCATATGCATGTTTAATTTTAATCCATAATAAAATACATATTTCATTTACCATTGCTAGTTAACTCGGCAGATCATGATAACATCAGATCTGTCAATATGCGGATTAAAATAAAAATATGGCTCCATCTTCAAATATCTTGCTTATCTGTATACTCTAGACTTTGTTACAGCTAAAATATTTACCTTATCTTCAAATATTTTCCAAATAAATTCAGTCTATTGAGAATAAAAAACAAAACAGGTCAACATTAAATAATAATGATGTCACCAAAATTTATGTATATAAACTTGTGGAATTTCCCCAGTGTTCATTCTGATTCTGTCTGATCTGACTTAGAGGCTGAGCATTACCTGTAACATTTTAGCAGTAAACTACAGTAAGAGAATCTCTTTGTCTTCTTCGAGTCTTGCTTTCTTCGGAGAACTTAGTCTTAAAACAGAGAAAAATAATCTCCCGATACGCTACAAGAAGAATCGGGGAACCTTCAGAAATTTAGTAAGCTCCACAGAATCCTCTGATCCCCTACAAGAAGAAATCGGAGAGTAATATAAGAGAAACTACTGCGATTCCCTACACGGTACCAGCTACTCCAAAGTAACAAATCCGTTGCTCCACCTAACCAGAACCCCCGTCAACCTCGAACCGCCCAAGGCTATAGACGGAGGGGCTAACATACTGTATATATATATATATATATATTTATATACACAGGGTGTTTCAGGTCGACCCTAGAAATATGGAAATTGGCGGAATTTGTAGATAGTATTTGGTATTTGAAGTTTGTCATAGTACCATAATTCCGTAACTAAACGGTCGACCTGAAACACCTGATAATACTGATATATACTATATATATACTATATATATTTATATATATATACTATATATATATATATATATATATATATAGAAGAGAGAGAGAGAGAGAGAGAGAGAGAGAGAGAGAGAGAGAGAGATGAAAACCGAAACATTAAGCTTTGAAAAAGCTTATCCGGTTGATGTAGAACTGATAGTCAAGAAGTTATGAATCTTTTGTTTAGGCGTGCGTATGTGTATATATATACTGGTTAAGAGATTAAAATTCAATTTGTGAGCGTAAAGAATATAAAACTTTTGAATTTTCCATAATGTAAAGTTAGAAGTTAGTGTTTTAAGTGAAAATATATACGCGAGGCAAAGTTTAAAAACTTTTATTCGTACTTTTGAAATTTGCATGTATGATGCTCCATAATATATGCAAATACATGATTTTTTTTTATGCAAAAGTCGGTTAGTTGGTTGTTCCTTTCTATGAACATATAGTTTATCTTCTGGATAAGTATGGAGGACAATGGTTTGAAACTGCGCGTATCACAGTCGGTCCTTTAGGCTACCTGCAGTTTCAAAATATTTTTTAAGTCCCCACGTTTATTGCAGTTTTTCTCTTACACAGGTTAAAAATGCATAACACTGCAAGGAGAAAAATACTTCGAGTGATTCAATAATTTTCTTTTGGAAATACGTCATAAGTACTGTAACGCAAGACAGGATTTGAAATTCAAAACAACACACCAGTAAAATGGTCAATTCCTTGTGAAAAAAAATTATGTTCGATGAACTAATACCAAAGTCTTAATATTAGAAAATTAATACATAATGAGTATAATAATAATAATAATAATAATAATAATAATAATAATAAGTGATGAAGGTCAGAAACTGGCACAAAGCTCAAGGCCAAATAATGTGTCCCATTGGCGCTGATTTCCGAGTTAGACGCTTGGAAGTGAAAGTGATTCAAGTACGTTCAAAACGCCAACATTAAAAAAGTGATTCGAGTACTTCAGTTACCTCTGATCATGGTTTTATTCTTCCCACAAAGTGAGATTTTAGTCACTCTGAATCATTTGAGTCACTTCGCGGGCACGCACTCCGCGTGCAAAATGTAGATTCATGGGTATTATCATCCCACTCATTGTCATTCCCATTTCATTCCGTGCCAAAGAGTGGGAAAGCCGGAGTTCCGGTGCTGGTGTCTCCGAGAAACTGATATAATGAGAAATGGGAAAGGTAAGAATGAGAATTTCAAAGGAGGCATTTTCAAATCGGTCTATATTCCCAATTTATGCCATGTCTCATTCTCATCCACGGCTTTCCCAATTTGGTCCAGGTTAGGTTAACTTAGGTTACGATAGGTTAGACTAGGTTTGTTTAGATTAGGTTAGGATAATATTAGGTTAGATTAGGTTAAATTAAGTTAAATTAGGAAATACTAGCCATTCCCATATAGAACCTTTACCGCGATTAGGAATGGAGTGTCATTGTTTCTCAAATCAAAAAACAATTTTCTCAAATTTTGATTTTTCACTTTTGCGCATTTCCACTTGCGGATCGAGGATGGGAATGGGAATGACACTGAGTTGGAAGTAATCAATTCAAAGTACTTGAGTCACCTTTTGGTAAGAGGCAAAAATCGGTAAAAAATGCACTTCAATTCCTTTCATTCTCAAGCGTCCAGTTACCACAGGCCCGCGAATGAGAACTTTGTAAGAGTTGTTTTCTTACTAATAACTGATTTTATATAATTCAACTGCGCTGATTTCGAATAAGGTGTCCATTTTTTTCTATAACGTAAGGATTTTCTGCAAACTGGAAGGGAAAAAACAACAACATAAATAAATATTATTTATTTCAATTTACATTAGGTACCTATTTCGCTTTGTTATACTAATTACAAATGCAAACAACTTTAAAAAGAAAGGAGACTATTAACGTCAATTACGTATTCATCTTTATTTGTTCCGAGTTTTCTTGAGATCTATGCCTTTTAGTTTCGAATGTAAGCGCTGTTCCTTTTCTTTTATGTAATAATTCTGGAGTATCCCGTCGTTTCAACATCCAACAGTAATCAGCCATCATGCTGATGTCCCACCTTCCCTATCTCTTCTCAATTTCTTTGATGTCTTGGTGAAACCAAGCATTTATAAGCATTTATAGGCAGTATTTTTTAATTAAAATTTAATTACTTACATATATGAAATATGACATTTTGTGAAAAATCTGTACGTGATGGCAAAAAATGAACATTATTTTCGGAATCAGCGTGCAAAAATTACTATACAAGTGATCAAATATTTCAGACAACAAAACCATCGCAGGCCTGTGAATTATTATTAACCAACGCCATCGGGAATCGAACTCCCGACCTCAGCATCTTTACTTAGTTTATAGAACGATATTACCTACTGAACTACGGCTGCTGGTCTGGTTACGTGCGAGATAGTTCAGTTTCGCAGCCCATTCATGGATGATTTTGGGGTCTGGAGGAGAACTCTCCGATGCAAGGAAAATGTTCTACGTTTTAGCAGTAAATAAACTAATGTTAGATAGAAAAAAAACTATCATACTTTAAATTTATTTTTAAAGCTATATTGAGGGTTTAGTTATCAGTCATTTAGCAGATACACTGTACATAAAACACACACACACACACTTGCGTATAATTATATATATATATATATATATATTAATAATATATATATATACTGTATTGCTTTTCTGCCAGAACGTGCCGGAACGACATTCTGGTACCTTTAATAAAAAGAAGGAGGCTTTTTATGGATTAGGATGGTCGCGAGGTGGGATGGGATAACAAATGACAAAGGTTGTAGGAAATTTATAGGAGAGTTTAGGAACCTTTCTTTCAAGAAAAAAGCCCTGAATATATACAGTAAACCCTCGTCCAACGCGGGGGTTAGGTTCCTCGAGAACGGCGCGTTAGGTAAATTCAGGTTGGACAAATTTAATACCTTATGGGATACATGGGGATACTGAACGCGGCCGCGTAAAGTCTTCCATTTATACTTAGATACGTTGATTTTTTATTCACACACATAATGACTTTCCCTACCTATATTGTATATGAAATAAGAACATAATAAAATCATAAACATAATGATATTTACGTATGATAAATTAAAATATTAAATGAAAATAGCATGTAGGTATCTTTTCTTCACTCTTTCGGATGGTGCGTATGGTAGACTCATTCACGTGATACTCGCGGCCAAGTGATGTTATGCTCATACCATTACGCAACTTATCTAGAATCTTTATTTTTCCGGCTAATGTCATAACCTTACGACTTTTCTTCTCTTCACTATCACTTGCAGATGCTTTACGTTTTGGTGCCATACTGCTGTCTAAGAGTAATAGCAAAACAACGGCAAAATACGACAAAAACAATCCAACACAACTTCACTGAACTTAACGCGGTAGCGGGACTGAGACAAAAGGTGATGCGAGGGGTGATGCGAGAGGAAGGAGATGTGGGAGTGTTGGAGAGTGTAGGAGAAAACACTAGAGCGCGCATTGACACGCGTACAGTACTACTGTATTAGAGCGTGTTTGGCGGACCGTGTATAATCAAATTTTCCGCTTTCGGCAAATAATTGTTCACATTTATTTTTCCGTGTACAAGCAAATTCGCGCTGGACAAACACGCGTTGGACGAGGGTTTACTATATATATATATATATATATATATATATATTATATATATATATATATATATATAAAATGTTAAGTACACATAAATATAAATTTTAATATTTCGTATTATACTTCATCCTGTTTAATAAATTACCTTACATTATATACAGGTATAACAATTCCAATTCAGTATAGGAAGTTTCAAACAGTTTCCTTATACACTACCGCATTATTTGAACCGCATTACAGTTTACAAACGAGTTTCGTTTGCTTATTATTATTATTATTATCATCATTATTATTATTATTATTATTATTATTATTATTATTATTATTATTATTTATAATAAATATCTTTTAGTTGAAATGAAAGCCGACTATCTTCGATTCAATCTACGTTATTGGCCAAATTTCGAATCCAATTTGGCAAACGTATTTCAAATGTGTGACAAGTCGACTCGAGTGGAGAAAAAAAACTGTTTACCTCCGTCGCATTCTACTGTATCATGATAGGATCGGGACATTTTTTTATTTAGCATCTATGTTATGACTGTTTGTCTTTTAGCTTATAATATTTGTTCATACATTTGTTATTATTATTATATATATATATATATATATATATATATATATATATATGATACACACAGACCGTGCATGGAACAAGGAACTCTTCTGGGAAAATTAAATCCACTATAGTCCGAATAAGTAATGGTAAATGACAAACACTATAGTTTTTTTTCTTTTTCATGATGTTAGCCCGACGTGGGCAACGGGTCACTGGCAAAGAGGTCCCAAAAATATAGCTTCCCTCGCCAGCTATCTGCAAAGCAGATAGGATCCAGCTTTGGGACAGGTTCTAGGGTTTAAAGCAGCCTAGCCACACTATATTTAGACCCTCAATATAAGCAAAAGACTCGTTGCATTCACGTCGGATTGAATACATCAAAGAAAAAGGGGGTAACTATTATATTTTTAGCCAAAAACCCAAACTTAAACATCAACTGCCAGAATTGAGCGTCCACTTTTCAAGGCACATAACATGTCCGTTTCATGATGGTCATACACGGTCTGTGTGTATCATAAAAATCCTCAGGGAACCATTCTGAGTTCATTCTCATATATATATATATATATAATATATATATATATATATATATATATATATATATATATATATATATATATATTAGAGTGTCACTTATTTTTCAACTTTTAAGTTTCCGTGCTCTGACCCCATCGAAGTATGCCATATGATGTAAAAGCACTGTGTACAAAGTTTTATTGAGCTATTTTAATATTTAGAGATCGCTCAATGGCTTCGAAGTATTGGATACGAGATTCTCAGAAAGTGTGAATATAAACAATTTCCAAATGTATTTAAACAATTTATTATGTTCCTACATTAGTAGAAGTGAACAAGACATTATCATAATATTAAGATGAAGTACATTAACATCAGACAGTAGCGTAATTATTATGATTAATCATTATTTCCACTCAAGGTATGTTTTTGTCCCCATGTCCAATGCTTGCGATGGTCTTCAACAACCTGGAGAAGAAACTGGAGTTGTTCTTCATCTTTGGTTAGGTATCCAGAAAAGTCCTGGATGAGAGCAACTCCACATTCAGCGAAGTCATTTGTTACAGTGTTTTTACAGTCTCTTTCGCAGTCTGGTAATGGGTATCCTCTTCCTATTGCTCAGCAGTTTTCTCCAAGAATTCATCTGGGAGGTTGAGCTTCGTGTACAATGATTTTGTGTTTTTTGTTACAAAGTTTTCCAAACTTTTTTCTTTCACAGTATTCAGGTCAACAACCACATGCTTTGGAGGGTTCTCTTGTCCATCAACACTAGTCATACATATGACCATACGATTTTTTATATCAGGGAGGACTAAAAGACTAAAATAACACACACTAATGCAAACATATCCTACCATTAAGACGACTGAAATGATACTGGGGTGAGGCATAGAAAGGAAGCGCATTTCAATTTAGGAAAAGTAACGACGTGTCATCAAAATTTTAATGGCCTTAAGCGACCTCTAAATATTAATATTTTCTCATGAAATTTCATAATCAGCGTTTCTACATGCAATGTCACATTTCTAGAGGGTCAGACCGAAACTTCTTGATGGTTCAATTCTTACCATACAAACAAGAATTGAACCATCAAGAAGTTTCGTCTGACCCTCTAGAAATGTGACATTGCATGTAGAAACGCTGATTATGAAATTTCATGAGAAAATATTAATAGTTAGAGGTCGCTTAAGGCCATTAAAATTTTGATGACGCGTCGTTACTTTTCCTAAATTGAAATGCGCTTCCTTTCTATGCCTCACCCCAGTATCATTTCAGTCGCCTTAATGGTAGGATGTGTTTGCATTAGTGTGTGTTATTTTAGTCTTTTAGTCCTCCCTGATATAAAAAATTGCATGGTCATATGCAGTGGTGGGCACCGTTAACCAAAAAGTTAACTTCGATAACGATAATCCGTTAACCCCAATTTTTAACTCCGATAACGATAATCCGATAATTTTACTACAAAGTTAACGGAAGTTAACGATAATCCGTTAACGATAACTATTTCTTTACTAACATTTAAAAAAATCAAGGAAAAAAGCTTTAAAACCCATAGAAAATGTTTATTTATGCAAAATCCAACAATAAATAGGTATTTAACTGTATTTTTATCAAGTTTTGCAACTTTTTTGCTTAATAACTTTTTTTTTTATTTTAATAAAAAATGTACTGATTACATGTTTTGAAACCCTTGTAACCACTAACCATTAACTAAATTTTAATTTACCAGAGAATTATTATGGCGGGAACTGAAAGGTAAAATTAAATTTTAGGCACATTTATTAAAGACTATGACACAATGTGCTGGTTACCCTTCAGAAATACCAACTTCTCAAAGTTAGGCCCAACTGCCAGTCTTGACCTCTTGGGCCTCAGGATGTCCTTGCCGAGAGAGAAGAGCCGTTCCACTGCGGCAGAGGACGGAATTGGCAGACTGAAGTTATGGCGGTTTGAATTCATTCGCGGAGCGGTGATCTTCCGTGAATGACTCCTCGCAGTTAACGTGTTAACGGACTTTAACAGACTAAATATCGAGTTATCGGAAGTTAACTGGTCCGATAACGATAAATGGAAATTAACTTCCGTTAATAGTCCGTTAAAAAAAGTGAACTTCGTTAATTAACTGTTATCGGACTAACGCTTTAGTGCCCAACACTGGTCATATGTATGACTAGTGTTGAGGGACAAGAGAACCCTCCAAAGCATGTGGTTGTTGACCTGGATACTGTGAAAGAAAAAAGCTTGGAAAACTTTGTAACAAAAAACACAAAATCATTGTACACGAAGCTCAACCTCCCAGATGAATTCTTGGAGAAAACTGCTGAGCAATAGGAAGAGGATACCCATTACCAGACTGCAAAAGAGACTGTAGAAACTCTAACTGTAACAAATGACTTCGCTGAATGTGGAGTTGCTCTCATCCAGGACTTTTCTGGATACCTAACCAAAGATGAAGAACAACAGTTTCTTCTCCAGGTTGTTGAAGACCATCGCAAGCATTGGACATGGGGACAAAAGCATACCTTGAGTGGAAATAATGATTAATCATAATAATTACGCTACTGTCTGATGTTAATGTGTTTCTTCGACCCCACTCAGTTGGTGTCTCTGTACAGGAGTCTTTTTCGTCTCATCAGTTCTCCGCCTCTTACTGACTGTCTTCAATTCCTCTCTCTTCGCCGCAGTATTGCATCACTCTCTCTTTACTATCGCTCTTATAACGGACACTATTCTTCTCAATTCACTAACGGCATGCCTCCTCTTTCAAGGAGAGTTTGCATTACCAGACTTTCGACACATTCTCATCCCTTTTTTGTCCATCGCAAGGGCTAATCTGTATTCTCAATCTACTCATCTACTCAAACGCAGTGTCCAAACATCTCGAAAACTATGGACCTTGATTTTGGCCCTCTGCTTCTTCTCCTTCTATGGGGTGGAGGTGTTTCGGGTGTTCGCCCTTGCCCTTGGCCTCTCCTATATATATATATATATATATATATATATATATATATATATATATATATATATATATATATATATATATATATATATATATATATATATATATATTCGCTATGCGAAAAGGAAACCAAAAATGCGCGCTACTATTGGGCCCTTAAGGAAAGGAAATAATGAACTAACAGACGATCTAAAAGAAATATCTGAAACATTGAGAGCCCACAAAAAGTGACAAAGCGATACCTGACATAGATGCATTCTTCGAAGAGAAATTGCAAGGAGAATGTATAACAGACTTTGATTTTACCCCAGAAGATGTAGCGAGAGCTATAGGACAAATGAAATCACATTCAGCTACAGGTCCAGACAAATGGAACGCACTATTAATTAAAAACTGTAAAATTGAAATAGCTACACCCTTATACTGGATATGGAGAAGATCCCTAGACACTGGGGAAATACCGAGCATCTTGAAAAAAGCAAACATCGTCCCTATATATAAAGGCGGGGATAGATCTCAAGCAAAGAACTATACACCAGTGTCCTTAACGTCCCACCTCACCAAAATATTTGAAAGAATAGTCAAAGAGAAAATCTTTGACTTCTTGGAGACATTGGAAAGATTCAACGAAAATCAACACGGATTCAGATCAGGAAGATCATGCCTATCACAACTTATAGAACATTATAACAATGTCCTAGATGCATTTGAAGGCAATGAAAACTATGATGTTATATACACGGATTTTGCTAAAGCTTTCGACAAATGTCATCATGGGATAATAACACATAAAATGAAACCTGGGAATAACAGGCAAAGTGGGAAAATGGATCTACAACTTCCTCAGAAAACGACTACAGGTGGTCAAAATTCAAGGTGTATCATCATCAGAATCAGAAGTACGCAGCTCAGTACCACAAGCACAAGGTACAGTACTGACCCCACTCCTGTTCATTATCATGCTAACAGACATAGACAGTGGAGTAAACAGCAACAGTATAGTAACATCATTTGCGGACGATACAAAGATCAGCAGAAAAATCAGCGATGCAAACGAAGTAAAGGCCTTGCAGAGGGACACAAACAATATATACAAATGGTCAGAAGACAACAATATGACATTTAACGCCGAGAAATTTCAGCTCTTGAGATATGGTAGAAATGAGGAACTTAAAAAGACTGCATATTATGCTCCAGATAGACAAGAAATTCAGAGAAGCACAAAAGCGGTCGACATGGTGGTAATAATGACCGATAATGCCAAATTCGAGATACAAAATCAGATAGCAATAAACAAAGCAAAAAGAGTCACGGGACAGGTACTAAGAACGTTAAAAGGAGTGACAAGACAGTAATGATTCCCCTGCTGAGAACACTGATTATACCAAAACTTGAATACTGCTCAGTTTTGACGTCCCCACATAAAAAGGAAGAAATTAATAAACTGGAAGAAACGCAGAGACATTTCACAGCAAAGATTGATGGCTGCAAAGAACTCACCTACTGGGAAAGACTACGTAAACTAAATCTGTACTTCCTGGAAAGAAGAAGAGAGGTATACCATAATCTGCATATAGAAAATTATCGAAAAACTGGTGCCAAACCTCAAACTAAACCCAATTACCATAAAGACAACACTAGAAAATAGGAAAGGCAGAATGTGTAGTGTTCCCAAATTAACCAGCTTTTCAACCAGCTTCGAAAGAACCTCAGAAACATTACAGGGGTCGAAGTTGATGTCTTCAGGAGAAGACAGGATGCCTGGCTCAGGACGGTACAAGATGAGCCGGGTGTACCTGGCTATGTACGGTGGAGAGCGCAAGAGAGCAACTCGCTCCTCCACCAAGCCAGGACTAGAGGCCACCAACTTGACCTTCGTGTGAAGAAAGACCGACGCATGGAACACAAACAAGGTTAACAAGGTGTATATACAGTGTGTCCGTAAAGTCATGGTGGGATTTTAAATAGCTATATTATTGCAACGAAACATGATAATGAGATGAAACAATGCCAAATTTAAGAACAACTCTCAAAGTTGTATCTTGTAGTTAGTCTAGGCTAAGCTTAACCTTTATCTCGTAGTTAGTCTAGGCTGTCCACATGCCTATGTTGAACATGAGCGTAATAGCCCGAAAGTTAATGTGTGGTGTGCTCTAGCACGAGATCGAGTGATTGGCCCATTTTTCTTCGCGGAACCCACTGTGACGTCACACAACTACCTCGCTATGTTGGAACATTTTGCAGTACCCCAATTTATTGACAATAATGTCATCTTTCAGCAAGATGGTGCTCCTCCGCACTATGCCAACGTTGTTCGAGAATTCCTTAATGAAAAATTTCCACAGAGATGGATAGGAAGAGGAGGATGGAAGCCATGGCCTCCACGCTCTCAGGACCTGACACCTTTGGACTTTTATTTGTGGGGTTACGTCAAGCAAAGCGTATACAGTGTACCCATTAGGGATATTCATCACTTGCACGAGCGAATCACGGAAGCTATCGCATCCGTCACTCCTGATGTTCTTGGGCGTGTGTGGCTGGAATTGAATCACCGCCTAGATGTCTGCAGGGCTACCAGAGGAGCCCATATCGAACTACGTTAAATAAAGTTATTCTTTTAGAGTTGTTCTTCAATTTGCCTTTTTTTCATCTCATTATCATGTTTCGTTGCAATAATATAGCTATTTAAAATCCCACCATGACTTTACGGACACACTGTATAGGGTGTCCATAAATGATTACCCTGATTAAAGCATGCTATAACTTTTAAATAAACGCTCGTATTCAAACACAGTTTTAATCTTAAGTAGATAAACATACAAAGTTTTGATACATAGTTAATAAACTTAATAAGCTTCCACATGTGCAGTTGTGCACCCCTAGTAGCACGTAAAATGTCTAAACGGTATTCACACTCACGCCACACATTGGGCGAATGTTGTTCGTGAAACTCTCGACGCAACATTTCCAAATCGATGGATTGGCAGGGACGGGCCAATCCCATGGCCCCAAGATCACCAGACATTATCCCGCTGGATTTCTTTCTCTGGGGTCATGTTAAAGATTTGGTTTATGCAACAGTTGTTCCAGATATCAGGACATTGCGAGAACGCATTACGGATGCAGTTGCAACAGTTAACCCACAAATGTTGGAAAATGTGTGGCGTGAGTGTGAATACCGTTTAGACATTTTACGTGCCACTAGGGGTGCACATGTGGAAGCTTATTAAGTTCATTAACTATGTATCAAAACTTTGTATGTTTATCTACTTAAGATTAAAACTGTGTTTGAATACGAGTGTTTATTTTAAAGTTATAGCATGCTTTAATCAGGGTAATCATTTATGGACACCCTATATATATATATATACATACACACACACACACAGTATATTATTTTTCTTGCCTAAGTAATGGTAGAAACATGTATTTGAAAGATGATAGTATTGTATGAAAACATATGAACGAAGATTTAAAAATTGCAGTTAAATGAGCCATTATAAATATTACACTTTTTTATTTTTGTTTTATTTTTCCATATATATATATATATATAGTGTGTGTATTAAAAATAGTATAAGAAAAAGCTTGTTGGCAGCCATCATCGTTTATCTTCAGTTTTGCCGTAATAAAGAAAGAGTTTGAAGGAAAAATGTCTTCCTTTCCTTTACGTTTTATAGGTTCTGTATATTTATAACGTGTCCGGTTCTTGCGATCAAATAAATTGTTTACATACGAGTATATTCTCTCGCATGTAAATCTGCTTAAGGTATTTACACGCTGAATTGAAGTTCTTTTGAAGCTAAATTTGCGTTGAAGTTGACTGAAAATCTCCATTATATTCGCATGCATATTTTGTTGCTATAAAGACCAAATAAGATTGCCTTAAAATTTCATGCAGATGTTAAATGATACCATTAAGGCTTCTACTTTATTTACTTAAATAAAAATAAAAGAAATACTTCGGATTTTCGAGGCACACATAAATTATTTAGACAGATAGATAGATAGATAGATGGAGAGATAGATAGATAGATAGATAGATAAATAGATATATGCAAAAAATTTAAGAACGTTTGTAGTCTCTACATTTTGTACATAGTACATTTGCTCTGTTAAGTTAATTAAACGAGAGAGTTAATTTCATGGCGAGTGAAGAATCACAATACACCCTCTCATTACCGGGGCGAAGGACCCTCCATTTCTCAAGCCTCCTGTGGAGTCGAGTCTTCTATAAGAAAAATAGGAAAATACTTCGTAGTTCTTCATCAGATGACTCCATTTTCATTCAGAAAATATTTACCATAAAAAACATACGAGAAATGTTAATAAACCGCCAAATCGATATTACAATGAAATTATTATTGATACTAGTATTACTATTATTAATATTAGCAGTATGGAATAAGAGGACGAGGATATGGTATATCTTTATTTACAGATTTACGTCTGTAAATAAACATGTACCATCTCCTCGTCTTCTTATTCCATACTAAGTTACGGTTCCCCAAGAACAAACCCTTCAGTCAAGTTATTAGTGGTATTATACGTGAAGATCTGTAACAGTTTGGGGAAGGAGATAATAAAGAAAGATTATTTTTTATAACGTTATAGATTATATGATTAGAATCTTACCAAAGGTTCAAATATTTGTTCGTAAAAAAAAGGTTATAACTTATTGAGAAAGACCCTTCCAGGCGACTAAAAATTACGAGCTTCATTGGCGTCGGCCTGAAGTAAATTACTTTATGCACGACATCTTGGCATATGTTTTAGCCTCATTATTTTTGTTTTCTACAGTTATTTGTTTCAGAGAAACAACCTGTAGTGTCTACATACAGCAAGTTCATATTCGATTCAATGGTTTAAACCAAACATCTCTGCGTCAGATATATAATAATAATAATAATAATAATAATAATAATAATAATGTTAGTCTGCCTTAATTGCTCTGTTACTACACTTCCTTTCTAGCTTTTATATATAAACAGGGCCTCTGAGAGGGCGGGGAAGCCGGGTTAAATCCCCGGGGCCCTGGACCTCTAGGGGGCCAGGAAAGAGGAGGGATAAAATCTAAAAATATTACTAAAGCAATTGATTAAATAACAAAGAGGAAATATAATTAATGAACGTACATTTTATAGAGATTATCATAGTCAAACTGAAACAGATAAAATATTATCTGCGCTCCACCAATGCCCAAGACCGACTGATAGATCTGGGAACGATTATAATTGAAAGCCAGTTAGCCCATACTTTAAATTTCATCAGAATCATTTACCACTTTGCTAGAGAGAAGGCAAAGAAAGTACACTTCTAATTATGAAAATCTTGCAGTAAACAATTGTCTTGCTTGCATGGACTGGTACTGCATTTGTAAATTGTATGGTGCTAAAATTAATATAATTGATTCGAAAAATAAAATGGTCATTTTATTTTGAGTTGTTTATTGATACTGTATGTTTTGAATAGTAACTTGGGCATATAATCAGTTTGCTCGTTATGTACACAAAAAATATTCATAATGAAATACTGAGTAAACAGGGGGGGGGGCCCATATACCAATCCTTTCCCGGGGCCCGGGGCAGCTCTCGCCGGCCCTGTATGTTTATTAATCTGGCATTTAAGTAGTAATCATAGGTATAAGAATGCCATGGGCAACGTCAGTCCTCCAAAACATGAAGTTCACCATTTTAATTAGAAATCTAAGGCTAAAAAATACAGAAAAATTGACAGTTTAAAAGATAGTCAATCAATATTCACAATAATTTAACATTTTATTTGAAAAATATGTAAAAAGATAAAACCAAAAATTTTTGAAAATATAAAAACAGAACATAAAGTATTAAAAAACCGAACTGTTCTCCTTCGAGGCATAGAAATAAATTTACCCCCGCGGTGTTATTAGCGTTTAAGTTTCATACTATCTGGTTACTATTGAGATACACTGTGCCTAAGATAGATGTGGGCCAGTTTATCCTGACTTTAGTAGGTTTTAGGTATAGGAACAAGTCTCTCTCTCTCTCTCTCTCTCTCTCTCTCTCTCTCTCTCTCTCTCTCTACCTTACAACCTTACAAAGGTTCCGCGCGATGATTTCTCATTTCGCGAAGGTCAAGCTTGTCGCCCCTCCTCTCCTCTCTCTCTCTCTCTCTCTCTCTCTCTCTCTCTCTATATATATATATATATATACATATATACTGTGTATATATGCAGGTTATTATTCGTTTCCTGTAAAACGCGTTCCCCAGGTTCTGAGCCATTAGCTTCTTGATTTAAATGCAAGAAGGCTATTCCTATATAAATTACGAGTTAGTGCAGCGAAGGGAGGAAGTTCAAAAGACGTATCTCATGCGAAGAAAGACCTAAAAAGCGAACGAAATTTGACAAAATTACCGACGAAACACATTTACTTTCAGAAACTTTCCACGTAACAAGCCTTTCACGACTTCAAATAAAAGCTTTACTGTTTAATAAGCTTTGAATAAAATCCGAGTGAAAATAATTTTAAAATTGATGTCTTTATGAAAATGGGCTATATACAGATGACACTAAAACTCATGTAGCTTTTATAGGCTGTACTTTATTTAGGAAATTAGAAGAAACAATGTATTCGTTTGTATACTGAATATAATGCAGTTTTGATGCACTCACTAAACTTTTACGGTTAGATGGGGCAATGCAGGGGCGTAGCCAGGGGGTGGCGGAAAAGGGTGCCTGCGCACCAAAGAGAGGGGGGCGCCAAAATTGTATTTAAAATTTTCTACTTCTTGTTTTTATTTTTATTTCTCAAATAAAACGAACAAGAATAGTGGAAAAACTTATTGTGCTACTGTTGCATAACTTGCATTGTATAGGCCACTTCATAATCTCTAATTTAGATTCGTTATACAACTTATACTTGAGTAGTATCTTAATTTATTCCGAAACGTTTTCGAACGGGATTGTGCATGTTCAATATCCTACCTATACGATATTCGTCGTACATCATGTACCCTTGTTCTGGTGGTGGCTGGCATCCCATGTCGGCCGCGCCATGGGCCCGCCCACAAGTCAACAACACGAGGGTTTAGTACAAATTTAAATGAAATGAGGCAAAGAGGTGTTAAAATAACATTAGCAGATGCTAAGAGGATTTCAGAAAGTCTCGGAATCACGCCAAATTTTCCAGAGAAAAGAGTGAGGAAGAAGAAAAGAATGTCAGGTGAGATGGCTGAGGATGAAGCTCTCACACCAGAGGAGGAATTCAAAAGGGTAATGCAATTCAGTATATGACAGTATCATCACACAGATTCAGTGGAGATTTGAGAAAATGGTGAATATTTCAGAGGAGTTTTCATTTCTCCATGGCTCTGCCCTGCCATCTCTTACTACTGAAAACCTCAAGAAGAGTGCATCTGACCTTGCTCTTATATATCCAAATGATATAGATAGAGTTGAGTTTGCATCTGAAATTGAATGTTTCAAGTTCCAGGCAGGTGCATTGTTGCCACATTTATCAGCTGCCACTCCAATGGATCCTTTGAACACCATTCACAAATATTCTCTTGGAGATGCCTATCCCAAGGTTATTCTTAACGCTTCCAGTCGCGGTTGCTTCCTGAGAGCGCAGTTTCAGCAAACTGAAACTAACTAAAAACTACTTGCGTTCATCAATGGGTCAAGAACAGAAGATAGCAAACTCTCTGAACTATAACAATGTGATTGATGACTTTGCAGCCATGAAAGCAAGAAAAGTATCTCTTTAATAACTCTTGACTTGTTAAAGTGAATTTTCTAATAAACTCTATAAGACTGAATGTGCATAGTGCGCATTAGTAATTTCTCTGTAGTTCAATTTGAGTTCAATAATTAAAAAATAATTATAAACACAAGAACGATATGTCTGAAGTTAATTTGTTCAAACCTTGAGATATAACCCTAAAATGACAGATAATTAGCATTGTCAAAATAATCCTTATACCTGCCACATTATTTACATCAATTAAAATTAAATTCATCAATGATTATTTGCAGGGTGGGGGCTCCAAATTCAGATTCTGCCCAGGGCGCCATCAAGGCTTGCTGGGGCAATGCATCATCCAAGTGTTTTGGTTCCTCATGCGGAGTTAGACAAGGCCCCTTGCTTTCCTCTGTGGTGTTTAATGTGTATATTGATAACTTAATTACTTCACTTAACGAGGCAAAATTAGAGTATTGTATAGCCAATATGAGGACAAATTAGTCGATGCCGATGATATGATATTAATAAGTCCTTCGGTTAATTAAGGTCAGAATTATTTCATAAAACTTTGTAAATTATATTCGCATAACTGCGGAAGGTAAACCAGTAAAGCAGGCGCAAGAAATTAAATATTTGTGTCACATTACCACCAGCTCCTTGAGTGACGAGTCAGTCATAAGAAACAGTATCGAAGTTTCTGTGCTAAAGCAAACATGGTTATCAGGAACTTTAGATTCTGTACGAGCGAAGCTAATAACATTCTTTTCCATACTTTCTGCACTAATATTTATGGGCAGCAAATTTTGAGCTAATTTTAAAAAAGGTTTGTTTACGACAGATCTTTCAGACTGCCGCATAAGTTACCCCCAAGATGCTCAGCTTCGCATATATTTGCTAACTACAATGCCTGGAGCTTCCCGAAGGTAACCAGAGGTGTTCAATACAATCTAATGCAAAGAATTAAAAACTTTGTCCAAGTTATTCATCAGTTTTGGTTATGTCTTCTAAGCCTTCAGCATCATGGTATGAAAATGCTTATCCATATCTCCGCCTAACATCAGTAATATTTTTGGTTTTAGTTTTAAATTTATTTTTGTGGTTAGTTTTTATGATTAGTCTGTAACACGGAGGATATTTTTTTGCCATGAAATTTTCTAAGCCATTTTGGTAAAACAAAGCTTCTCAATTTGTGCCATGAACGTTCAAATTTATGAATTTATGTACAAAACATAATGAGTATTCGACGACGTCCATTAGATTAGTTATTAGCAAAATGCTCTTGTGGAATGGATCCAATAACTCTTTGATTCTTTGACGGAGTTCTGCCAGATTCCTACCACCTAGGTTTGTCACGATACACGAGGGTTTGAACATACCTCATGGCTAAAATTCCAAAGAGTTTAAGTCGGGCGATCGAGGTGGCCATAATATTGGTCCCAGAAAAATATAATGAATTATTTTTGCACCATTATTTCTCGCACACCCTGTATATTCAGTTAAAATATTCTAAACCATTCTTACTGGTTACTTCATTGATCTCGTAAGAACATAAAAAATGTGAAATATACTTACGCACTTTCCGTAATAAATATTCGATGACATGAGTTAAAAAAAACATTGTTTTATGCAACGCTTGAATTTTTTCAAATGATAAATGCGTCTGGAGCGTGTTTGGTGAAACGTTTCTGTGATAAAACTGTATTGAATGCGTGTACTTATGAAATTTACATACGGAGCTGAAAAATTACATTTGGTTTATACGAAAGTATTGAAAGTATGAATATTTTATAGCTAATTTATTACAAAAAGGGCAGGTTACACCACCTTTCTTGAAGGCGTGGAATGAACTTGGACCACAATTATGTATTTAAAATTAAAGGTGATAATAGCATAGTTTTGTTGTTGGTATGTTAGGTATAGACCGTAACTTATAATCACACTTATATTTATTAACTTCACTGATCATTATTTATAGAGTGGTTTAATTTTAGACAACCTTCGTTCATGAAGTTATCATAAATTGACTACATTTTCATGCAACACCAATTTCATGTAAATTTGGTTACCATTTGTTGGTTGATCCATTTAACATCCAAATGAGGGCACGCAGACGGGTGGTAAGGCCACAACAGGAGAAAATAGAGCCCCTTTAATTAAAAGGAGACTTAGGTCGAACCATTATGTGCAGTGGGCTCATCACTGCACTCCCTCTCTATTTGCTTTTGATGTATGTGAGTAAAATATGCGATACATTATAAAATACATATATACTATATATATATATATATATATATACACACACACACACACACACACACACACACACACACACACACACACACACACACACACACACGTATCTGAAAATTAAAAAGTTTATTGACAGACCATAGTCCATATGACAAATATTAATAATACGAACTGACAGTATAATGTGACAAGTCAAATACTAAGGATAGAAATACAATTAATAAGAGAGAGTACAGTAATATCGAAGTTAAGTGGAGCTACAGACAGACGTTTCCATAGCATGAATTCCATAGCTTGGAAGACATACGGCATGACTGATGAATAGCTTGGATAATCGGGTTGGATGATTTTTTTAATTCTTTACATTAGACTATATTGAGCACGTCTTGTTACCTCCGGGAAGTTCGGGACATTGTGGGTAGCAAACATTTGCGAAGCTAAGCATCTCGGGGGTAATTTATGTAGGAGTGTAAAAGATCTGTTGTACAACAAATTTAGGGTTCTGCCAGAACCTTTTTTATAATTCACCCAGAGTTGCTGTCCGTATATATTACTGCAGAAAGTACGAAAGAGAGTGTCTTTAGCTTCACTTGTATAGAACCGGAAGTTCCTTATAGTCATACTTGCTTTAGCATAGAGACTTCGATATCTAAGTCATCACTCAAGGAATTGGTGATAGTTTAACTCAAATACTTAAATGGTTGTACTTCCTCTATTGCTTCTCCTCTCATTTTGAAACTAATATCAGTTGGCTGATTACAGCTTTTAGGATGGAATTGCATAACCTTAGTTTTTGTAACATTAAAAAGAATATCATATTTCTGTGAATATAATTCGCAGACTTTTAGCAGATAATCCAGACCTTTAACAGAAGGACTAATTAACACTATATCATCGGCATAGACTAAGTTATTTATTCTTGTGTTATCTAAATAATACAAAATCCAACTGTTGCCTCATTAAGTGAAGCAATTAATCCATCAATATATGCATTAAACAGCAGAACAGAGAGCAAGGAGCCCTGCTTCACCCGGCAAGAGGGAACCAAAACATTCGGATAGTACATTAGGGTGTATCGTGCTCATTGAAGCGCGAATTTCAAGATTGGCAGTATGTATTCCTATGTAAAATTAAATTTTAGGAGAGTTTTTTTTTTTAACTTTTGCTAAAAATCACGTTTAAGTGTTCAAATTTCCACTTTTTCGTTTTCTGGTTATGTACAGAACAGCTGTGCAGGACATACGCTGTAGTACAAATGTAACGGACCGGTTTCTTACCAAACAAACCATTGTAACAGCTGTTATAGGCTACTTGAGTTTCACTGTGATAATTTTCTATGTTTCAGATACAAAGCTTGGTGAAGATTGTGTAGCCACCATGGCTAAGCAAGTACGAAAGACTAGAAAAAGTTCTGGTTCAAAGCTGAGTGATCTGGTGGGTCCAGGCAAGCAGTTATTTCCCACAGAAGTTCCAACCTGGAGAGCTGTGTTTCAGAGAGGAATCCTCCTCCAGGAAGAGAAGCTGCTTCTGAATGATATGAAGAGAGCTCAGTACCCTCTGCAAGATTTGGCTAAGGACTTGGCATCACTGGTACTGGCACAGTGGCGCAAAAGTAAGGCCAAGTTCATTCCTCCTGTGATAATTCAAGAGAGATCCATTGCCAGGAAGATTCTTGTCAGGTAGAATGAAATGATTGACCTAGTGAATGGCAGAGTGAAGGCTGCAAAGAGAGAGAAGAGAATATCTGAACGTGATACATTGTTTGACATAACAACCTGCAGACATGATATCACTCTCTGTGGAACTGAAGCATCTGGCTGCTCTGGCTGCTCTGACTGTGCTGCTAGAGTTCATGTCACCTGTGACTGTCCTCTGCTTTAGAAGATTCCAAAGCTAGAGCTAGAGTGGCTCCATTACCAGAGGATCAAAACCTCAGACGTTTCTGGCTTCCGGATGGCATCTGTTGATGTGAAGGAAACAGTGAAGTAGGTGAAGGCTGCTAAGAGGAAGGAGGAAGAACAGAAGACAGCTGAGAAGAGAAACAGAAAAGAGGAAGAAGAAAAGGAGCTACTGCTTAGAGCTGATGATGGTGATGATGATGAAGATGAGGTGACTTCCTTGCAAGAGTCTCCAGGCAGAGCCGCTCCTACTGCTGACACAGATTTTTCCAGCAATGCACCAGTCACAAGCTCCAGTGTCAACACTGGCAAAGTCTCCACCTCTGCCAGTAGGAACTACATGGATATCTCAAGCACTGTTGCGGCTGCAGTCAGGTTCAAGGTGGGAAACACTCCTGCAGCAGCCATTGCAACTGGTTTATTGCAAGATCTCATCAAAGCTGGCCATCTATCTGCTGATAAAGCATATCTAGCTGTTGACAGAATGAAGATGTGGAGGGGCAAGGAGTCTGTAATAGGTGCCTCGGTGGAGGCCCTAGAGAAAAGGACAGAGGGAGAGGAGATCAAGAGAATTTTCTTTGATGGAAAACAAGATAAGAAGACAAAGATCATGAGGTACAATGAAGAAAGTGGCCGCTTCCATCCTGATATTACAATTGAAGAGCACTATAGTGTTACCTGAGAACCTGAGGGGAAGTATTTCTTCCATTGTACACCAGAAGAACCTGAAGGAAATGAGAAACCTGCACTGAAGATAGCTCAGGCTCTGTTTGAGTGGATTAGTGATCATGGTGCTAAAGAGACTATTGTGGTCCTTGGTGGTGATTCCACCAACACAAACACAGGACCTGATGGAGGAGCCATCACTCACTTGGAAAGACTGCTAGGTCACAAGTGTCACTGGCTGATATGCCAGTTACATATTAATGAACTCAGCCTCAGGCACATGATCATCAAGCTTGATGGTCCCTACACGCACAAGTCTGAGTTCAGTGGCCCAATAGGAAAACTTTTGGAGAAGATCAATGACATACCTGTCAACTTTAGCTTCAAGGCTCTGCCAGGAGAAGAAGCTATACTTGAACTGCCAGAAGACATTGTACAGAACCTTAGCACTGACCAGAAGAACTGCTACCTACTGATCAAAGCTCTCAAGACACGAGATTTGAGCAAGGAAGTTGCTGGGCTGAAATGTGGCCCACTGAATCAGTCACGCTGGCTGACTACAGGTGAGGTTCTGTTGATGGTGTGGATGAGGCAGCATGGTCTGAAGGGGGAGGTGTTGAAGAAGCTGGAGGTGCTGCTGAAGTTCGGCCTGGACTTCTACTTCAAGATGTATTTTGAGATGAAGGTGAAGCACCACATGAGGTATGGACCTCACCATATTGTGACCGCTCTGGGACTGCTGAGCAGCCAGACCTCTGAAGTCAGGAACATAATCTCTCATGTGATAGT
>JAJOZX010002809.1:182500-450000 GCA_023014485.1 Bathynomus jamesi
TTCTGACAAGGGTTAAGCTTGTTGTCTCACCTTAGACCTACGGCTTAATGTGAAGTCCAAACCACGGCTCACCACGGGCGGTCAGAAATTACAAAGTCCTCGCTCGGACTCGATCTCACGACCTCCTGATCATCAGCCTAGTGTCTTAACCACTAGGCTGCCTAGGATACTCATTTATTTACCAACCAATTTTATTGTACGGAAGGATGAATAGCTGGGTGAGCTGAGTGCCGTCTGCCATCGCTGGAAATCAAACCTGGGGCCGATGGATTCGTAGTCAGCGATGCTAACCACTACATCACCATATATATATATATATATATATATATATATATATATATATATATATATATATATATATATATATATATATATAGCTAGATAGATAGATAGACAGATATATATACTCAGCACCAGGGGCAGACACATAGAGTGATGTTTCTAAAAAATGTAAATAGAGTATTGCCAAGCCGCTATACTTACTTTGGAGAAAATCACTCGATACAGGACAAATTCCATTTCCATTAAAGAACGCGGACACTGCCCCCACTTATTTAAAGGAGGTAACAGATCAATGTTTAAGAATTATCGACCAGTAGCTCTCACCACTCACCTTATAAAGTGTTTTGAACGTATAATTAGAGGCAAAAGTACTTACTACCTACAAGAAAAAACATTTATACAATCTAAACTAAAATGGTTTCAGGGTTGGAAGATCATACCTATCACAGCTATTAAACCACCAGGAGAAAATATTGGGAACATTTTGTCGAAGATAAAAAAGGTGTAATATAGAGGGTGGTCCAAACGTCTCTATCCATTTGGCTGAAATAATAGTATTTCAGGATAAAAATGTAGTAATATAATTAGATGTATATTTATTTATCAAGTTTAGGTCTAACATTCGACGTGAGAACCATCAGTGTCTCTGCAAATCTCAAATCTGTACACTGCATTACGGAACACATTCTCAAGCATCTCTGGTGTTATTAAGCGACTGCCGCGACAATGCGGGTTCGCAGATCCTGCAGGTCTGTAACTCTTGTTTTGTAAACCTCAGACTTTATAAAGCCCCACGCAAAGAAGTCTAATGGTGTTAAACCCGGAGTTCGTGCTGCCAAGAGCCTATTTCCACCACGTCCAATCCAGCGATTTGGTAAGAGCTCATCAAGGTACGCCCGAACGATGTTTCCATAGTGACATGGAGCTCCATCTTGTTGAAAGACAACAGTGTCGAGAATGCCATCTGAACGAAGCTGGGGTTCAAGAAACTGCTGAAGCATGTCAAGATAAATTGGCCCTGTTACCGTAGCTTCTGGAAAAAAGGTCCGTAAATATTAAAAAAAAACATACACAACCAGATATTAACTTTAGGAGAATCTCCATTCGTAGAACTCGGTTGGTTTTTCACTAGCCCAGATACGGCATTTATGTCGATTAACCTTTCCGCATGTGTGGAATGTGGCCTCATCGCTGAAGAGAATGTGGTTTAATAAGTTTTCGGTATGAATTTTTTCAATCAATTCTGTGCACATGGCGGCTCGTCTTGGATCCTTAGAACAGTTGTTTTTGGTATGCTCAATCTACGTGATGCTGTGCGAGGTGACATTCTAGGATTTGTTTCAAAGACATCTCTTACCAATTCGACACTTTCTTGAGAGGTACCTGGATGATCCGGATGTTACCTCATCATGAACAGACCCTGTCCTTTTAAATTTATTAACCAGCTCGCGAATTGCTTTGGCTGTAGGTCCTGGTTTGTGAAATCTTCTTTCGATTTTTTCTCGAATTTCTTTGCACTTCTTCCCTTGGATACGTAGTGTTACTACCATCATACGTTCTTGTACAGCCATCATCATCTATGTCCTGTAGAAAATAAAATACAAATATAATTATTTCAACAAAATAGATAGGGACTTTTGGACCACCCTGTATATTGACTTTGCTAAAGCCTTCGATAAATGTGACCGTGGAATTATAGCACATAAACTTAAAAATGCAATAATTACTGGAAAGCTGGGAAGATGGATATTTATTCTTCTGACTCAAAGAACATCAAAGAGTAGTAGTAAACGGAGTTAAATATGAAATCTCAGAAGTCATGAGCTCTGTCTCACAAGGTATAGTATTAGCTCCCTTGCTGTTCATAATAATGATTGCAGACATTAATACAGATATTAATGACAGTACATATTGTATCATGTTTCGCAGATGACACAAAGATATGCAAGGAAATATCGAACGAAGATGACCTGAAAAAATTACAAAATGACATTGAAACATTATTCAAGTGGGCAGAAGACAACAATATGAAGTTCAACGAAGAAAAGCTCGAACTTCTAAAATATGCTAAAACACGGTGCTACAGAATACAGGGTACAAAACTCTGCAAGCCAAACAAATAAATCCAAACCCACAAGTCAGGGATCTTGGAGTAATAATGCCGTCGAATGCAGAGTTCAGAGAACACTATAACATTAAAATTACAACAGCTACAAAAATAATGGGAATCATCTGGAGGAGCTTCTACAGCAGAAAAGCAAACATCATGCTCAAATTATGGAAGAGTCTAGTCCTACCAATAATTGAATATTGCTCAGTAAGCCCTACAGAAAACGAAACATTACGGACACAAGCCATACAAAAGACTATTACGTCTAAGATAGAGGAAACGAAAGGTGAAGACTACTGGTCTCGACTACAATTCCTAAAACTCTACTCTCTGGAAAGAAGACGCGAGCGGTACACAATAATATACATATGTAAAATATTCGCGGGTTTTGTCCCTAACCTAAGAAACGAAATAGAGACACCGGAATGAGAGAAGAGGCAGATTTTGTACTGTCCCAGCTGCGGTGGGACAGGGGGCCATGAAAACGAGGATGGAAAATACCCTCAGAATACGAGCCCCAAAACTTTTTAATGTCCTTCCCATAGAACTAAGGAACTTCCAGCACACCAACCTGAATAACTTTAAGAAATAGCTGGAGAGGTTCCTGTGCAAAGTCCTGACCAGTAGGGTGTATCATGCTCAGGTCGAATATTGAAAACCTTGGAATTTCAAGATTCGCAGTATGTATTCCTATGTAGAATTGAATTTTAAGAGGGGTTCGTCTTCTGCAACTTTTGCGAAAAATCGCATTTAAGTGTTCAAAATCGCACTTTTTTGTCGAAAAATGGGATTTTTGGCCAATTTCAAAGACTTGGTAGCCTCAAATGACCTCCATATGTTCCATATTGTTCACATACACCCTTAAGCATTTCTAGGGGAAGGCTTGGACCCATTTAAGATCAGCCAAAGTGGTTCATAACCCCTAAAATAACCAAAATCGCCCAAAATGGCCCAAAACTAAGGAATTGTATGAGTTTTAGTCTCCTATACACCACATTTCGCGACTGTTCTCTCCATCAGGCAAAATCTTTTTGTCCTTCTTTCTTGGTCTTGCATTTTCTTTTTTTTAGAAACGCCTCCACCAATTTTTATTTATTTTCTTTTCGGCATCACTGAGTGTGATGGCAGCTGCCCCTACCTTTCCGCAAGCTGCTGTGCTCAACCTTTTTTTTGCAATTGCAATTCTTCTTTAATATTTGTATAAGTCCCTCCTCCACCCCAGCTTGTAATAATATGCTGGTCAACTGAATGTTTTGAGATTTTTTCTTCCGAAAACATCTTGATTTGTCTAGCAGGTCTTGTAGAGATCTAAAACATGTTCATAATGTCTTGCTTTGACTTGAAAACTGGCAACAATTCTCTGTGATCGATCCTAGCACGAACAAAACCATCTCTTCTCTCTTGCCCATACACTGCATGAGCTGCAGCTGAAACTTCCTGGACTGCTCTTTCACAGCTTTGAGTGTGAACTGAAAGTTCTCAACTTCAAGTGGAGACCTGAGAAGCTCCTCAATTTCTTTTGACATCTTACAAGTGAAGAGTGGCTCATACAGTTTCTCCTTATCCCAATTAATCAGAGTAATTGGAGAAGTGGCATAAAAATTCAGTTTAGGGTTTCTATGAGTTCTCAGACTCATATCTCCATACTCAGACTTACCTCTGATCTTCTTGATCATCTCAACCCCCCATGCCCTCTCCTTCTCATCCTCACTGCACAGGAGAGAGGCAATGAGGTTCTCATTGTGGGCATGATATGCTCCACGAACTATCACATGAGTGATTATGTTCCTGACTTCAGAGGTCTGGCTTCTTAGCAGTCCCAGAGTGGTCACAATATGGTGAGGTCCATACCTCATGTGGTGCTTCACCTTGATCTCAAAATACATCTTGAAGTAGAAGTCCAGGCAGAACTTCAGCAGCACCTCCAGCTTCTTCAACACCTCCCCCTTCAGACCATGCTGCCTCATCCACAGCATCAACAAAGCCTCATCTGTAGTCAGCCAGCGTGACTTATTCAGTGGGCCACACTTCAGACCAGCAACTTCCTTGCTCAAATCTCCTGTCTTGAGAGCTTTTATCAGTAGGTAGCAGTTCTTCTGGTCAGTGCTAAGGTTCTGTACAATGTCTTCTGGCAGTTCAATTATATCTTCTTCTCCTGGAAGAGCCTTGAAGCTAAAGTTGACAGGTATGTCATTGATCTTCTCCAAATGTTTTCCTATTGGGCCACTGAATCCAGACTTGTGCGTGTAGGGACAATCAAGCTTGATGATCATGTGCCTGAGGCTGAGTTCATTAATATGCAACTGGCATATCAGCCAGTGACAGTTATGACCTAGCAGTCTCTCCAAGTGAGTGGTGGCTCCTCCATCGGGTCCTGTGTTTGTGTTGGTGGAGTCACCAGCTAGATATGCCTTATCAGCAGATAGATGGCCAGCTTTGATGAGATCTTGCAAGAAACCAGTTGCAATGGCTGCTGCAGGAGTGTTTGCCACCTTGAACCTGACTGCAGCCGCAGCAGTGCTTGAGATATCCATGTAGTTCCTACTGGCAGAGGTGGAGAATTTCCCAGTGTTGACACTAGAGCTTGTGCCTGGTGCAGTACTGAAAAAATCTGTGTCAGCAGTAGGAGCTGATTTGCCTGGAGACTCTTGCAAGGAAGTCACCTCATCTTCATCATCATCACCATCATCAGCTCTAAGCAGTAGCTCCTTTACTTCTTCCTCTTTTCTGTTTCTCTTCTCAGCTGCCTTCTGTTTTTCCTCCTTCCTCTTAGCAGCCTTCACCTACTTCACTGTTTCCTTCACATCAACAGATGCCATCCGGAAGCCAGAAACGTCTGAGGTTTTGATCCTCTGGTAATGGAGCCACTCTAGCTCTAGCTTTGGAATCTTCTGAGGCAGAGGACAGTCACAGTTGACATGAACTCTAGCAGCACAGCCAGAGCAGCCAGAGCAGCCAGATGCTTCAGTTCCACAGAGAGTGATATCATGTCTGCAGGTTGTTATGTCAAACAATGTATCAAGTTCAGATATTCTCTTCTCTCTCTTTGCAGCCTTCACTCTGCCATTCACTAGGTCAATCATTTCATTCCACCTGACAAGAATCTTCCTGGCAATGGATCTCTCTTGAATGATCACAGGAGGAGTGAACTTGGCATTGCTTTTGCGCCACTGTGCCAGTACCAGTGATGCCAAGTCCTTAGCCAAATCTTGCAGAGGGTACTGAGCTCTCTTCATATCATCCAGAAGAAGCTTCTCTTCCTGGAGGAGGATTCCTCTCTGAAACACAGCTCTCCAGGTTAGAACTTCTGTGGGAAATAACTGCTTGCCTGGACCCACCAGATCACTCAGCTTTGAACCAGAACTTTTTCTGGTCTTTCGTCCTTCCTTAGCCATGGTGGCTACACAATCTTCACCAAGCTTTGTATCTGAAACATAGAAAATTATCACAGTGAAACTCTGGTAGCCTATAACAGCTGTTACAATGGTTTTGTTTGGTAAGAAACCGGTCTGTTACATTTGTACTACAATGTATATCCTGCACAGCTGTTCTTTACATAACCAGAAAAAGAAAAAGTGGAAATTTGAACACTTAAACGTGATTTTTAGCAAAAGTTCAAGAAAACAAACCCCTCCTAAAATTTAATTTTACATAGGAATACATACTGCAGAGGAGTCCAAGAAGCTCATTTCCCCATGAAGTGTGGGAATGTCAATGCCCGCGGCTAGGAGCGAACCACCGCCACCCCGCTTGGAGTCTGCCACTGTAACCACTGAACTTCTGGTCCCTACAAAATATGTATATATATATATATATATGTGTGTGTGTGTGTGTGTATATATATATATATAGTTGTCAAAAATAACTGTCCGAGAGAACCGGTAAACTTTTAAATTTCTAATTAGTTATTAGTAATTTCCGAAAAACAAGATTTAAAAACAAAATACTAATCAGTAATTTTACGAACGTTTTTGGATTTTATCGACGAACTTCTTTCCGCAACTTTCGTGTTCAGAAATTACTTGGCAGAAAGAGGTGTATATTGAACATAAATCTCGGCCTTAAATTTTGATACAATTTGCAAGTATTTGATCGAATTCCGTTTCTGATTTTGATTTATCATTCATTCTAAATGGATTCGAACACAATTTATAGAACCAAACACATTTCTGTGAACGTTCATCGATGTAGATTCGTCGTCGGGTTTTGAAAATTTAATCGAGTTCGACTAATACTGTATTAAAAAGTTTCGTAATCCCCATTTGATTCGAATGCCACGATCAGAGGATATATATATATATATATATATATTATATATATATATATACAGGGTGTCCCAAAAAAAAACTATATACTCTTTATAGCATCATATATTTTATAATTTAAAAAAACCCAAACAATATTGTTATAGCAATTGCCAATGAAAGGTAAATTAGTAATCTAAGTGATCAAATGTTACAGCGAGTTGTTTGCATATAAAATTTAATTAACTACGCCAAGTGCTCAAAATGTTCTCCGGCGGCATGAATGCACTTTTGAATGCGTCGACTAATTGATTCGCAGACATGGACTAATGTGGATGCTGTGATGGTCCCGCACTTTTCCTAATTGCATCCTTAAGGTGTTCGAGTGTTGCGGGTCTTGTACCATAAACTGCATCCTTCAGGTAGCCCCACAAGTAAAAATCAAGTGGAGTCAAGTCCGGTGAACGTGGAGGATACTCAACGCTTCCTCTTCGTCCTATCCAACGGTTAGGCAACGTTTCATCGAGGTACCTTCTGACATCACAATGATAATGAGGGGGGGCTCCATCTTGTTGAAAGTAAAAGTCGTCGTTTCCAAACAACTTCCGAACTGCAGGTATAATTTCTGTCCGCAGCATGTCGAGATATGCGGTACCGGTAACTGTCCCATTAAAGAAAAATGGTCCAACCAAACCCCCTGCAGTTGTGTCGATTTTGTTGTATTGAAAGTGCATTCATGCCGCCGGAGAACATTTTGAGCACTTGGCGTAGTTAATTAGATTTTATATGCAAACAACTCGCTATAACATTTAGATCACTTAGATTACTAATTTACCTTTCATTGGCATTTGCTATAACAATATATTGTTTGGTTTTTTTTAAATTATAAAATATATGATGCTATAAAGAGTATATAGTTTTTTTTGGGACACCCTATATATATATATATATATATATATATATATATATGATGAATTTCACAATTAAACTCGTGAAATTGGAAAATTTTACCAATCCAGTCGAAGGAACAAAAGATTTCCAAGGCATTTCGTGCATTTAAAATACTTTCTTATTAAATACACTAAAAGCTTGAAATCGCTTTCTATTTTGCCTGTGGTTCCGTAACATTATATATATGTATATATACACATAAGAGAGAAGTACACCATTATTTACACTTGGAAAATAATGGAGGAAGTAGTTCCTAATCTTATTGTGAACCCTCTAACCACTCCAACAAGAGTGGACAGTAGAAAAGAAAGAATGTGTCGTGTTCCCAAATTAAAGGCTAGCCAGGGCACATCCTCAACCCTGAAGGAAACTAGGTTTTTTGTGAGAGGGCCAAGACTGTTCAACCAGCTGCCTCACGGAAGTAAGGAACACGAGTGGTGTAGCGGTGGATAATTTCAAAAGAAGACTACACGCCTGGCTCAGAACAATTCTAGATAATCCGGAGTACCTGGCTATGTGAAATGGAGAGCGCAAGAAACCAACTCTTTACTTTACCAGGCCAACTCAAGAGGAGGGGCAACAAGCCTGACATCCGTGAAATGAGGAATCATCGCACAGAACAGCTGAAAGGTTGAAAGGTGTATATATATACTTTCAGTATAATGCTGAATTTAATTCGGGCATAATCTTTTCCAATTATAATTTTTAAAGGTGATATGGTACAATATATAAATGTCATTCTGTTACAATTTAGTTTTCTGTTACAATATTGTTTTGACAATAATTTTCACTGTTACAGAATAAATAACATGGAAAGCAGTTGAGAGAAAGAGGAACATCTTGGGAATAAAATTAGCTTAACGGATATTTTAAGTTTAAAATTCAGTTATATAAACTGAAAGGAGGAGATTGTAGACCAATCGATCAGGGAAGTATTTCGGGGGTTGGTGGGGGGTACGTCAGGCAGGAGACAGAGAGTGCTGGAACTCCCGTTTCTACTGTCACTGTTCTCCTCAGCTGATCTTTTACCGTGTCTCATCTACCCTGTGAGCAGTCCAGTAATGACGTAACTCGTTCTCGTATTCCCGAACTTGAATCCTCCGAATTCTAGACCCTCTGGCTACGGCTTAATTGCCAATCTCAAACTAAATACATCTGCGCTGTCTACCTTTCTCCTAATTCTCCTGACTATCCAAAACTCTGATTACCTTCCTTCCAAAGTAGAATACATTCTATCCCACTCTCCTTTTGCTGAAATCTCAATTTTAGGAGATTTCAATGTTCACCACCACTTTACAGATTGTACAACACCTTACTCGTATCCCCGATTGCCTTAGAGATGGGCCCAACAGTCTGGGTTTATTTCTCGTCACATTTTCGGCTCCTCCGACCATATTCTTACATCTGTCTCCTGTCCTGTCGCTCCAATTAGCGCCGCTGACTAGGAGGCCCTTCGGCAGTACTTCTCTGACTTCCTATAGAATGATTAGTGTTTTCGTGCCTTCGAGTGCACTGAGCCCATCACGGAGGTAATTTTCTCGGGGATGGAGGCGTACTTTCCATATTCTATCCCTACTACTAATGCTAAAAAGCACTGGTTTAACTTTGCTTGTTCTAATGATATCTGCTATAGAGAGGAATCTTGCAGAAGGTGCCGTCGCCATTCAACTCCTAACTCTCACTACTTATATTTCTGCCCGGAATCATGCAAAATCTGTTCTTCGGCTCCCCAAAAATTCCTTCATCAGACAAAATCTATCAAATTCTAACTCTTCTCGCTCTTTCTGGCACCTAGACGAGAACCTCTTCAACAACATTACTTCTTTTCCTCCTCCTTTCTATTCTGACGGATCAGTCGTCGTCTCTTCTCCTGATAAAGCTGAACTCCTTACTCAAACTTTCGCATCCAACTCAACCCTGGACGATTCCGATGCTGTTTCTCCATCTCCTCCTCCCTCTGACCTACTGTAGTTATGCCTCAAATTAGAATCGCTCCCATGATGTTTCTTCTGCCTTCTCTGGGCTCAACTCTAGAAAGGCGTACGGTGCTGATGGTGTCCCTCCTGTTGTTCTCAAGAATTGTGCTTCTGTGCTGACGCCCTGCCGTGGCAAACTCTTTCGTCTTTGTCTTTCATCTGGTACTTTTCCTTCCTGCTGGAAGTCCACTTTCATTCAGCCTGTCCCAAAGAAGGGTGACCACTCTCAACCCTCCAACTACCGTTCAATTGCTTTGAGTTTTTGTCTTCCTAAAGTTTTTGAATTTATCTTTAATAGGAAGACTGTTAAACACCTCTCTTCTCACAATCAGTTCAGTTCGTCAGCATGGGTTCCGTAAGGGACGCTCTACTGGCGACCTTCTTACATATCTCTCTGACTCTTGTTCATCCTTCTTTCGGGATTTCGGTGAAACCTTTGCTATTGCGCAAGACATCTCAGAAGCTTTTGATAGAATCTGGCACAAATTTTTAATTTCCAAACTGCCCCCCTTCAGTTTCTAGCCTTCTATCTGTGCCTTCATCTTTAATTTCGCTTTTGGCCGATCTGTAACTGCGGTTGTAGATGGTCTCTGTCCTTCTCCTAAAGTTATCAGTTTGAAATTAGGGTCATTAGGAAACTTCAGTTTGTCAATAAGATCCATGATATTTACAATTGTGATATGGAAATAGAGCCAACTAACGATAACCTATAAGCTATCTAAATGGTTAGTTAGTTTATTAACGCCGTTAGTTGGCTCTATTTTCAAGTCACATAATGTAAATAGCATGGATCTTATTGACAAAGTGAAGTTTTCTAATGACCCTAATTTCAAACCGGTAAGTTTTGATGTATGCTCGTTATTCACAAAAGTCACTGTTGATGACCTACTTGATTTTTTAAAAGATAAGATCTCTGAATATTCTTTCCCTGTTCAACACAACATTCTTATTGAGTTAATTAAGCTTTGCGTTAAAGATTGTAAATTTCAGTTTGAAAATAAGTTTTATGCTACGTCGTTTGGATTGGCGATAGGAACTCCCCTCTCACCGGTATTAGCTAACTTATATATTGAATTTTTTTTAAGCAGAATTTTGCCTACTATTGTTAATTTTAACCTTGTTTGGTATAGGTATATAGATGATATTTTATGCCTTTGGCCTAATAAGTTGGATGTTGACTTATTTCTTGGTAGGCTCAACAATTTAGTCCCATCTATTAAGTTCACGGTTGAAAAAGAAAAAAAGAAAATGATGCAAGTTTATCTTTTCTGGATCTAAAACTTCGGAGATGCTTTAATCAGTTCAAATTTGAAGTTTATCGTAAGCCTACTAATAATAACTCTTATGTGCATTTTTATTCTGACCATCATCCCTCGATTAAATCTTCTATTTTCTCTGCTATGTTTCTTAGAGCATTGAGAGTTGTCAGTCCTGAATTTTTAGATTCCGAGTTATGCAATATCATGAATATTGGTACTAAATTATGTTATCCTATTTCATTTTTAGATAACTGCCTTAGGAAAGCCAAGAATAGGTATTATAATAGTGTAACTGTAAAGGAGCAAAATCAGGCCCTGTGCTTCAGTAATGAAACAGAATTAACAACCTCTTCAACATCAACGTATCGTAGCACAATTCCCCCCCCCCCCCCCATAACATTTGTTTTGTCACATTTAATTTGCTTTCAAGATTATAAACAGTTTAGATCATCAAAAACTAGTTTATATTCACAGAAAAACTTTTCAGTTATCTGACTTTCATCATTTAAATAAACTGTCGTTGTTGGAGGAGTAAAATTAACCTTATTTTTAACACTTTTAACATTATTCTAAAAGGATGTCATATTTTTATGGCGTAAAACGTTCATCATATTCTCATTCCTTGTTTTATTTTCGTTTTGTCTACACCAGTTCAGTGCTTTCCTAAATTTATTTCTACTATTTTTTCATACGATCATAAATTACTCCGTGGTTAATTTTCCTATTTTCTTTCCACCTTTTAAACCCCTTACACGCATTAGTGCAATGCATTTTGACATGTTCATTCCACCCGGAATACAAGGCTTAATATTTTTATTGAAAATTTGGCACTAGCTTCACTAAAACTTTTCAGTTAACTTTGAAAAAATAGTAATAATCAAGTCTAAATGATTTTCATGTGACCAATTATTATAAGTGTTACAACTAAACAAATTCAGTCTCACAATTTCCTCATAAAGAATGAATGAATCTAATTCGTGTTTGTTCACTCCAGGAGACAAGCCTCTACCTAGTTCTTGCCCACTTTTCCAAACCCATATATAAATCAAAACAAAGGAAAAGGACTCTCCCGGGCTTTGAGTACAACACTATCATTTGCGTCCAATAAAGCCTTAATTATCTCGCAGTTATCCCTAAACGATTACAGTAAGTTGTAATTAGTCATATTCAGTTTACAATATAATCAATTGTTAAAGTTCTTTTTAATAAAAAATCGTTTACATATAATACCTTCTGGTCAGGTATCCTCGCAAAGTAAAATATTTTTGTGTAAACTATGAATCGTTAACTTAAATGATTTCTCCTTTGGATTCCGTGTATTGAGTTCCATTACATATATTTATCAAATTTATATTAAATTCATCCTTCAAATATTTTTCTATATCATTTTTATTATCACAGCAACCAGCAATCATAGCAAAAGTCATGTAAATCACTCTATCCAATATAAATATCAGTTACTTTCAGAATATTTTTAAAGTGAAGATTTTGTCTATTTTTCTTTTACCTTTGATGGCATTGGCCCTATTCCTCCACTCGCGTTGAACCAATGCAAATCTATCCTCATCACTCCTTCCATTTAATGTCCTCCTTCTTTGATCTCCCCGAGTTGTGTTTCTTCCAACATCCACTTTGGTATGATAGTTTCTTTTAGTTTCGTGATGCAAACAATCTTCTTTCCTTATATTTATATTTTTTGCTTTCAAGCTCTGTTGTTGGTTAACAGCCTTTAAATAACGATATCCGTTCTCACTGTTATCATTCATGGAGTGTTTCAGTGCATTCGCATATCCATTCTCAAAATTATTCGTAGTCTTACTAGTCCCATGATTCTGTCCATCCGGGAGATTATCAGCTTTAATTTTAGACAATGCGGGTATGGATGGTTCCACAGAGACTCGTCCTGGCATCTCCAATAATTCAGTCTCATTCATAGGCTCATCTGGGAGAACATCATGCCTATCATCCATTTGGGAGAGGGGAAGTGCACTTGGCACTATAGAAGAGTGGTTCTGCACCACTCGAGCTTTATTACTATTTCCATCAGGATTCGAGAAATCGTCGTCTTCATTCACAGATAAAAGATTCAAAAGAGAAGGATAAACTCCTTTTTTTTTTCATAGTGTTCCTGAATAACTATAAAATTTCCTCATTTTTGTTGTAAAATTATCAAGCGTTTCATTAAATCCCCGTTGCACTGAGTCCATTCTGTCCTTTAATTGTTCGAAATCGGTACTTATTATGTTCATTTTTAGGTCTAATACTTCATTTTTAAGCTAACCAATGTCTCCTTTAATAAAGCTTCCATCATTAAGTGATGAATTTTGAAGGTAACGCGATTCTCTAATATATTTAACTCCGTTTTCAAATAATTTAACTCTTCCATCACCCGTAATACTGAACTCGCACAATACAGCAAATCCTGTTGTGGATGGAAACCCATCGAAAGAATCGGCTACAAACGCTGGCAGAATACCATTATTTTCGTCAAATTTATGAAGATCCATATTATTTTGCATTTCAGCGCGAAGCCTATCATCAACTCTTCCCCACGTCACACTTTCATCAAGTAGTTACGAAATGAGTGTTTGGCTTCTTTAACCCTCGTCATGCCGTAATAAGCCATACAAATTTTAATAATATCACGATCATTATTAATTTTCCTTGCCGTAGATGCATAACACAATAAGTTATTTATTCTTAGGTTAAAGTCGCCCATATTTATTCATTTGCTTTATAGTTTGTCTCGCGGTTGAATAGTTTATACTTTAAAACTATTCCAATTTAAAACTCTTGTCTTATTATAATAAAATAAAGCATTAAAATAATAAAATAATAAAATAATAATAAAATAATAATAAAATATTAAAATATTAAAATTATAATAAAATAAAGTATTATGTTATGATAAAGAAATTCTTTAACATAAGATTCCAGTCTTCAGCATGTTAACTCAAACATTAGATGAATTAACCAAGGCAATAATTTTAGGTTCCAAACGAAGCCAAGTTTTACCACATTCTTCCCAATGAGATCACAGCAACGATAGATAGATAGATAGATAGATAGTTAGATAGATATGAACGTATACATGTAGGCTATGTTTCACTGCAAAGATTTTATTAGGTTTTATATTTTATACTTGAATATAATTTGTAATGAAATGGCCTTTATTTATGTTACAATACTGCGAAAACTCTGAAGTTGAATGTCAAATAACTTCATTGTATAACGAGTAAAGCTGGTTGGTACGCAGCAAAGTGAAGTTGTACCATATACAGACCACTCTTTCTAAAAAATTAATTGTTCCATTTGAACCAATTACGGAACGCTTTCTTGGTAAAACGTGCACTCCCTCTCCTTTCTGGAACGACTCTGAATAATTTTTGTCAGTATAATTGGTTCAAAATCGCTCCAGAAAGTTGTTCCAACGATTTCCATGATGGACAATTTCTTTTTCCAAGAAACTGTTCCGTAATAGGTTCAGAAAATGAAGCAATTATATTTTAGTATTGTTCCGTATGGAACAGCTTTGCAATATATGAATCAGAATGATTTAAAAAGTAGATTTTTTTACAATGATAAGATTCAGAAAATAAGTGTTTTAGATATTCAATACGGAAAAAGAACACTAAAAACCATCCAGTTATTTTAATCCAGATTAAGTAGTTAAGATTACTATATACTGTATTACTTGAGTAGTTTTCAAAATAAGGATTTGTTTTACTTTTCTTAATTTTTTGAATTACCGAAGTTCTAATTATTTAATGGCTATAAGGAGCTTATCTGAATGAAATTAGGGTAGAATAACTCAGCAGTATGATTTTGAAAAAGTTTTCTCCCTGTATAAAAGTATATGATCTATATACCGCTTTGGAGATAAAAGTATATGGTCTATATACCCAGAGATGGGCAATATCGCGATTCATGTATCGGCGTTACGTATCGAGCGATACTTTTGTATCGGTATCGATATCGCTTTAGTCAACTATAAAGTATCGATGTATCGGTATCGCTTTAGACGATTTACGAGTATCGCCTTAGGGATTTTCGTGTATACGAAAATATATCACTGTATATACCGCTTTGGAGATAAAAGTATATGGTCTATATACCGCTTTGGAGATAAAAGTATATGGTCTATATACCACTTTAGGGATAAAAGTATATGGTCTATATACCGCTTTGGAGATAAAAGTATATGATCTATATACCGCTTTGGGGATAAAAGTATATGGTCTATATACCGCTTTGGAGATAAAAGTATATGATCTCTATACCGCTTTAGAGATATGAGTAAAAAAAAAACTGCTTTTATAGCATTTCTTGGAGGAAAATATTTACCTTAAAGTTAACATTATTATATACGTGAAAAAATCATTCAATACTTCACATTTAGAGCAAAAGAAAAGACGTAGAAATAAGATTTAAATCTAATTATCTCGCCAAGAGCTAAAATTGATCACTTATTATGTCAAAGTGGAGAAAAATATATTCATTATAAAAACCTCATTTCATTTTACCAAAGACTCAAAACAGAAATTCAAAAAAAGAAAATGGTTCAGGAAAAATAAGTCTTTCTGATATTATTAATCCTTCTATTCAGAATGATCGCTTCGGAAATTGGGAATAAAGAGGAATTTTTAGCGAGGAAAATGAGCATTGACGGAACGATTGAATTCTAATTACTGTTACGCGTAACTCCTGCGTAACGTATTCATATTTTTTTTTGTCAGTAACTCTAGCGTAACTTACGTACAACTTTGCTTAACGTAACTTTACCCCCCCCCCCCGTAAAGCTCGCGTAATTTATTTTGTCAGTAACTTTCATGTAACTTTTGCGTGTGTAACTTTCTTGTAAGAAGCAATATTTTCAAAGGAAAACCGAAATGCACCAAGTGGTAAAAAGATATTTATAATGTGCGACATAAAAGATACTTAAAAATAAATAAAAACAATAATTAAAAAGAATTATATATAGTAAATTATATATACAGGGTGGGCCGTAAGTTTCCATACATAGGAAAAATTAAACGTTTGTTTTTATGTTTCAGATACCCTAAGAATATGCGTTTGACGAAAGAGCAACGAATTGAAATCATACTGATGGCTGGGTCGGGAAGCAGTCGCATGGTTGCAATGAACTTTAACAGACAACATGGAACGAACATCACACACGACACTGTGGCAAAACTTATTAACAAGTTTCAGAAAACTGGAAATGTTGCAGATCAACCGCGAAGTGGTCCAAGACGTACAGCCACCGATGAAGACACAACAGCTACGATACTTACAGCGCTTACACGGAGTCCCAGAAAAAGTACACGACGGTTGTCTGCAGAAAGTGGTGTCAGCAGATCGAGTATCAGGCGCATTTTGAAAGCAAACAAATAGCATCCATACAAATTGCATATGGCACAGCATTTGAGTGAAGACGACCCGGATAGACGGATGGAATTCTGTGAATGGGCATTAACCAAAGTGAACGAGGATGCAAACTTTTCAACTAAGATCTTGTTTACTGATGAAGCAAATTTTTACGTCAATGGAGAGGTTAATCGGCAAAACATACGTTATTGGAGTAATGCTAACCCTAACTGGCTGAGTCCGACGAAGATGCAAGGTGCCGGTAAAGTGATGGTGTGGGCCGGGATATGGGGTGACAGAATTATTGGACCAATTTTTTTCAGTGGAAATCTTAATGCCGAAAGGTATCTTAACATGTTGCAAGAAGAGATTTTCCCATCCCTGCTAAACGAGGAAGGTAACTTCCCAGTTTACTTCCAGCAAGATGGAGCTCCACCTCATTATGGTCTTCACGTGCGTCGGTATTTGGATCAGCAGTTTCCGGATGCTTGGATTGGTCGGCGTGGTCCTGTGGAGTGGCCTCCCAGATCCCCAGATCTCACCCCCCTTGATTTCTATCTTTGGGGGCACTTGAAGGCCATGGTGTATCAGGAAAAGATACGAGACATAAATCATCTAAAGGAACGTATCACCAACGCCATTACAAGCATAACGTCAACTGTGCTAATGCGTGTTCATCAACAGTGGGGAACACGTATTGAAATGTGTTTTCAAAACAATGGCAACCATGTAGAGCATATTATATAAATAAAAATGGTTGTCCATAAAAAAATGTTTATTTTTCCTATGTATGGAAACTTACGGCCCACCCTGTAGAACCAATAGATATGTACAATCCTGAAGAATAAATAAATAAATATATATATGTATATATATATACAAAGGTGGGCAGGACCGAGTTCCAAAAGGACCGAATTCCAGGAACTCGGTCCTTTTCTCAGTGAGGACCGAAATGAGGAGCGACGGTCCATTTTTAAGCAATTCCGGACGGTCCGGTCGGTCCGGACGGTCTTTTTTAGTGATTTTAGTGTGTTTAGTGATTATTTGAAGTTCTAAAGAAGATGGATCGTTTCCTCCAGAAGACTCAGAAAGAGACTGAGTCTGAACTGAAACTTGTTTCAACACCTGGAGGAGACGAAGAATCTACTGATGTTAGTGCTTCAACTTCAAGTCAAGCAACTGGAGCTCCTAGCGGAAGAACTGAACCCGGCAATCCCTGGCCGTACCTGGACAAATACTTTGATACCTGGGCCCCAAGGGTGAGCAGAACCTGGAGTACAAGTGTTTACTGTGCCTGCCGAACAAGAACATCCTCTCGACAAGCAACAAGAGCCAAAACAACCTCAAGCGACATGTCTCCAGGCGCCACCCTCACGTCCAGAACCAGTTCGACCAGTGCTCAAGCCAAAAAGGTCAGGGCTCAGTGACAGCCATTTTGAAATGTTAGTCTTCTTGAAGGGAAACTCAAGCATTTAACTTAATAACTTTTTTTCATCATTTATGTATTGTATTAATTATAATTTACGTTAATAAAATTAAAGATTTCCGGTGTCTTTAATTTCATTTTTCATTTTAATCAAATTTTTCACTTATATTATATATAAGGACCGAGGACCGAGTCGTTCCTAGGTCCTATCTTCAGAAAGGACCGTGACCGGGACCGTCGGTCCAGTTTGAGGCAAGGACCGGGACCGGGACCGTCGGTCCTGTTTGAGGCAAGAACCGGGACCGGGACCGTCGGTCCTATTTGAGGCCCGGGTGCCCACCTTTGTATATATATATATATATATATATATATATATATATATATATATAATATATAATTTATATTATATTATATGTTACACAAAGACCGTGCATGGAATAAGGAACTCTTCTGGGAAATTAAATCCACTATAGTTCGAATAAGTAATGGTAAATGACAAATACAATAGTTTTTCTTTTTCATGATGGAAGGCCCAATGTGGGCAACGGTTACTCGCAAAGAGGCCCCGAAATATAGCGAGTATATACACACTGTATATATACAGTATATATATATAATAGTGTAAAAATGGCATTGAACATTAAAAGCATCTAAACATATTTTGTCCCCATATTTTAAACATTTTCAAGGCTACATATGCTTTGCCTGCAACTTATACTTTATAAGTTTTAGAGATTTAACAAATAGTTATTTAATCAATTACCTATAGCTCCTCTAAAGCTAAGCAATATAATTTGTGGAGTAGAATATTATGATATGTCACATCATAAACCTTATTCAAATCTATAAGGATAGAATTCATGATTTTATTTGTTTTAACGGCAATGGCGTTTTCTGTAAGATATAAGATAGTCATTTTAGTTGATATTTTCTTACAGAAACCAATAAATTACGTGATTTTAATATTGGTTTATTCTATTTCTTATGATTTCCTGAAAACTTTGGCTGAATCTAAATGATGAATACACTGGTCTATAATTAGTAGCTGGTGCACAATCACCTCCCTTAAAAGGGGTGTTATGCTATGATATATAGTGATGGAAATATTATAAGAACAATTTAATGTGGCTGGTTTTCCTTTAACAAGTTTCAACTGTCAAGTTTCAATTCAATTTGGAGGACGAGTATCCTCTAAATTGGGTATGGAGAGAGGAAGAGAAAGTAAAAGGGGGTTACTTTGCTGAAGATGAGCGGCATTAAAATATAAGAGACTATAAATGTGTTAGTGATATATGTCTGTGTACTGTTTAAATAACTGTTGCGTTACAGGCCTACCGAGTTCATTGACAAATTTGTTTGCTACTGACGGATGGGTAGTGAATGGATAGTAAATGATCACTACAAGATGAACCTAGGTCTGGAGCAGTATCATTTTCAAGTAGAGTTGTAATTTCTTTCATAAAACCTTCCCTCATTTGACCCTCATATTCTGGTGCTATTTTATTACGTACCTGACATTTTATAACACGCAGAATTTAGAATCAATCGTCTTATGACGGACCCAGGGCCGGATTTTCCAATAGGCAACATAGGCCATTGGCCTAGGGCCCACCAGTAACTGGGGGCCCACTGGGGACCTCCTACAATCCCTTGACACAAACAGTATCATTGACAAATTTGCCATAGAAAAAAGCAGGAAAAAGTCATTTTGAACTTCACATAGTTGTGCTTGCAAAATTTATTATGCTTCAGTTTCATTGTATTTTTCCATTATTCCTATGTGTAAGATGTACATGATATGGAACTTGATTTACTTTGATGTACTTGATATGGAACTAATTTGATTAAAAATTATTAATGTGTAATGTATTACATTATGTTGTAATTCTTATTGCAAAATTTATTATGCTTCAATTTGACTGTATTTTTTTCCATTATTCCTTTGTGTAAGAATAAGTTGTACATGATATAAAACTAATTTGAATAAAATTATTGATGTGTTACATTATGTTGTAATTCTTTTTTTTTTTTACATTACAATATTACGATATATATATATATATAATATTTTTTGGGGGGGGGGCACTGATAAGGTTTGGCCTAGGGCCACAAGCAAGTAAATCCGGCCCTGGACGGACCATATGTGTGTGAAGTTTCATCAGTTATTTTGAGGGTTCAAGTTACAGCGCGGACACGAAAGTGTGACGGACAGACGGACAGATAGACAGATAATTGCAATCCACATGTTCCTTTAATTAAAGTTACATGGTCGGGGACATTATTACTAGCCATATTTAAGAATGACGGATGATTCTAGTTGTAACCTAACACCGTACAAAAATATTGTGTACTTTAGGATTAAAATTTTAGAATGAAGCATGGTAATGTAACACATTTTCCCACACACGTTACAAGCAATTTGATACTCAGAGCCTACATCAGTCTGTAGAGTATCTACAGCAAGTGTGCCATATAGTGCAATAAATAAATTACTAGTCACTGATACTGAAGTTAATGTCTCAAAACAATGCAATTAGTACTATATAGTACACGGAGAAATATTTTGAGGTTTAGAAATACAGAAGGTGGATTTGCCTACCAAAAATTATAATTTGTATCATGATCAATTAGCAGCCTAGTTTGTCAGACTATAAAAACATGCAGATAGTTCCAAGCCGAAATTATTAGCTGCTACAAGACCTAGTTTGGAAGCATGTTAAAAAAAATGTTTGGTAGCTTCGAAGGTCAAGTTAAAGTCTTGAAATATGTAAACAATTCCTGTTCAGTTGAAGTAGGCCTATAGGTAGCTCTTTTATATTTGAAAAACAGCAAAAGAAATGCTGGAATATATCTTTTCTTCTTGAAAAGCAAATATACTCTATCTGAAACATGCCTAGCTCAATCATCTTAATGGATTTTAAAAGAGCTAGATTTTGTGACATGAAACTGCAGCTTTCAACCCATAATTGGGATGAGGCTCTGTCGTGCGATGATATTAATGGCACATGGGCTTCTTTTTATAGTTATTTTAAATGTTTGGAATCAAATAATATCCCATTACGTAAAAAGAGACTGGCGAAGTCTGTTGTTGTTGTTGTTTAGCCGATCAGCCCACCCTGATCGAGCAAGCCGGCGGCACGCAGGTAACCGATCGCCCTCTTCGGAGTGGACCAGAGGTTCAGCGCACTAGTGATGTTGTGTTGTGTTCGTTGTTGTGCTAGAGCGGTACAGTCTGTCATAATGTGTTCAATTGTTTGTGGTGTGTCGTGGCACAGGTGGCAGGTGTCGTCTATGGAGTTGTCTAGTCTGTGTTTATATGTTAGTAAGTTGGGGTGATGTCCACATCGGAATCGTGCTAAGTTAACTCGATCCGATCTGCTCAGGCTGATCTCTGACCTGTTAATGGGTGGCGGCTTCGCACCTAGGACCGCATTCGGACCGAGTCGTGTCAGTGCTTTGTGGGTTAGGTGTGTGTGTATGTGTTTTCTGTACTGTGTGATGTCTGTGGGGCGTGGTATGGAATGGAGTATTTGGTTATAATGTGTCTCTGGTGTTACCTTAATGGTGCGAGGTGTCGGTGCGTGATTGTACATGTAGTGGCAAGGGTGTTGTGGGTTAGTTGTCGCTGCTGCCATGAATTGTGTTCCCCTCATGTCTAAATGTTCCCTAACTTTCAGTATTTTTGTTTCTGTGTGCAGGTGTTCTATTGGTGTTGTTTGAGTGCATCCTGTAATGATACGAAGTGCGTTGTTTTGTATTGTCTGTAAGGTGTTTATGTGTGTGTTTGAGATAATGGGTGCCCAGCATGGGCTAGCATAGTCCATAACTGAGCGAATATATTGTTTGTATATGAGTGATGTTGTTTCGTGCTGGTGTCCAAAGTTTGTGCCTGTTAGTACCCTAAACGTGTTAAGTCTTGACGTACATTTGTTTTTAATATCCTGAATGTGGTTTGCAAAAGATAATGATGTGTTGTATGTGACCCCAAGTATTTTGGTCCTGTGAGTGTATGGAATGTTGATGTTGTTTAGTGTAAGCTGTGGAATTACCTGGTGTTCTTTTGTGTTGCTTGTAAGCAAGGTGATGGTTGATTTTGTGGGCGCTACTTTGAGTCTATTGTGTGTGAGCCAGTCTTGTATACTGTTTATGTATGTTTGTAGGTTATTTGTAGCGGTATCGATGTTGTTGTGGGTGGATGTTAGAGTGATGTCATCTGCATATGATGATAATGTAAGCTTGTTATCTATGGGTGTTGGAATGTCATGTATGTATAAGTTGAAGAGTGTTGGTGAGAGAACAGAGCCTTGAGGGACCCCGTTCGGAAAAAGCTTGTTTTTGGATGACTTGCCATTAAATGTGACATGTGAGTATCTTCCTGAAAGATAGTTGCTCAGCCACCTTTTGGTGTTATTGTGCAGGTTTGTGTTCAGTATTTTGTTTATGAGAGGGAAGCGTGGGATAGCATCAAATGCTTTACTAATGTCTATTGTTGCTAATAGTGTACGTTGAGCTGGTCGTCTGGAGTTGATGCCATCCATGATGTGCTGCATGAGGTTAGTGAGTAATGTCGTGGTTGAGTGGTGAGGTCTGAATCCATGTTGAGTAGGCGAATAGTGGAATGTGTGGGTTGGTGATTTGTAAGATTAGTCATTCTGTTACTTTGGAAGGTGTGCATAGTAAAGTAATGGGTCTAAAGGAAACTGGTTCTGTTGGATTTTTGTTTGGTTTGAGTAGTGTAATAATTTTACCTTGTTTCCATATGTCAGGAATAATACAGTGTTGGTATGAATATGTGCTGATATTTGTGAGAGCTAGTATTCCTTGTGGGCCCAAGTGTTTAAGGTGTATGTTAGATATGTTGTCTGGTCCAGTAGCCTTCGAATTCTTAATGTTTTTGATGATCTTGGTGGTCTGGTCTGTATTGAAGGGTGTAATGGTTGTGTCGAGTCTGTAGGTTTTCTTGTGTCTGGCTGTTTGTCTGTCTGCATGATTCTGGTTGTTGTCTCTGTTTAAGTGACTTATCTTTGCGTAGTGATTAACTAGAATGTTAGCTTGTTGTGTGTATGTTGGGATATTATTTTGGCTGCGACAGATAGCCGCGTGTGAGGTGTGAATGCCGCTGTTAGAGTGGGTAATGCCGTTTATAGTCTTGTATAGCCTGGATGTATCTGTGGAGTGGTTTAATGTTGTTATGAATTCCCTGAATGTTTCTGTGTGTTTTTCTTTGAGTTTGTTGTTTATTTCTGTGTTGAGCTGTTGTATCTGCTGTTTTATGGCTTCTGTGTGTGGGGTTTGTGTGTTATATTTCAGGTTGTTACTTTGCCTTATAAGGTGGGCTATTTCTCTAGTGTAATTTGGGTTGTATTTCCTAATGTTGCCCTTCGGTATGTATTTGTTTGCATTATTGATGAGCTGATTAAATGTCTTGAGTGTTGTACTGATGTTTATGATGGGTGTGCTGTTTAATGTGGTGAATTGTTCCTCAGTCTGTATTTTGAACTGTTCCCAATCAGCTTTCTTGTAATTTCTGTAAGTGTGCCTAAGGCTGTTGGGGCAGAGTGTAGAATGTGTTGTAATGATGATGGGCAGGTGGTCTGATGACAGTTGTTTTTCTGTTCTCCATTGTGTATGTGTTGCTAGTGAGGGGGAACAGAACGTTATGTCTGGGGAGAAGTTTGAGTATCCTGCTTGATGTGGTATGTGTGTATGTTCTTCTGTATTGTTAAGAATGAAGAGGCTGTTTAGTTGTGTGGCTATGTTGACGCCTCTGGTGTTGCTTTGGTTGTGCAGGTACCAACTAGTGTCTTTGGCGTTGAAGTCTCCTCCTAAGATGACATTAGTGAGAGAGGCCAGATTGTGTAACTGTGGATTGTAATTGGCTGGCACCTGAGGTGAACTATTTGGTGGGATGTAAATGTTGATTAGTGTGGTGTTGTGTTTTGCGCGTATTTTAATGTTAACTGCCTGTATTTCTATCGTGTTATCTGCTTGGATTGTGTTTGTAATGTTTTGGGTAGCATCAGTGTAGCTAATGCTTTTACGTATGTAAGTGATGAGTCCACCCCCGTTACCCCCAGTACGATCTTGACGGATCGCCGTGAAGTCAGGGATGGTGGGTGTTTTGTGTGTGCGTTTTAGTTTTGTTTCTTGTATAAGTGCGATGTGAATGTTTTGTTTGTGTACGAATTCCCTAAGCTGCATGATTTTGTTTGTGAGGCCATCTACGTTGTACTGTAATATGTTAATATTATACTTCTGTATGTGTCTCATGATGCTATTGTGTCTATGTCTTTGTGTATGGTGACATGTGTAAGTTGTAGTGGCGAAGTCTGTTAAACCTAAATGTTAGAATGCTGAAATTAAAAGTAACTTAACATTAAAAAGGAACGTGTATTTTAAATTTAAAGAAACAAAGACTTTGTTCGATGAAAATGCTTACAAGCTCTTGAGAAGTCGAAGCAAAAATCTTATTAGAAAAAGTAAGCACAATTGTGAGCTATTTAAAGTAACCAAATTAAATCGAATCCGAAGGAATTCTATAATTATGTTAAGGAATAAAAAAGGAGCTTCGCAGACTATTGTTTCACTCCTGGGCGAAAACAGCGAACAAATTTGATCTACAAATGACGGAAGTTTTAAATAAATTCTTCTCTTCCGTCTTTACTAGCGAAAATATGAACAACATTCCATTTCCCGTAATCATGTTCGGTGATGATCGTTTAAAGGTTCACGATTTTAGCATTAGTGAAAGTGAAGTACTCTCGGCCATAGGTAAAATTAATCCTTATAAAACTTCCGGTCCAGATAAGCTCTACCTTAGGGTACTTAAAGAAATGAACTGCGCAATAGTCTCCAATCACATATATATTTAATTAAATAATAATGATACTACTACTACTACTACTACTACTTCTAATAATAATAATAATAATAATAATAATAATAATAATAATGATAGTAATCCTTAAACATTTAAAGAACACCTCAATTTCCGGTTTCAAAAAAAAAAAAAATGACCGATCCACAATGTTTCAACCAACAAAACAAAGGGGGTAGAGGTAATTGGGGAGGGGGTGAGGGTAATGGGAGAGAGGGTGGGGGTAATTGGGAGGGGGTATGCAACAAGGGTGGGGATTAGCCCCCAAGTTGCATAAAGGAGGGTGAACCCTAACGTGCCCTCGCCGTAGGCGAGTTTGCGAAGCACAAGCCCCGCCCGTAGGGCAGGGAGCCGAAGGCTCTGCTTGTAATAATAATAATAATAATAATAACAATAATAATAATAGCAATCTTTATTATTGGACTTGATGAGATATTTTTCGTAAAGAGATAGAAAGAATAAAGCAAAATTTAGTAAAGAATTCGTTCTCTTTATTCTTGATTGAAAGAAATCCTAAAAGAACTTTTTATCGAAACATTTGAAGGACAGGACCGGAAATAATTTCATTATATATTTCCAATCCCGAATTGTTGGACAAATTAATAAAGAAAATAAGGTACAAAAAGAAATGACAGTATTAAACAGCACATTTTGACCAAAGATGGTAAGAAACTGATAGGAAGGAGCTAAAAACCTCAACGTATGTCGACAGTTAGCAGTTGACGAGGAAGCTTCGAACAGTGGCTGTATCCTCCAGCGCGGAACACGTCAACGCGAAGAAGCGGCGACGTCAAACCGAAACATCAACGCGCTGGTGGCCAAACTTCCTCAAATCTCCGTACAGCGGGCTGTCTACGGTTGGCCAGACTGGCAGTCGACGGCCTGTTGCGTGGCACGGTCAGAGTGCCGATCGGCCCCCGGGCCGGACCTATACCAGCGTGCTATTTTTTTCATTTACAGGGAGCAATTGCGTGCTCCCCTGACTACTCTTACTCTCCGGCGACATTAAGACTAATCCATGCCCCACTACAACTTACACATGTCACCATACACAAAGACAGACACAATAGGACCATGAGACACATAGAGAAGCATAATATTAACATATTACAGTACAACGTAGATGGCCTCACAAACAAAATCATGCAGCTTAGGGAATTCGTACACAAACAAAACATTCACATAGCACTTATACAAGAAACAAAACTAAAACGCACACAAAAAACACCCACCATCCCTGACTTCACGGTGATCCGTCAAGATCGTACTGGGGGTAACGGGGGTGGACTCATCACTTACATACGTAAAAGCATTAGCTACACTGATGCCACCCAAAACATTACAAACACAATCCAAGCATATAACACGATAGAAATATAGGCAGGTAACATTAAAACACGGGCAAAACACAACACCACACTCATCAACATTTACATCCCGCCAGATAGTTCACCTCAGGTGCCAGCCAATTACAATCTACAGTTAAACAATCTGGCCTCTCTCACTAATGTCATCTTAGGAGGAGACTTCAACGCTAAAGACACTACGTAGTTGGTACCTGCACAACCAAAGCAACACCAGAGGCGCCAACATAGCCACACAACTAAAGAGCCTCTTCATTCTTAACAATACAGAAGAACATACACGCATACCACATCAAGCAGGATACTCAAACTCCTCTCCAGACATAACGTTCTGTTCCCCTCACTAGCAACACATACACACTGGAGAACAGAAAAGCAACTGTCATCAGACCACCTGCCCATCATCATTACAACACGTTCTACACTCTGCCCCAACAGCCTTAGGCACACTTACAGAAATTACAAGAAAGCTGATTGGGAACAGTTCAAGTAGAGACTGAGGAACAATTCACCACATTAAACAGCACACCCATCATAAACATCAATACAACACTCAAGACATTTAATCAGCTCATCAATAATGCAAACAAATACATACCCGAGGGCAACATTAGGAAATACAACCCAAATTACACTAGAGAAATAGCCCACTTCATAAGGCAACGTAACAACCTCAAACATAACACACAAACACCACACACAGAAGCCATCAAACAGCAGATGCAACAGCTCAACACAGAAATAAACAACAAACTTAAAGAAGAACGAACAGAAACATTTAGGGAATTCCTAACAACATTAAACCACTACACAGATACATCCAGGCTATACAAGACTATAAACAGCATTACCCACTCTAACAGCGGCATTCACACCTCACACGGCCATCTGTCGCAGCCAAAATAATATCCCAACATATACACAACAAGCTAACCTTCTAGTTAATCACTACGCAAAGATAAGTCACTTAAACAGAGACAACAACCAGAAACACGGAGACAGACAAACAGCCAGACACAAGAAAACCTACAGACTCGACACGACCATCACACCCTTCAATACAGATCAGACCACCAAGACCGTCAAAAACATTAAGCATACGAAGGCCACTGGACCAGACAACATATCTAACATACATCTTAAACACTTGATCCCACAGGGAATACTAGCTCTCACAAACATCAGCACATATTCATACCAACACTGTATTATTCCTGACATATGGAAACAAGGTAAAATTATTACATTACTCAAACCAAACAAAAATCCAACAGAACCAGCTTCCTATAGACTCTATGCACACCTTCCAAAGTAACAGAATGACTAATCTTACAAATCACCAACCCACACATACCACTGTCGCCTACTCAATATGGATTCAGACCTCACCACTCAACCACGACATTACTCACTAACCTCACGCAGCACATTATGGATGGCATCAACGCCAGACGACCAGCTCAACGTACACTATTAGCAACAATAGACATTAGTAAAGCATTTGATGCTATCCCACGCTTCCCTCTCATAAACAAAATACTCAACACAAACATGCGCAATAACACCAAAAGGTGGCTGAGCAACTATCTTTCAGGAAGATACTCACATGTCACATTTAATGGCAAGTCATCCAAAAACAAGCTTTTTCCGAACGGGGTCCCTCAAGGCTCTGTTCTCTCACCAACACTCTTCAACTTATACATGCATGACATTCCAACACCCATAGATAACAAGCTTACCTTATCATCATATGCAGATGACATCACTAACATCCACCCACAGCAACATCGACACCACTACAAATAACCCACAAACATACATAAACAGTATACAAGACTGGTTCACACACAATAGACTGAAAGTGGCGCCCACAAAATCAACCATCACCTTGCTAACAAGCAACACAAAAGAACACCAGATAACTCCACAAACTCAAACAAAACCAATAGAACACCTGCACACAGAAACAAAAATACTGAAAGTTAGGGAACATTTAGACATGAGGGGAACACAATTCATGGCAGCAGCGACAACTAACCCACAACACCCTTCCCACTTCATGTGCAATCATGCACCAACACCTCGCACTATTAAGGTAACACCAGAGACACATTATAACCAAATACTCCATTCCATACCACGCCCCACAGACATCATACAGTACAGAAAACACATACACACACACCTAACCCACAAAGCACTGACACGACTCGGTCCGAATGCAGTCCTAGGTGCGAAGTCGCCACCCATTGACAGGTCAGACACCAGCCTGAGCAGATCGGATCGAGTTAACTTAACACGATTCCGATGTGGACATCACCCCAACTTACAGACATATAAACACAGACTAGATAACTCCACAGACGACACCTGCCACCTGTGCCAGGACACACCACAAACAATTGAACACATTATGACAGACTGTACAGCTCTAGCACAACATAGAACACAACACAACATCACTAGTGCGCTGAACCTCTGGTCCACTACGGAGAGGGCGATCGGTTACCTGCGTGCCGCCGCGCCGGCTTGCTCGATCAGGGTGGGCTGATCGGCTAACCAACAACAACAACAACAACAACCAATCTATCTGTGGAAAAAGTCGCAGTAAATAATTTCATACCGAAGATTTTAAAAAGAAATTATTAAGGGAACGAAATTTTAATATTTACTGTAAGTTCATGAGGCACTTAGATTTTAAATGCAGCTTCACAAATCTTGACACACTGGGTTCGAATGTGAAGCTTAAGATTTTCATGGCTGCGTTCTTTTCTATAGTTTTATTGACCGAATGACTTTTCTCGATTTCACGAACGTGGATGGAATTTTTTAGAAGCGTCCACAGACTATTTAAACTGCTGATGATTATTAGAATGAAGTGTTGATGTTAGATGTATGTTAGAGTTCATGTTTATGTTAGAATAAGGAAATACAATTATTTGAAACAGGAATATTTTTTTCCATTTCCTTTTTCCTGTTTGTATAAACAGTTGTCCGGAATTAGATGGGGCCGAAGGCCCCAGCATCGCAGGTCTAGCTAAATGAGCCCGTTGGGCCCATCCTTAGTTAATAATAATAATAATAATAATAATAATAAATCGTTACAGTCTGGAGAAGATCCGTTCGATTGGAAACTTGCAAACATTACGCCATTATTTAAAAAAGTGGAAATTATCGTCACATTAGTTTGACTTATGCAGATGATCGTTCGGGACAAAATAGTTAATCCCTTAGAAATTAATAAATTAATCAAAGATTCTCAACACGGCTTTCGATGTAATCGTTTTTGTCTTACTAATTTGTTCGATTTCTTTAATGATATTATAAATATATTATAAATATAAACGGGTGCGGCCAAAATTACGTCCTTTTTAGTTTATTCTCTTTTATTGAAGGAAATAAATCAATTACAGCATTTTAAGAGAAATAATAAGGTTTTTAAGAAAAATACAGCATTTTAAGAAAAATAATAAGTACTTTCTCAGTAAAAACTAAAAAATAACTGGAATTTAATTAATTTTGTGGTTGGCTCAATACACCTTAAAAAAAGATGTACAATTATTAAAAGGGCGTTACTTTTGCCGCACCCTTATTTCGATTTTCAAAAAGCATTTGATAAAGTTTCACATAGGAGGTTATTAGCTAAATTTATTATTACGGAATTGATGGTAATGTTCTCAAATGGATCGAAAATTGGCTTAGTGGACGTAAACAAAGAGTGGTCATTAATGGTAAAGCGTCTGACTGGAGGAATGTAACTAGCGGCGTGCCTCAGGGATTAGTTCTGGGACCAGTTCTTTTATTATTTATATCAATGACATCGACATACTTACTTACTTACTTGGTAGAATTCACTTGTTAGTAGTATATCTGAAGGTAGGCCTCAGCTGTCTCCAGGCAGCTCCAGTCTCTGTTGCTCTTGCAGCAACTGCGGAAGGGAGTTTGAGCTGGAGCTGGTGTAGCCTGGAGTAGGTGGCTGGTCTGGAAGATCCTTCAACCAATTGTCCAATTGCCGCTTGAACCTGTCTGGTGAAACTCCTGTCAGGTTACGTATCCTCTGCGAGACACAATTGAGGAGTCGAGCCCCAGCGAAAGGAAAGCTGCTGTGTCTGAGTGTCTTCATCCTCGCTGTGAAACCATCTGCCCCTCTCACTTGGCATAACCTGCTCCGCCTGGGGTGATGATTCACCCGCATCCCCACATTGGGGACAGCACCCTCCAGGATCTTCCACACATATATAATGGTGTACCCTTCCCTCCTTCATTGTAGGGAGTATAATTTCAATCGTTGGAGTCTATCCCAGTAATGGAGTTGTTGTACATCTTGGATCCTGCTGGTGAATGTTCTCTGTGGACCCTCTAGATTAATAATATCAGTCACGTTGTGATACAATCCTGACTTCTAGATTGGAAGGTGCGTAGTATCCATCCAGTTAACCGCCTAGCTGTGCCTGTTATTTCCTCAATGTGGTAACAGAAGGTGCCATTGCTGCTCATGTGCGCACCTAGATCCTTAACATGTTCTTCAGGGTTCAGCTGGATATTATGGCAATGGTACTGGGTAGAGATCTTTAATAGTTCATTATCCCCATATCTGAGGAGTTCAAATTTGTCACAATTCAAAGACATGTTATTTTCAGCTGCCCATCTGAGCACTTTATGAAGCTCTTGTTGCAGCTCTTTTGTATCCTCATGACTGCAGACCCGCTTGCTGATCCTTGTGTCATCAGCAAAAGATGTTACTGTTGACTGTTGGAGATTATGGTCAATATCTCCAATCATTACAAGGAAAAGAAGGGGCCCCATTTAACAGGGGCGGCTCGTCGGTAGGCACTGCGGAACTGCAGCACCCCATGATCTTATGATCTTTATATTTAAATATTTAAAATAGCCTCTCTGATTGTTTTTTTCAATGAACTTTGAGTTTTTAAATCAGATTATATCCTTTTTTCCTTAAACTATTTCAATGCCGAACGAATGAATCACGAAAGTAGCTTCAGCCTTCCCGTGGAACTGCGTACTTAACAGTTCCAGATTTTGTTCGAAACGCTTGAAACGTCGGTGGCGGACGTACGAAGAGCGAGTCAGAATAGCGGGTTTAAGAGGATCCAAAGCACTGTGGACAGAGCAGTGCCGATTTGTTTGTTTGACGTGATAATTGTGCTGCTGTATCGTTCGCTAATTCGAAATTTAATTTCCGAATTGCATTTATCAATGATTCGTTATCATTTATTTTTTGTCGTGAGATTGAAGTTAATTATATAATAATTGGATTATTTACAATATATAGCTTTCATTTCTTATAATATTTTTTCGCTCAGAATAAAAACAGAAGAATGGAATTTGTTTATAAATAAAAATTTTGGCAAATTCGAAATTACCCGTTAAGCGTAAGTACCCTATAATTGATTTTATGACACTATTTTACTTATTTTTATGACTGAGTAGTGAGTAGTTATCTATTTATCTATTCAACTTTCTCTCTCTCTCATATATATATATATATATATATATAATCGACACAATTGTTCGCAATTTCTGAGGCAGCACCCCCATAACTGAAAGTCACGAGCCGCCACTGGGCCCCAAGTACTGATCCCTGAGGTACCCCGCTGGCTACACTGCTCTCCTTCGACTGCTGACCACTCACACTGACCTTCTGGGTCCTGCCAGTAAGAAAGTTACAAATCCACCTCCCAAGGTTTCCACAAATACCGTGTCTCTTGAGTTTATTTAAGAGTATACCGTGGTCAACTTTGTCGAATGCCTTGGCGAAGTCAAGATATACGACATCAGCATTATCTCCCTCTATGATATTCTCCAGAACTTGGTCGTAGTGGGCAAGGAGCTGCGACAAGCAGGAACGTCCCTCCATTGAAAGATCCCCTTTCATCCAGGAACTGGACAATTTGGTGTTTACACACTCTTTCAAATATTTTTATTATGTGAGATGTCAGTGTGATAGGTTTATAGTTTTTGGTGGGTCCTTTGTTTCCCCCATTGAAAATAGGTATAATGATGCCATTTTTGAGGTCCTGAGGAATGGTACCCGTTTGAATGGACTTCCTGTAAATAGTCATCAGTGGTGCAGCCAGCTGGTGCTTGCACTTCTTAAGAAGAATAGCATGGAAACTATCTGTTCCTGCAGCAGCATCTGGGCTGATGTCATTTATCGCAGAAATAATATTTTCAGTGGTGAGTTCTATTGTTGTTAGGTAGGGTTGATCCACTTGCTGTTCATCGAAGAATGTCTCTGGATCAGTTACAATTTGGTATGTGTCTGATCTACTGAAGACACTCCCATATTGCAGCCGCAGCATCTCCGCTATTTCTTTATGGTTATCTACCTGTTCTCCATTTTCACGGAGTAGTGGACCTATTTTGGTCCTGGTTTTTAATTTCTTGTTTGCATATGCAAACAAGAATTTTGAATTAACCTTGATGCGGCTAACAGCCAAGCTCTCTTCTTTTATTCTCTGGTGCTCATGAGATCCTTAAAGTTTCGTTCAATGGTGACCAGGTTTTCATTCAATTTTCGAATAAGAGGTGGGTGTGTTGTCTTCTGTCATTTTTTTCTGATGTTATGCCTTCTTCGCATTAGGATCCTCCTGTCCCTCAGAATGTGGTGCCCTTGTCTCCTTTCTCTGTTTGATTTAGGAGGAACATATTTTTTTGCATATTCCCAGGCATTTATATTTAGGATGTCGAGGAGTTCATCTACTTCTTTATCCTCAGAAACTCTTTCCCACTCAGTTTAACTGAGTTCATTCTTCAGACTTTCCCAATCTATAGTCTCATCATAAAAGTTGTAATTTCTGAATGTTTCTTCATGTACCCCTGGATGTCTAGGGCAACTTGCTTTGGTTGTTTCAGTTACCAGCAGTTTTGCCAGTCTATGGTCAGAAATAATTCTATCCACAACATCGTAAGAGTGGATCATACTGCAACTGTTGCTGATGATTAGATCCAAAATATTTTCCCCTCTTGTTGGCCTATTTATCAATTGTGTAAGTAAATACTCCTTGATGACAATTTTCAGCTCTTCTGCTTGTCGCCTTTCTTCTGCTGTGTCTCCATTCATCCTGAGTGAGGGCCATGTTAAGTGAGACATATTAAAGTACCCCACTATCATTACTTCTGTTGGTGGATTTGGTAAAGTCTCAAGGATGTGTATTATTCTAGTTGTGACATCTCTGAAGAGGTCATAATATGTGTCCGGGGGTCGGAACACATTAATGATGATAATATTCAGTATTTTTACATAGACTGCTAGCAGTTCAGTGGTGCCATTTGAGAAAGACATCACGATCCCGGCACCTGCAGCTATATCATTTCTAACATAGGTTGCCACTCCTCCATGGCTTCTGTTTGCTCTGTCAGTTCTGAAAATTACATAATTTTGCATGCCTACCTCAGTATCTTGGTGAGAGCTGTCGAGATGAGTTTCTGTGAGTGCTATTACTATTACATTTTCCTCCTCTACAATTTCTTCCAGCATTGGGACTTTTGTTTGATTTGATCTTGGATACAAGCCCCGTATATTGGCAGTGAGGAGGCTAGGTAGTGACAGGCCCAGTTTTCTATTACCTTTCTTTCTAGCCTGTCTATCCTGGTTAGAAGGCAGCCCATCATTGATCGGTTTTGTCTTTTTATTTCAAGAATCTTTGAGCGCATTTCTTCTAAAAAAAAGTGCTGCGATCCAAGGAAACAGATGTCATTATGTTTGTATGCTCCCAAACCTGATTCTCCGTTCTTTGTTTATTCTGGCTTGAAATGCTGTTTTGGGTCTCAGGTTCAGAATAAGATTTCTTTGTTCCTTGGCGGATGTGCTTTGCCCTTGCATGCTCAACTTGTGTCGTTGAAGCATTTGTGGTGGCATTATTGCTATGCACTTCGCACCGTCTTTTTGTCCCCTTTACATGAAGATAGTGGCAGTTTTCTGTGGTGCATTCTTTTTTGCTGAGTGATTTTCTACACATAGGAATTAACAATACAATTTCAAAATTTGTGGATGAAACCAAACTAGGAGGACGGACAAAATCAGCGGCAGAACGTTTGCAGATTGAAGAAGATATTAATAAATACTCGAGACGGCAGAAATTTTGCAAATGAAGTTTAATATAAATAAGTGTAAAACGTTGCATATCGGTAGAAACAATGTTAAAGAAAAGTATTTTATGCGCGACAAGACAATAATGAGTGTTACGGAAGAGAAAGATTTAGGCATCATTGTTACCGACACTCTTAAAATGAGTAAGCAATGTATCGAAGCGGTCAGAAAAGCAACTAAGATCTTCGGACTTATTGGTCGATCATTCGAATTTAAGTCGGAGAAAACAATGCTAACATTATATAATTCCTTAGTACGACCCCACCTGGAATACTGTATTCACTTCTGGGCCCCATATTTACGACAGGACAGACAGAATGGAGAGAGTGCAGCGAAGGACTACTAAGATGATTCTCAGACTTAGAAACAAATTATATACTTCTCGTTTAAAAACTTTAAATTTATTCTCACTTGTAAAAAGGCGTATTCGAGGAATTTAATCCTGGTATTTAAAATGATTAAAGGCTTTGATAATGTCGACGCCGAAAAATATTTCCCCTTCAGAACTGCGGATAAAACTCGCGGTAATGGTCTCAAATTAGTGGGTAAACGTTTTAATTCTGATGAAACTAAACATTTTTTCGTCAATTTTATAGTTAATTTGTGGAATGGATTGCCAGCTAGCATAATTCGACCGAATCCTTCAAAAAGAGGCAAGAATTCAGGGCCGGATTGAGGTCCTCTTAGGCCCTAGGCACTTCTGTTTCGTAGGCCCTTTGGTGGATGCATTTTTATGGGTTTATAGATTTCTATGGGTAGATGGGTGATCAAAATTATCTTGAATAATTTTTTTAATAATAATAATAATAATAATAATAATAATAATAATAATAATTCATTTCAAATCATTTACTCATACGCAATTTTGCCCTGTATGAGAACTATTCTGAAATTCTGCAAACCTTAATTGACATTTCTGAAAGTGACACACAACCACCTCCAGCTGTTCATGAAGCAAAGTCACTGGCACAGAAGCTTGACCAATTTGATACAGCATTGATGTGCACCATTTGGAATGATGTTCTGCAAAAGACAAACATTGTAAACAAAGGTTTGCAGGAGGCTGGGATTGACTTGTGCACCATTGTGAAGTTGTATGATGCCCTTTCGCACCACTTTCGTGACACACGATGTGACAGATTTGAGGAATTGGAAACAATGGCCAGAGGTCTCACAACATCTGAATATAAAGAGAGTCGTGCACGAAAGAGGAAACAATTTGCTGATGAAACGGGCACTGATTTCAGTGTGGACAATCCAAGTGACAGATTCCGTATCCAATGCTTCTATCGTATCATGGATCAACTTATTGTGGAGATGGAAAAACGGCGAGAAGCATATGCCAGATTGAATGACAGATTCAGTTTCCTTGTAGATGGATCACTGTCCACAGAGGAAATTGTTTTGCGGGCCAATGCATTGGTTGCTGCATATTCAGCAGATCTTGAAAAAGCATTCACTGATGAATTCCTGTTGTTCCTGCATTTGTATGCAGAGAAAAAAACAGTGGTAGATATGCTCAAAGCCCAAATATCTGACAAGCTAATCAGCAGCTTTCCGAATGTTTACATTACTCTAAGGATGTATCTTGCCATCTTGGGAACGAATTGTGAAGGGGAGCGTTCTTTTTCGAAGCTAAAGCTGATAAAAAAACTCTCCGATCAACCATGGGACAACAACACTTGTCTTCCCTTGCACTACTCTCTATTGAGAATGAGATTGTGCGAAAAACATCATTTGAAGATGTTATTGCTGATTTTGCAATGAAAAAATCTCGAAAAGGTCATCTCTGGTGTTAATTTCTTGCAAGTTATGAAAAAAAACCGGTTGACATTGACATGACTTTGACTCTGTGTATATACACTGTGCCTATCCTTGCTATATATACAATATACATATTTATATACTGTGTATATATATATATATATATTATATATATATATATATATATATATTTATCATACAAATATATTTATCATACAAATAAAAAAAAAAAGATGGTCAAATTTTTTCGTAGGCCTTTTAGTTTTCGTAGGCCCTAGGCACAGTGCCTACTGTGCCTATTGGATAATACGGCCCTGGCCGTAAGATGCTTATCTTGCTTTAAATCCCCAGTTAGTAGCACTTGTTATCGCGTAGAAGTATTGTAGAATTTTCACTCGGATTCCCTCGTCTGTACTTTAAAATGTTCTCGTTAGCTTTAAATTTCTTTCCTTTCTTTCCACCTCTTTTCTTTGCTTTGCTTTAAAACTTTCACTCGTCTTTAAATTTTCTTACATCTTTTAACCTTCCTTCTTAAACAGACAGCATTGTAGGGACAGCTCGTTTGTTTCCTTTGTATTCTTTTGTATTCCTTTGTATAATTTAATAGTATGGAAACGGTTTGGAGTCTTTCTAATTCCCTATTGATTACACCAGTACACATTTGAAAACTTGACGATCGATTTTTACAAACTAGTTGGTGATTCTATATAATTTGAGTGCGCTGATCTCAAAAATATAGTTAGTTTTTCCCTATCATGTATGGTTTTCTTACTACAGGGTGTGTCATAAATCCCCCATTTATCCTCAAATGTGAACCATCTTAGCGACACCAACATTGGATTGCACATGCTAAACCATAAATTTTGTTGTTATAGACTACAGTAATGCTTACATAATAATGTAGGGTAAATATACTGTATATAACAACCAGTCCCGTTCCCAGCAAAATACTCTCTCCCCTCCCATCAATGGGTGGTTAACATTTGGGGACAGATGAGGTATTACAACACCCCTTGTAGCACGAAATCTTTAGGTGATAGAGTAAAACATAATTAAAGCAGAATTAAATAGCTCCTAGCTCTTGGACAAGCATATTGCTTGTTTATGAAAGAATAAAAAAATAACTGAAAGAAACAAAATATATTTACCTTCTTTACTTGCAAACATTTCAGGACTTATTCCAAAGACTTAAGACTACGAAGGTAGATCTGACTAATGACGACTAAACCGGTACTTCTTTAATGTTTTCTTATGCTGTGCGTTAGGCTGATCTCGTTGCAGACACCAGCAGTAATCCGCCATCATATTTGTATGCCATCTTCCTTGATATCTTCTTTCCATGGTTTTGATGTCCTGGTGAAATCGTTCCCCTTGCTCCTCACTGACATCTCCGAGATTTTCGGGAAAACGGTCAAGATGTGAAAATAAGAAGTGAACTTTCAGGCTCATGTTGCAGCCTAAGGCGCAAAACTTTTTAAGCATATTTTCCACCAGTCTTTCATAATTTTGGCTTTTGTAGTTTCCCAAGAAGTTTTCAACAACATCTTTGAAACCAAGCCATGCTTCTTTTTCTTTATTGGTCATTGTGTTCAGGAAATGATCGTCTGTCAATAACTTTCTAATCTGAGGACCTATAAAAACACCTTCCTTTATTTTCTCGTAGCTAATCTTTGGATATTTTGAACAAATGTACTTGAAACACTCACCTTCTCTATTCAATGCTTTGACATACTGCTTCATCAAGCCTAACTTAATGTGCAAGGGTGGTAGGAGGATTTTATTTGGTTCAACTAGATGTTCATGTAAAATGTTCTTTGATCCTGGGGTAAGATTCTCTCTAGGAGGCCAAGTTTTCCTCTTCCAGTGCTGGTCACGTGCTCGACTATCCCATTCGCAGATGAAACATGGCATCTTAGTGTATCCTGATTGCTGCCAAGTAACATGCAAAGGACTTTGAGATCCCCACACAATATCCATCTGTGATTTTGGTACTGAATTTTTTCCAGAAGCAGTTTCATGTTATCATAGGTCTCTCTTAAATGAGTAGAATGGGCCACTGGGATTGATGCATATTTGTTACCGTTGTGCAGTAACACTCCTTTTAGACTGGTTTTAGAGGAATCTATAAACAACCTCCAGTCACTGGTTTGGTATTCGATGCCTAGCTTGCACACTAATCCTGTGATGTCCTTGCAAAATACCAAGGGACCATCTTCTTCGAAAAAAGGCACGAAGTCTTTCTCACGATTTCTGTACCAAGCGAAGTATGTGTCGGATGCCAATAAATTGTTCTCCTGCAATCTAGACCCCAAAAGTTCTGCAGAGTCCTTAGGCAGATTCAAATCCCTGACTAAGTCATTTAGATCGGCTTGGGTTAATGGTTTAGGAGGATCTCGGTCAGCTGTTGGCTGTTCATGAACATCATCATTGTCTGGATTTGGAGCTGAATCAGAATCTGAATTGTATTGATCCAGACTCTCGGGTGGGCGGGGAATAGGAACTTCTGGACCATAGGGTACCGGCCTTATTGCAGATGGAAGACTTGGGTATTGAAGGCTCTCTTTATTCTTTGCATTATAACCTTTAACATTGCAAGAACAGAAGTAGCAGTCGTCGGTATGGTTTCTAGGCTCGCGCCATACTATAGGGATCCCAAATGGCAAACTTTTCTTTTCACCTTTGCTCCAATTCCTTATTGCCGCAACACACGTAAGACAAACCTTGTGTGGAGCCCAACTTTTGTCTTGATCTCCTAATTTAATTCCAAAATAAGCATGATAAGCTCTCTTAATGAAGGTCGTTACATTTGTCCTTTGTTTTACAACAACATACCGACCACAAATATAACAAAATATGTCTGGACTATGGGTACATCCTCTAGAAGTCATTATTAAAATTTTAAAGACGTAATGTTAGAATTATCTATCTGAAAAATATGAAAAAACGAAATTAATTAAAGATAAAAAGGGTAAAAAATTACAAAACGCCCCAAAATTGTTTTGCTAATAACTTTAAAAGTCCAGAGCTGGGCACTTGCGTTTTTTTGCCCGTTTTTTTGCGGTACTGCGGTACTGCGGTACTACTACCGCACTACCAAACCGGTACCGCATAACGCAGTACCGCAAAGGAGCGCTGAAAGTACAGCAGTACCGCTACCGCATTCAAATTTCCCGCGGTACTTTCCGCGGTACCGACCAACACGGTAGTACCGCAGTACCGCAGTACCGCAAAAAAAAACGCAAGTGCCCAGCTCTGTTTAAAACTGTGGGTGATAGAAAAAACTGGTAGCATGTTTGAATTCAGCGCAGCGAACTACTTCAGAATCACAACTCAAAATAAAGAAATCGATTTTCATGCAGACCGGTGTTATTGATGATTAAATCATGATTTAATGTCAGTTGTTGGAGTTTTAAGGTCCTGAGAAATATATTTTTTTGAGATTCATGCACTAAATTTTTTTTATTTTTTAACTCATTTCATTAAAGCTTTTTCATAATCAAACAGCCTGACATCACTGTCTCTGAATTGCGTTTCGACTCTGGAAATTCGCCTAAGAAGGTACATTCTGCCCCTGGTCCATTTTATGCCACTAGGCTATAATAGGCTTGGCATCAGTCCCACCAAAAGTTAGGCAAAAGGGGCCTTTTCTCCATGGCCCCCATCCTGAATAGAGCCCCGCGTGCCTTGGTTCCCTTCTACGCTAGAGTATTAGCCTACTACTGTGGCCTGCCTGACATCACTGATCTTAAACTTGACCAAGGGCTAATTAGGGTCTAGGCCCAGTCACTTATATGCAAATTTATCTGTTCACAGTCTTACCTTTCTGAATGGAATTCTTCGGAATTCGAAGTCTTGATAAATATTTCATCTTTATTGTAAATTTGTCAACTTAAAAGACAGGTCAGACAGACCACACAGAGTTCTAGACCCGAGCTTTCTTAACTTTTCCTTATGTAACACTGTCACATTTCATGTTTGAATTTTATACATCACTATTTTTATTAGGTAAGGTGTACATCATTTATTTAATTATTTATATATTTATTTTATTTTATTTATTCAATTTCGTAGTAATTTAAATTTTTCAGTCTCAAATTCACAATTTCATTGTAGGAAAAAGTCTTTCGCACCGTAGCGCCATCTACAGTACATGTATATGTATTTAAAACAAATATCATTGCTTCATAACCTACTCTAAAACCATACTGAGCCTTTATAGAGTAAATTCAGTCATTATTTTAAATATTATAATACAGTTTTCAGGGCATTTAATTTCAGCATACAAACTAACGGAAAATCAGTTCTTAACGTTTTACCTGCCTCAACTTGAAAAAGCTAAAATTCAAAATGCCGCCATTTTCTCGTCTTCGAACTTTCTAGTATATATATATATATATTATATATATATATATATATATATACTGTGTGTGTGTGAGTTTGCATAATATGGTACATAATTTAACACATTAATGAAATTAATTCCACATTTGTCACAACGCAGATTTTAATTTGTCGCTTTTTCGTTTACAGTACAGTTAACTGATTTTAATTACAATCTCAATTTTATAATAAGCTCATTATCTAACACAAATTATGGGAATTTATAGGTCATATTTATCTGGAAGCATCCATACAGCTTTTACTGTTAAAAACGTTACGCCAAAGTTATGCAACAAGAGGAAGAACACCAGCAACAAAAGTTACGAAATTGTGACGGAACGAAATATTGGATGAAGGTCTTACAACTTCAACAACCAAAACTAATGGAACGAAATAGAGGAAAAGAACCTTAGTCCATGCTGGAAAAATTACGCTAATGTTGCGCATTGAATTCAGTGTTGCAAAAGTGTTACGTTAAAATATGTAACTGACCTGCAACTTATAGGTAACATTTTTTAAGAGTATAGAAATGATCTAATCAGCATTAAAGAAATTCTGATTGGGAATGAATCGTAGGAAAAAATAAGCTTTTTTAATTACTTTTTGGTAGGTATAATTGCTGCCATATTTTTAACTTATGATACCTCATTTATAAATTCTGGTTTGAATGGAGATTTGGATTGTTACCATGTTGAACGTGATTACTTTCCAGTCAGTAGTGTCATTCTCATTTTCATCCGAGGTCCAGAAATGAGAATGCTCGAAGTGATAGTTCCAAGTATGAGAAAAGTTTCCCGACATGGGAAAAGGTGAAAAGAGACCATGAGTCACTCGCAATCTCGAGAGCTATTTTCTATGAAAATAAACTTAAATTGAGAAGTCTTTCAGTGAAAATGAGAATATATCGTTTTGAGAATTGCCTCCTTTCAAATTATTACTCGCGGACTTCTCATTCTTGAGCGAAGAATAAAATGGAATATCATTGAGTGGGAAATCTGAAGTTATTCAAATAAGTAAAATGATAAACAAGTAATACATTTTAACGCAAAAAAAACTTCGCCAATTTTTCATTGCTTGTATCTTTATAGTGTAAAATATATTTAATTACAGTGTAGACAGTTGGATACATTACTTAATTGGCTATAATACTCCTTTTTTTTAAATATTAGCAAAAAAATAGGGGTATATTCAAGATTTTTCAAGTGTATCCACGCCTAAGCGCGACGCAGAGTGATAGGAAAATTTTGCTTATGGTAAAAAACTACGTAGTCACGTAAGCAAGTGGTCTGGGAGCCTTAGCTTACTCCCTAGTGTGATGTTATGTTCATACAATCTGGTTTGTCTTATTCCGTTGCATCCGTCATTTCATTTTATTGTTCATTGTTTTATAACAGAATAATCACAATATGGTTGACTAAATCAGTGTTAGTCAAGGCCCTGCATGAAGAAAAAAGTTACTCAGTGAATAAAATTATCAATGAATATCCTAGCTGTAAAGTACTTGTTGGCAAAGCTAAGCTTTACAGGTAAGCACTACAAGACGCTCTGCTCGCACGACAGAAAATATCAATGTTGTCGGTGATTTGATCGGCAGCCATAAAAATGTACCAGGCCCCAGCGTGGGCGTCCAACGAATCTCCAGGTTTACAGGCATTTATATATTAAGGGTGTTCAAGGGAGTAAGAATACATAGACTGGCATAAATGAAAAACTACGATTAGACAAATTAAACACCTTTTGAGACGCTTCTGCGCCAAGCAGGTCGTCAAAAAAATTTGTCTTTTACGGTGCAAAATCTGCAAAACACTCAGAATGACTGTCTTCGATAACGTGGAAAGAAGCAGAAATAGTGTCTGCACAGCTTCTGAGGTTACATTTCAGACTTTGTTATAGCTGTTGTTGCCATTTTTTTGACAAAACTACCGCCCCTCCCCCACTATACTCAATGAAGGAAACATGAAAAGCACCCATTTATCAAGTTACTATTCATTTTCTACAGGGAAATTGTCCACACTTCACTGAACCTATTCTATTGTTACCAAATATTCTTGATTTGAATTCTGTTGATTATTCGGCTTGAGAAAACATACGAGAGATGGTGTACTAGGGAACCAGAATAAGTGATGTAAGATAGATGAAGTAGAGGATAGCAACATGCTGGGTGCAGCTAAATCAACGCTCCATTTAAGTAAGAGGCTACAAGCTGTTGTTAAAGTTGATGGTGGACATATTGAATCTTACCACAACCAATAACTTTTAACATAAACACCGTAACTGCAAGGCGAAAGGAGAGCAACTTTTCCTATTATAGGTCAGTATCAGCAGCAAATTTTTTGCATGCTTTATAGAAAATCTTTACTATCTCGTTTTTTCTGTGTGTTGGTATGAGCGCAAATATTTCAGAGAATCTTACACAAATATGAAGCAAGTTGAATTATCTAGGTCCAGTGTCTAAACTGCATTAGTATTAGGATTTGTTTTACTATAAAATTACACGTAATGGAAACTTCGCCACGTTATTATATATATATATATATATATATATATATATATATTATATATATATATATATATATATATATATATATATATATATAATAATTTTTTATATATATATATACTAATCATAATCTTTATTGGCAGGAGATATATACCATAAAACAAAATGTATATGAAAATCATAAACTACTATTTATGTACGCCTCTACATTCCCTGAAGAGGTGTGCTGTTGAATATACGAAAGGCCTTGAAATCGCTTTTCCGTTTTCCTTATGGAATGGTATCACACACACACACACACACACACACATATATATATATATATATATATATATATATATATATTATATATATTGTAACTGCAAACACGCAGTATAATTAACGTAACGAACGAATATGAGAATATTCCGTGCAAGATGAGAGAGAAAGAATATATATATATATTAGTGGTGGAGCGGATGTCAGTTTTTCAACATCTGCGGATGCGGATCTTTAATTTCAATATCCGCGGATGCGGATATTTAGTTAATCGATCAATATAATATAGAATTATGAATATATGACATAATTTTTCAAATTTCGTGATATTACTATTATGGCAGGCAATGCATAAGAATTGAAATTAATATTAATGTTTTCATTATGATAAAAATAATAACTTTCTCAAGAGTTTCAGCCACAGAAAATTCGATGAAACAAGTTTCATTCAATTTTCTGTTACCAGCTATTTATATTTTGAGGGTTACATATTTGTTTGTTCATTAATAATTAATACTTTACATGAAATGTGCATGACTGGGCCTTATAAGCTACTTTATAAGCTAATTTAATTGTAAATTGCATAATTTATTAGAGGTAATATCCGCATAACATCCGCAGTCAGAAGTGCAGATGCGGATGTTAAAAATGATGCGGATGCGGATATCCGGTCCACCACTAAATTTTATACACGGTGTCCCAGAATTAACTATCTATTTCAATGAAATCGGACAAATTTAATAAAAACTGACATAATTTTGTGTTTATTACTAAATTATGATACAAAAACAAATAGATTTATAAATCATAAGTCAAAACTTTATTGAGAAGTTTCAACATGTGCACCGTCTGTATCTCTGCAAATTTCAAATCTATCCTCAGCGCTGCGAAACACATTTTGAAGCATTTCAGGTGTTATCTCCAGCACTGCCAACTGGATGCGTTCTTTAAGTTCAGCTAAACTATTGATCTTTTGGCGATAAACCTTTGTTTTTATGAAACCCCCATGCAAAGAAATCCAGGGGTGTCAAATCCGGAGAACGCGGAGGGCCAAGGTCGAGGTCCTCCACGTCCAATCCACCGATTCGGAAGGCGTCTGTTGAGGTATTCTCGAACAATTAGAGCATAATGACATGGTGCTCCATCTTGTTGAAACACAACATTATCATGAATGCCATCATCAAGAAGCTGTGGTTCGAGAAACTGCTGAAGCATATCAAGGTAACGGTACCTGTTACAGTTGCTCCCAAAGAAGAATGGGCCATAAATTTTGGATTTGGTCATTCCAAGCCACACGTTAACTTTTGGAGTCTCTTGCCATTCTATGACTTCAGACGGTCTTTCATTGGACCAGATACGACAGTTTGTCGATTGACTTTACCACACGTGTGGAAAGTCGCCTCATCACTGAATAAGATGTTATCCAATAAACTTTCATTTTCGATTTGATCCACACTTTCTGCACACCTTGCTGCTCGATTTGGATAATCCTCTTCATTTAGGGCATGCAGTACTTGAATGTGATAAGCCTTTTTCATCAGTGTCGAACGCAAGATTCTATGAACTGTTGTCTTGGATATGTTGAGTCTTCGACCGGCCCCCTAACCGAAGTTGTTGGTTCATCCTCAAACAATTGTCGTACCTGTTCGGTACTGTTACGTGCTGTCCTTGGGCGTCCTCTTCCCACCTCGTCGTGTACGGATCCAGTTCTTTTAAATTTGTTCACAAGTTCACGAATCGCTTTGTCTGTAGGACCGGTTCTGTGGAATCTTCTTGTAAATTTTTCTCTGATTTCATTACATTGCATTCCTTTGATACGGGATGTTACAACAAAGATGCGTTCTTGTGTATTCATTATTAATAGGGTTCTGAAAGAGAATGAAAATAAAACTATGAAAAACTATGAAAAAATTATGAAAATAAAATTATGAAAAAAATTTAGAAATTTATACATTTTTAACACATATTAAACATGATAAACATAACTAAAAGTGTGTTTTTAAAAAATTTGTCCGATTTCATTGAAATAGATAGTTAATTCTGGGACACCCTGTATATATATATATATATATATATATATATATATATATATTGTGTGTGTGTGTGTGTTTGTGTGTATATATATATATATAATATATATTATATGTATATATATGTATATATATATATGTGTGTGTGTGTGTGTGTGAGAGGCGACGTTGAAGGTCGGGCTGATCGGGCTGAGCCCGATTCAAGTTCCCAACCATATTAACTAAGAAATGAACATTTTCATTTAATTACCAAAAATTTCATGAATTAAAATTATTCATATTTTAATTTACTTGTGAAGGCTGTATCTTATAAATATAAAAAAACATAAATTTCCTATACAAATATCAATTTCCGTGTAATAGTCGTGCTCAGAGCCGTAGCAAGCCTTGATGACGCCCTGGGTAGAACCTGAATTTGGTGACCCCCCCCCCCCAATAATAATTGGTGAATTTAATTTTAATTGATATAAATAATGTGGCATGTATAAGGATTATTTTGACAATGCTAATTATCTGTCATTTTAGGGTTATGTCTCAAGGTTTGAACAAATTAACTTCAGACATATCGTTCTTGTGTTTATAATTATTTTTTAATTATTGAACTTAAATTGAACTACAGAGAAATTACTAATGCACACTATGCACATTCAGTCTTATAGAGTTTATTAGGAAATTCACTTCAACAAGTCACGAGTAATTAAAGAGATACTTTTCTTGCTTTCATGGCTGCAAAGTCATCAATCACATTGTTATAGTTCAGAGAGTTTACTATCTTCTGTTCTTGGTCCATTGATGAACGCAAGTAGTTTTTAATTAGTTTCATTTTGCTGAAACTGCGCTCACAGGAAGCGACCGTGACTGGAAGCGTTAAGAATATTCTCAGAGCTAAATCAACATTGGGGATAGGTATCTTCAAGATAATATTTGTGAATAATGTTCAAAAGATCCATTGGAGTGGCAGCTGATAAATGTGGCAACAATGCACCTGCCTGGAACTTGAAACATTCGATTTCAGATGCAAACTCAATTCTATCTATATCATTTGGATATATAAGAGCAAGGTCAGATGCACTCTTCTTGAGGTTTTCAGTAGTAAGAGATGAGAGGGCAGAGCCATGGAGAAATGAAAACTCCTCTGAAATATTCACCATTTTCTCAAATCTCCACTGAATCTGTGTGATGATACTGTCATATACTGACTGAATTGCATACCCTTTTGAATTCCTCCTCTGGTGTGAGAGCTTCATCCTCAGCCATCTCATCTGACATTCTTTTCTTCTTCCTCACTCTTTTCTCTGGAAAATTTGGCTGATTTCGAGACTTTCTGAAATGTTCTTAGCATCTGCTAATGTTATTTTAACACCTCTTTCCCTCATTTCATTTAAATTTGATACAAAACCCTTGTGTTGTTGACTGACTCCTTGACTTATTCAAGCGCTTCCTGCTTTACCTAAATCAGTGATAACAGTGTTGTAATATTTATCAATGATATTATAATAATTAGTGTTACTGTATATACAGAGCAAACATTCTTCATATACTGTATACACATCATAGTAATTCTAGTCTATTGAGTAGTAACTCAGGTTTTTTATCTGTAATGAATCATTTGACTAGTTAATAAACTCTAAATTCTGTTTTGTGTTGCCAACCAGTCTCTTTCGTAACGGTAATATTTAATGTTACTTCAATAGGTCTGTGGCCCGGAAAAATATAATAATGTAATACTTGTTAATTTACTACTTGGTCATTTAATTTATTAAACTTTCATATTATCACAATTTTTCGAAGTAATTTAGCAATCCTCTCGAGTCTTTATAAAAACTTAAACTTTTCTTAACTATAATGATGGATTAAAAGGATTACCGAACTGGCCAACTTTAATCGCGCAACTGATGCTCGAAATTCGAGTTTCTCCAATTATATTTAATACGATTTTCAAACAGCTGTTCGTGACAGGCTCTCTTGAGGAACATTTACGATAAAGGTTTTTTTCCGTTATCATTAGCCTTAATTTGGACTATTTTCGTTAAAGTGTACATACAAACTGTTGTTAGCTAACAATAAGTATGAATTCTATTTTACATGAAATGAATGTTATTTTTAATTGATTAAGTTATATATATATATATATATGAAAATTATTTCACGAAAGTAACACGTGAAAAATATTTATGATGAATAAAACCACGAAGGAAAGGAAACACAAAATGGTGCTCAAGCGCTTTCGTCTAATGACATCCTCAGGAACACTGAAGTACATAAAAGGGTTACAGCCTATATATAGGTTACAGAAAGAAAAAAAAAAAGAAAAATAAAATATATATATATATATATATATATATATATATATATATATATATATATATATATATATATATATGCAATAAACGGAGAAATAAAAATTAAAAATTAAAGGATTATCAGAGAGGCATACAGATTTGTAAGGAAAAAATATCGATTTTTAGCACAAGATCAAATGAATTATAAAAATACAAATTTATACTGGAAATCTGCCCGGTTTTAACACTGCCTTTTATGGTTAAGTTTCGATGTATGTAAAAATAAAATGAAAATTAAAAGTTAATAAAGTAGCATACAAGTTACCAAAGATTTAGCGTTCTACCCCTTCTTATCTAAATCTGTTTTGAAGGAATTCAAAACAACAGGATCGAGTTGAAAAAGACCTTTGCTTATGTTGAAGTTATTTGAAAGTTGGATAATGGCAGACTCAAGAATATTTCTATTAACAATGTTGCTAGAGTGGAATAAAACTGAAGCATTATTCCAATCAATACAGTGGGATAACTCTGACAAATGGACAAATGGACAGTTGTCCAGTGCCCTTTTTGTCCATTTGTCAGAGTTATCCCACGGTATTGATTGGAATAATGCTTCAGTTTTATTCCACTCTAGCAACATTGTTAATAGAAATATTCTTGAGTCTGCCATTATCCAACTTTCAAATAACTTCAACATAAGCAAAGGTCTTTTTCAACTCGATCCTGTTGTTTTGAATTCCTTCAAAACAGATTTAGATAAGAAGGGTAGAACGCTAAATCTTTGGTAAACTTGTATGCTACTTTATTAACTTTTAATTTTCATTTTATTTTTACATACATCGAAACTTAACCATAAAAAGCAGAGTGTTAAAACCCGGGCAGATTTCCAGTATAAATTTGTATTTTTTAATTCATTGATCTTGTGCTAAAAATCGATATTTTTTCCTTACAATCTGTATGCCTCTCTGATAATCCTTTAATTTTTAATTTTTACTTCTCCGTTTATTGCATATATATGTATATATAGATATGTATATTATATATATATATATATATATATATATATATATATATATATATATATATATAATTATTTATTTATTTATTTATTTTTTCTTTCTGTAACCTATATATAGGCTGTAACCCTTTTATGTACTTCAGTGTTCCTGAGGATGTCATTAGACGAAAGCGCTTGAGCACCATTTTGTGTTTCCTTTCCTTCGTGGTTTTATTCATCATATATATAAATTATATATATATATATATATATGGGATTGAACTCAGAATGGTCCCCTGAGGTTTTTTCATGATACACACAAACCGTGCATGAAACAAGGAGCTCTTCTGGAAAAATTAAATTCACTATAGTCCGAATAAGTGTAATGGTAAATGACAAACACTATAGTTTTTTCTTTTTCATGATGTTAGCCCGACGTGGGCAACGGGTCACTCGCAAAGAGGCCCCAAAAATCCGACGTTAATGCAACGAGTCTTTTGCTTATATTGAGGTTCTGAATATAGTAGGTTGGGTGTAGCTGTAAACCCTAGATCCTGTCCCAAAACTGGATCCTATCTGCTTTGCAGATAGCTGGTGAGGAAAGCTATATTTTGAGGGCCTCTTTGCGAGTGACCCGTTGCTAGGGTTGCCATTTGCATTTGATAAAAAAAATCCCGCGTCCCATTTTGTATTCAAAATGTCCCCCAAAAAATATTTTTTAAGCAAGTTTTTTTCGGGATGAAGTGATTTATAATTTTTTAGAATTATGTAGGATCCTGTAGAATTCTGTAGAGTAATGTTGAATGTTCTAGAACATCCTAGAAATTACATAACGTTTATAAAATGTGTTTGGCCACGAGTTGGCAGTTTTTCGGCTGTAGTTATATTGTAAACTTTGAATTAGTGTGAATCCTGCGATTGCTTGACCAATGACCATACAACTTGAGATTGTGTAATTCAAATCAAATCTGTAAGTAGAGTATGTCTACTTTTTAGAAGAAATCGTTCAGGTGTAAATTGCTGCATTTGCGGGAAAGTTTTTGCGTGAAAGAGAAACACACACACACACACACACACACACACACACACACACACACACTTGATTTTATTTATCATATAAGATTTAGACTATTTTTTTAATTAATTATAATTTACAAGCATGTTTTTTACTCATTATTATAATAATAATAATAATAATATTATTTACAATTTTTCCCCTAGCAAAATGGCTAGTTCAGAGACTCCTCCTATAAAACAAAAATGTCTAGACTCTAGTGACTTTCAGCATGGATTGGACAAAAATTTTCGATTGGATTCAGCCTGGTAGAGATCAGTTCACTCCAAGATGCAAGATATGCAACAATCACCCGTTTACAATAAGTCATGGTGGTGAAAATGATATAATGCGACACGCGAAGTCCAAAGCACACATTGAAAATGTGAAGGCATCGGCAAGCCCACGAACACTTACTGATTTTTTTGTGAAAAAGGATTCCCAAGACGAAAATGGAGTGGCTCTCGCTGAAGCATCTTACTGCTACCACGCGGTTTATCATTCACATAGTTACAACTCAGCTGGATGCGGGAGCAGTTTGTTTAAAGGTATGTTTAGAGAAACCAAAATTGCTGTTAAATTTTCTTGTGGACGGACAAAGCTGTCATCGATCATCACAAACGTTTTGGCTCCACACTCTAAGGAGCTTGTACTTAAATCCCTGAGTGGTAATCATGCATTTTCTCTTTGTACTGATGCTTCCAGCAAAGGAAACATAAAATCCCTCCCATTAGTTCTACGATATTTTGATACTTCACAAGGAATCAGGAGTCCTTATTATCGTTCTTTTCTTTGGATTCCGAGGACTCGGTCACAATTTTAGCAGCAGTTCGGCAAAGGTTAGAAACAAATGGATTGTCCCTCAAGCAAGTGGTGGCATATGGAGCAGATAATGCCAATATAAACTATGGGAGTAAAAATAGTGTCTTCACAGCATTGCAGAGCCATAATCAACACCTCGTCAAAGTTGGTTGTAACTTGCACAAAATACACAATGCTATTAAAACAGCGTGTAACTGTCTAAAGTATGATATAGAGGCAATCATCATAAAAATTTACAACGAGTTCAACTCTTCCACTAAAAAAAAACCGCCGAACTAAAGGAATTTTTCAACTGGTTGGAGACCGATTGGTCTGAATTGTTGCACCATGTGCCCACCTGATGGCTCTCTTTATTGCCAACAATAGAAAGATTGTTGTCTTCTTTTGAGCCCGTTGAAGCTTATTTTTTAAGCCGACAGAGTGTGCCACCCACTTTAAAAATGTTTTTTGATGATGAGCTTGGAGAAGCCTATCTAGGATTTGTAATGAACATTTGCACCGATATCAAGAGCGTAACTAGCTTTCAAAAGTTGGGGGAGACAACTATAATGATGAAAAATCCTGCGATGAATTTCTGTGCTGCTATCCTGTAGGTAATGTGTTTGCGACCAAAATGATGTTCTTAAAATACTATGATTTAGAGAATGATCTATATTTATGATAGTAATAGGAAAATCAAAGAAGCATTTTCACAACTACTTTATGTATATCAAGTATATACTTAACATTAAAGGAAACGTGGATCAAAAGTTGGGGGAGGGGGGGACAAAACCTATATTATCCCCTCAGTTCAAAAGTTGGGGGGGGACATGTCCCTCCCGTCCTCCCCGTTAGTTACGCCCCTGACCGATATTCAGCCAGCATTGAAAAAACTTGTAAAAAATTAAGTGATAATTGTTGAGTTATACACAATCATGATTAATATTCTACAAATGTTACGTGAGAAAAAGACTGAAAAATTTTATGGATTCTTGGCTCGGCAATTAATACAGAAATGCGGGATCACCTGAAGATTCGTCACCCCAGCCTTTTTTAGTTAGCTTTATAAGGCTAACTAACGAAAATATCACGACCTAACCTAACCAACCGTTAGGTCAACTGTACGCCCTTGACGATTGGTTAGGTCAGGTCGTGATATTTTCGTTAGTTAGCCTTATAAAGCTAACTAAAAAAGGCTTGGGTGACGGATCTTCAGGTGATCCGAAATGAGATAATGAATCAGCAGTTAAACGATTCGAGATTGATTGTCAAAGTTTCCTCGATGCAGTAATCAATTATTTGGAGAAATGGTTCGACTTCGAGGATAGAAAACTTCAGGTCATAAGCTGCTTAGATTTGAAGAAAGTCCCAAAATTTGAAGAAATTGTGGAACTCGTTCAGGTCCTCCAAACTGAAGTGAATAGTGATCTACTTTTCAACGAATTCATCTTTTTAAAAAGATTTATTGTAGAATTGAACGATAGCGATAAGTCGTTACCTCTGGATTAACGATGGGTGCTTTTCTTCAAGACCTTTCCATCTCCAAACCTTGCAAAAATTCTGAAGCATATATTTTCCATTCCTCATTCCAACGCTGTGTCTGAAAGAATTTTCAGCTTGATGACAACCAACTAGAGGAAAGAGAGAAATCGGTTGCTCATTGAAAAATTAGAATCAGAACTCATGATTAAAGGGAATTTTTCTATGACCTGCAAGGAATTTCAGTTATACTTGAAGTCAGAAGATGGAGCTACAATTTTGAAGAAGATTAAAAGTTCAGGAAAATATTGACATATGTCATAATACGAGGGCCACTCGATATATTGTGCCCCACCTTTTTTTTCTTTCCATATTTCCTTGTAAGTTCCAGAAATTTTGTACACAAAGAGTTACATACCTTTTTTACAAGTTTTTATTTTTCCACATAGTCTCCATCCTTTTCTACGGCTTTCCTCCACCTCGAAACAAGGGCCTTTATTCCTTGCTGTTAAAAGTCCGCTGGGTTCTGCTGGAGCCACCTCTTAACCTCCTCAACAACCTCATCGTCACTCTGAAACTTTCTTCCACGAATAGCATCCTTCATTGGCACAAACAAATGGAAGTCTGAAGGTGCCAGATCCGGGCTGTATGGAGGGTGGGGTAACACAGTCAAGCGCATTTTTGTGATGGTCTCGCTTGTTTGCAAACTGTTGTGTGGTGTTGCGTTATCGTGCAAAAGAAGTACGTCTTCCAGTTTTCTCTCCGGTTGAACTCGCTTTATATGTCTCTTGAGTCTCTGTAGGGTAGCAATATATGCCTCTGAGTTGATTGTTTGCCCTTCTTCATAATGTCCACCAGAATCACCCTTTTCATGTCCCAGAAGATGGTGGCCATAACCTTTCCTACAGAGGGAGCCATTTTGAACTTTTTCTTGCGTGAGGAGTCTACGTGATGCCACTCCATGGATTGGCGTTTTGTTTCACGTTCAAAGTGGTGTACCCAAGTCTGATCCCCAGTCACATTTCGTGAAAGGAAGTCAATCCTGTTCTGTCTCGTATCGAACCAACGACTTAGAAGCAATTTCTTTTCTTTGGGCTTTGTGATCTTCAGTCAGTTTGCGAGGAACAAACCGTGAACACACTTTTGAGTATCTCAGTTGCTGAATTATTGTATTCACACTTCCTTCACTAATTCCTAGCTCCAATATCATCGAGGCTGGCTCTCCCTCTCTCCGATGATCTCACACGTTTAGACCAGCGTCCAACTGTGCTTCGCTCAACAACAGCATCTCCGTAAACGTTTTGTAGACGTTTGTGAATATTTCCAACTGTTTCTTTCTCTGCGGTTAAGAACTCGATAACAGCTCTCTGTTTACTACGCACATCACTGTGAAACGCTATTTTCGAAACTGCATTAACCATCGTTTTTATACAAGGGCGTTTAAAAGCGGTTTTATACAAGGAGGGGAGGTTCAAACCGGAAAAATTCGGTTATGTGAAGCGCAGAAAGTTCAAACTTACGGGCCAAAAGACATTTCAGCCCCATGGCCTATTATTTAGTTAAGAAAAAAGGGTAGGGCAAAATATATTGAGTGGCCCTAGTATATATATATTAAACGTCTGTAGCTATTGTGTCTTCTGAAATGAATTTTCTGCAACGAAAAGAGTTTTGCATTAAGTATTACGGATACCCTATTACCTTTCTAATGCGCCCATTACTTCTTGGTAAAAAAAAATAAAATTGGTCCTTTAACCTTCATTAAGACTTAAAAACGAAAATAATTAATGAAAATGAGAAATAATCATTTCACTTTACGTGCGTTCATTTACATTCAGTTTACGTTTCATTAAGTTTAATTTGCAGGCAAATATTACACTTTTTTTTAAGGTATAATGCTCGAACAATGAAGGCTCACAGAGTTACATGTTTTGGATGCTCGGAAAAGACTTTTTGCAGAAATTACGGTATGTATGAATTTAAGATAGAAAGGAAAGGAAAAACCGACAAAATGTTTGCATAAGACAAATGTCTTGATGGAAAACTTAACTTTAAAGTCATTCTGGTACGTCTCTTCTTATAGCTTCTTCTCTATATAAGAAGAGATGCCTATTCTTCATTATGAACGGGAAAGGCGCGGTACTGGGTTTCTCTCCAAATTATTCAGTCAAAGATCATGCAGTCGTCATTATCTGCATATTTTGTTTTTCATGCATTGAAGTTACTTTATGTATTTAGAAAGGAAGTTTAGTTGGTTTGAATGAATATGTAATTATAAAATGCATGAAAGGTGAGATACAGGATGGGATTCCATTATAGTTCGTTTCTTTTTTAATGAATGTATATATTTTAATAATCGAAGCTCAAGACAGTCGCAAGTGCAGCTTTAAGTAGAAGTGAAATGAAAAGTTACGCATTTTACGCAGAAAATCATTCCGCCTATACACCCATTTCAGCGTGCGAGCAACTCGTAACAGCATTGCCGAATAAACAGGGAGTTAGTGTACTAACGTACGTACGTACGTACGTAGTTCATCACCATTATCCTAAGAATATTCGTATCAAGGTATTAAAAGATTTATTTCGTTTGTTTTCACTCATATACACCCACCCGACTACGCGCGCGCAACCTCTCTCTCCCACACACTTTTGAGACCGTTTCACACTCTGGTGCGACCAAGTGTCTGAATCCAGCTTTTAACATTTCTTCTTGCGTCAAATCGTGCAATGCAAAACTGTGCCTCAAAATTTTGCCATTACATACGACAATCATTAGAGCGTTCAAATGATGTTACGAATCGCAGGCAAAGCCAGGGGAAAATGGTTTCATGCTTCGAAGCACTTTAAAAGTTTTACAGCGAAGATAAAATAAATATTTTCAACGAATATGGTTTTTTTTTTTAGTTGTTTTCTTTTTAAGTTTTTAGTGGAACGAAATAAACACGTAAGAAAAATTTTTAAGCGAAATTTTAATGTGAATTTGAAGAGTTATTTTGTTTTTGTATTAATATACAGCCGAGTACGTAAGAGTTTCAAAAAGAAAATTATATATATATATATATATGCACACGAGGGTGGGCTGAAAAGTAATGCCTCCATTTGAATAATTCAGGATTGTGTAGAGGTAGCCAGATAAAACCGGTTTTGTGTTGTAACTTGATGTCCCCACCCCATTCCAGATTGTGTAGAGGTAACCAGATAAAATCGGTTTTGTGTTATAGCCTAATATAGCCTACACTCATTCAACACGTTGGTTCAGTGTCGATTACAATTGAAAGGAGTAAAGATGTTCGCTTCGAGCAACGTGCCGTAATTGAATTTTTGACCGCGGAAAGTGTTGCTCCATAGACATTCATCGTCGAATGCAAGCTGTGTACGGCAAACAGTGTGTTGATGTGAGTATCGTTCGACGTTGGGCGAGGCAGTGTAAAGAAGGAGAAGCAGGGCAAGAAGATTTGCGAGACAAACCGCGAAGTGGAAGGCCCGTAAGGGCAACCGACGTCTCATCGGAACTCGTTGACGAACTGATTCGTGGAAATCGTCGCATTAAACAAAATGAAATTGCTGCAATGCTAGATATTTCCAAAGAACGAGTGGGACAAATTATCAGGATTCTCGGTTACCGAAAGGTGTGCGCCAGATGGGTGCCTGGCATGCTCACTGCCGAGATAAAAACTGAGAGACTACGCATTTGCCAAGAAAATCTGCAGCGCTTCGAAAATGAAGAAGAATTTCTGCACAGCATCGTGACAGGAGACGAGAGGTGAGTCCACCATTATGATCCTGAAAATAAACTGCAATCCATGGAATATCGGCACAAAAATTCACCGCAGCCAAAAAAATTCAGAGTTCAAAAATCGGCTGGAAAAGTGATGATGACTGGTTTTTGGGATATCAATGGTGTTGTTCTCGAAGAATTTACGGAAAGAGGGACAGCAATTAACTCCGCACGTTATATTGAAACTCTGAAGAAGTTGAAGAAACGGATCAGGAGGGTTCGCACCCACTAAAACGCAGTCATTGTTCACCATCACAACGCACGGCCTCACACCAGTGTTCAAATGCGAGAAGCAATTGAGGATCTGCAATTCACCGTCTTGCCGCATCCACCATTTAGCCCCGATTTAGTAACATGCGATTTTCACCTCTTTCCTGAACTTAAAGAACATCTCTGTGGAAATCGCTACGAGTCTGACAAAGAAGCTAAGGCCGCTGTGAAATTTTGGTTTCGTAGTCAAAGCTCCGAGTTTCACCGGGATGGATTTAAAAAACTCATTTATCGTTGGCGTAAATGTATCGAGAAAGAGGGTGATTTTATAGAAAAGTAAATGTATCGTTTTGAAGAATAAACTCTAATGTACCTACAGTATCTGCTTTTGTTTCGATAAAATCCTTCAACCCGTTTAAAATTCATTTGAGTGGAGGCATTACTTTTCAGCCTACCCTCGTATATATAGAGGGTGTCCCAAAAAAAACTATATACTCTTTATAGCATCATATATTTTATAATTTAAAAAAAAACCAAACAATATATTGTTATGGCAATTGCCAATGAAAGGTAAATTAGTAATCTAAGTGATCAAAATGTTATAGCGAGTTGTTTGCATATAAAATTTAATTAACTACGACAAGTGCTCAAATGTTCTCCGGCGGCATGAATGCACTTTTGAATGCGTCGACTAACTGATTCGCAGACATGGACTAATGTGGATGCTGTGATGGTCCCGCACTTTTCCCTAATTGCATCCTTAAGGTGTTCGAGTGTTGCGGGTCTTGTACCATAAACTGCATCCTTCAGGTAGTCCCACAAGTAAAAATCAAGTGGAGTCAAGTCCGGTGAACGTGGAGGATACTCAACGCTTCCTCTTCGTCCTATCCAACGGTTAGGCAACGTTTCATCGAGGTACCTTCTGACATCACAATGATAATGAGGGGGGGCTCCATCTTGTTGAAAGTAAAAGTCGTCGTTTCCAAACAACTTCCGAACTGCAGGTATAATTTCTGTCCGCAGCATGTCGAGATATGCGGCACCGGTAACTGTCCCATTAAAGAAAAATGGTCCAACCAAACCCCTGGATGATAAACCACACCATGCTGTTAATCCTGGTAAATTAACATGTTTATCCACATAAACGTGTGGATTATCAAGTGACCAGTACCTGCAGTTGTGTCGATTTACTGTGCCATTCAGCTTGAAGGTAGCTTCATCAGACCACACGATTTTGTTGTATTGAAAGTGCATTCATGCCGCCGGAGAACATTTTGAGCACTTGGCGTAGTTAATTAGATTTTATATGCAAACAACTCGCTATAACATTTAGATCACTTATATTACTAATTTACCTTTCATTGGCAATTGCTATAACAATATATTGTTTGGGGTTTTTTAAATTATAAAATATATGATGCTATAAAGAGTATATAGTTTTTTTTGGGACACCCTGTATATATATATATATATATATATATACTATTTCCACAGTGGATTTAAAAAGTAAAACGGGATAAAAAATAAAACGTGAGAACGTTTTCAACAACTTATATGACCCTAACATCAGTAACAAAAATATATAAACAAAAAAAAAAGATTTAAAATCCAAGGACGGACGATTTTTAACCCCTTATTGCGAGTGCTACGACATGACAAATGTCGTAACACCGCTTCCCGTCGATCAGTGAAGTAAAGCGACATTGGGTCTAGTTAGTAGTTGGGTGGGAGATCGCCTTCTGCATCTAGATTATGTAACGACCCGTGGTAATGTTGCGGGTCCCGCAAGTCATATGACCGCAGATGTTGCGAAGGACGTTAAACAACCCCATCAGCCAACACTTGTTGCAATAACTTCTTCCTTGAGTTTCAATAAAGTCGTCTGGTCAGAATCTAATCAGAGTCAGGTGGATACCACACAACAGATGCATCATTTAAGGAAAACTCAACTAACATAAACACTCCGGAAAAAAGTTAACCTACAAATATAACAGTTCTTTAAAACATAAAAAATTACTAATTCGTATATTATTCTAACTAACTAACTATATATATATTATATTATAATATATATATATATATATATATATATATATATATATATATATATATATTGATGACTAATAAAATTTCAGGAACAAAATCTAATCATTTCCGTAATATGATTTTTAGAAATTCTGTGTTTCTAGGCGAACTTTTTTACAACAGTACATATTTGCAACGGAGATTCAAAAGGAAGTTCAATTTATGTTTTCGTGAAAGAAACCTCTTTTAGTAGTTGTTCAATGTTGGCACGAATATTGATGTGACATTGTTCAAATCTCTTGTAAACATTAAATTCTCTTGTGGTTATTTATAACAGAAGACTCCCATTTTCCTTTTTCACTATTTAGCATTCTTTTAATGACTGCAATGAGGAATCAACGCACGAAATTGCTATCAGGTTACCAGGTATATATATATATATATATATGTATATAATATATATATATATATATATATATATATATATATATATATAGGGTGATCCAGAGAAATGGGACCCAAAAGAAACCCCTGTAACTCTTAAAGTATAAGTCCTTTTATAAAATCATACGCATCATTCGAAAGAGGATAGTTACAAGTTTGTACAGGATTGTATAGGTTTTGACAATACAAGACAAGATAAGATACAAAAGAAAATAAAAGTGTTAGTTAAAACTAACCCTTCAAGATGACTGCATGGACTGTGGAACAGCTGCGTTTCATAACAGCAATATTATGAGCATGGAAGAAGTGTAGTTTCAGCTCTTAGAAGGTGATTTTGACATCTGAAAATTTGTCTTGAAAGATCTTTGAGCTGAAACTACACTTCTTCCATGCTCATAATATTGCTCAGTTATGAAACGCAGCTGTTCCACAGTCCATGCAGTCATCTTGAAGGGTTAGTTTTAACTAACACTTTTATTTTGTTTTGTATCTTATCTTGTCTTGTATTGTCAAAACCTATACAATCCTGTACAAACTTGTAACTATCCTCTTTCGAATGATGCGTATGATTTTATAAAAGGACTTATACTTTAAGAGTTACAGGGGTTTCTTTTGGGTCCCATTTCTCTGGATCACCCTATATATATATACAGGGCGTCCCAAAAAAATGTATACACACTTTAACAGCTGATAGCTCAATTGATGTTTCTTTCTTTCCAAGTTAAACCCATTAGAATTAATAATGGCAGTCAGACTAAGCTTTGAACAAAGGAAATTCATTCTAAAATGCTACTGGAAGTGTGAAAACGCAGTTGAAGTGCAAAGACAGTTTAGGAGGGAGTTTCAAACAGATCCACCAACGCGACTTACCATCACTCGAATTAGAGATAAGTTTGAAGCCGATGGAACTGTTCAGAATGTCCACAAGAAGCGTTCCGGAAGACCACCGACATCGAGAAGCCCCACAAAGCAAGAAAGAGTACTGGAAACGTATCACCAAAGTCCAAGAAAATCTGTGCGGCAAGCGAGTCGTGAGGTAGGAATTTCAGAATCGTCTGTCCAACGCATTTTGAAGCGCTGTCAATGGAAAAGTTACATTCCAAGATTAGTCCATGCTATTAATGAAGATGATGATCCGGACCGAAGAGTGGAGTATTGCGAGTGGTACTTGGCACGATGTGGATGTGGATTGGACGAAGGGGTTTCGTAGAATACCCTCCGCGTTCACCAGACCTCACACCACTAGACTTTTTTTATGGGGATACTTAAAAGACAAAGTCTACGCTATAAAACCTGCAACAGTCGCTGAATTGAGAGCAGCCATTGAACGAGAATGCACACAAATACCAAACGAAATGTTTCGTGATGTTTGCGATTCCATTGCTTCGCGTTATCAGCAGTGCCTGGACCAGAACGGACGTCAGTTTGAAACAGGCGTTGACAAAACAATTAAATAATGTCTGTAGATTCTATTACATTTTGAAAATGAAATGTATTTTAATAAACACTGCCTTTATAAGTATTTAAAGTGTGTATACATTTGTTTGGGACGCCCTGTGTGTGTATATATATATATATATATATATATATATATTATAATATATATATATATATATATATATATATATATATAACTCTTGCGCTGTTTTATTTTACATATATAATAAAAAAATAAAAACTGGGTGTAACTGAGTGATATCAACGGAGTAATTGACTTTATTCGCAAAAGTGTTCTAAGATAATATATATATATATATATATATATATATATATATATATATATATCCACGTCTTTGTACATCTACCAACGAAACAGTGTCCAGAGTGGATTTTGTGATTGATGTCTTCGAACGACGGTTCAGGATCGACCTGTCGTCGACTTCTCTGCACCCCACCCCTCATTTGCGGGATTTGCTGGAGGAGAGAGTTGGTTTCCACTATCCTCCTGCTCTCCTAGCTAGCTACACAAGGCTGACCAGGAACTTTCCAGAAGAACGTGTACGGTTGGTTTTTGAAATTATTCAGGTTGGTGTGCTGGAAGTTCCTCGGTTTTGGCATTGCGGCAGTACGTTAAAGAGTTTTGGGCCACGTATTTTGAAGGTATTTTCATTAAATACAAAAGCAAGGTAAATTATCAGGTCATCCCATAAGTAATGTCGTTTTTTAGATCGGAATTTGAAGGACAAAAAAAAACTCAACTGAAACTTTTTAATCTAGTATATATTTTCCATCGGAATCAATGACACTCTGCCAACGTCCTACAAGCTTTTCATTGCCATGTTTATAAAATTCAGGCGGTTTTGAGGCAAAAAACGTACAAAGACTGGTGTGCAGGTCATCTAAAGAAGTATACTGTTTCTCGTCAAGATAGTTTTGCAGACTCCTGAAGAGATGATAATCTGAAAGCGCAAGGTTTGGAGAATATGGAGGATGTGGAAGTTTGTCCCACCCAAACTATTCAATTTTTGCAGAAGTGATCCGAGCGGTATGAGGACGTGCGTTGTCGTGGTGGAACACGATTCCTTTCCGATTAACCAAAGAAGGTCTCTTTTCTTTTAGTGCAGTGTTCAATCGATCCAGTTGTTGACAGTAGACTTGAGCGGTGATTGTTTGGTTGTATGGTAAGGTTTCAAAGTGTATTACACCACCTTTATCCCACCAAACACTAAGCAACACCTTCCGAGGGTGAAGATTTGGTTTTGGCCGTGGTGTCGCTGGTTCTCCGGCACAAACCCACTGTCGACGGCGCTTAACATTCTGGTACAGTATCCACTTTTCATCACCAGTCACTAAACGGTGCAAAAACGGATCTTGGAGTTCACGGGAATGAAGAGCTGTGCTAATGTTTACCCACACCCTCAGATTGTCGACCGACAATTCATGTGGCACCCATTTTCCTACTTAGACACTTTCCCGAGTTGTTGCAAATGTCGATGGATGGTGGACGGGGATGAATTGAGTTTCTGGGCCAATTCTTCGACAGTTGTTGAACAGTCTTCTTCAAGTGCAGCTAACAGCAGGTCACCATCAAACTCAGCAGGGCGTCCAGAGCGTGCTGCATCTGTCAAACAGCAGTCACCATTCCTAAACTTTTGAAACCATCTTTGACATTTCCTCACATGCAGAATATCGTTGCCATAAATGTCCTGAATGTTTCGCGTTGCTTCAGTAACACTATTCCCTTTTTTGAACTCGTAAAGCATTATATGCCTGATATGCTCTTCTGATACCGCCATGTTTATGAGGGGTTCACATAAAGCAAAACACACGTCTTCACTGGTGAAGGTCTGTAAAGTATGTAGCGAAACACGATAGATCTCCTCTTAGATATAACCTTCGGAAAATTTATGCTTAACCCTTTAAGTCCTGAATTTTTTGTAGGGTTAAGTTACGAATGCGTGTAATTGAAACGTTTAAACCGAGTAGGACTAATTTAAACTTAATCTATCGTAAAAAACGACATTACTTATGGGATGACCTGATGAATGTGTTAAATTAAATATAATAATAATGATTGGGTTTGTTTACTCTCCTTCGCAATATCTAAAGTCATATGACGGAGGGTACCTACAACTTTACGTGGGATCCGAACCACGGGTCGCTACATAGTCTGGACGCGGCGGATAGTCTCCCATCCAACTACTATCCGAACCAATGTCGCTTAACTTCGCTAATCAATGGGAAGCGGTGTTACGACATTGGCTACGACGTAGCCCTTAAATTAAATACGAGTGTACCGAACACTATTGTAAATATATCACTTTACCGGTGAGTTTATTTCACTGTAAAACAAGTTTTCACGATCACTGACACTGGACATTCGATCATACACATGTAATCACGACGAACAATAATTGAAGACTCGAAGAGAGAGAGAGAGAGAGAGAGAGAGAGAAATTATAGAATAAACATTCTCATATCATAAAACCGTCCTGTAGTTCTTCATTCAAATTCTTCGACAACATTCCCCAAATATTTTGTAAACATACGGTTTGATATATAAACCTTTTCCTGATTTTTCATTTAAATTACGAAGTAATTTTCTTTCTACTTTTTTTTTTGTTTTTTTAACTGTATTTTATGATGCAAATGAGTCCAAAATTTTTTAAACTATTTTATAAATTATGCAAAACTTTTTCATATCTAAAAATTGTGATTAGAAACTGCATCGAATTTAATATTTCATTTTGTTCTTGTGGCACCAAAGATTATAAAAATGTTCGTGATGCAGGTTCAGTAGGTAACACTGTTTCCCTATAAACGAAGCGAAGGCACTGAGGTCAGGGGTTCGATTCGATTAAAAATAATAATAATTCAGTAGTTAGCGCCATGGATCCTATTAGTCTAGCCTGAGCGCCGTGCCAATTTGTGGCCCTCCTGAATGACTATTATAAAAAGTATTTGTCGAAACTATTAATGTTTGTATAATGTTTGGTTTCATTTTGCTAAAATTTTAAACTGAATTTTTACAAATAATATAATGTATGAAATTGTTTTAATCTCTTTCGTAACGCAAAGGTCATGTGACGGAGGGGGACTTCTAGATTATTATTAACAGAACCATTGGGGATCGAACCTCCGATCTTAGTGTCTTCATTTTCCTTATAGGGAATCATGGTTACCCACTAAAGTACGGGCGCTGGCACTGAAACTGACAGGTGACAAATTTTGTTTTACAGATTTTTAATTATGTATATTAGAAAAAAATAAAAATAAAAAGCTTTTTCTTTTCTATTCTTAGCAGTATTACTCTTGACTAGGAAAGTAATCTTTGTTTATAGGTTTCAGCGGTTTAAACTGAAAAAAAGAGGTGTAGGTGGTTTTAACGCGAAAATAAATTTTTAGCATTTTTTCTTTTTCTTGTTTTTTTTATTATTATTTTTTTTTTAGCCACATATTGTTTAAAAATAGAGTGAATTCAGTGTTATTTTTTTTTTAATAATTTTTACTTATAAATTAGCATTCCTAATGATAATTTGTACTTTCAAATTGAATGGCTACAAAAGATTTATAAAATATAAATACCTATTTTAAGACCAGCTTTTTTTTCTTTTTTTTAAGGCGTAAGTTTATTAGTTTTGTAAATTAAAATCCTTAACGAATATGACGGAAATAAATAAGTATACGTTAAAAAACGTATAATTATTTATTCCCGTCATATTCGTTAAATATCTTAATTAACCAAACTAATAAACTTATCGTACCTTTTTTTGGTATTTATATTACGGTATATTTTATAAATTTTATTAGAAATTACCTTCAATTATTAATAAATTTTCAAATAAAATAATCCCATTTGGTATATTTTTCTTATTTTTTTTTTCAAAGAATAGTGAAATAAATCAAATTTATTTATTTCTCATTTGACATTGCACGACAGAATGTAGTTTTTTAGCGTATCATGTTTTTACATTATATATATTAGGTTTGAAGTGACAACTCTCTTGTTTTCCACGCAACAAAATTCCAATCTTGTTCGCTTCGTATAAAATATTAATTTTGAAATATGCTATTTTTTGGTGTATAAAGTTTATGATATGAATAAAACTGCAGAATTTGAATCTGAATTGGGTTTTAAATCATTATTATTATTATTATTATTATTACTAGTAGTATAGTAGTAGTAGTAGTAGTAGTAGTAGTAGTAGTATTTATAATGCTGTTTCGTTGCTTTCCGTCAAGTGAGAGTTATGCAATAAACTGGAAAAATTTGATGAAGTTTAAAGGAACAGTTGTCAGCCTTGTTTCTTTGATTTTTCAAATGTTCAAAATTTCATGACTACAGTATGTTTGTGCATGATTCAGTACATCTTTGTAACAAATTTATATCCATTAAAACTACAAGTTTTAATTCTGATACGAGAATTGAAATTTTGTATGAAATAGAAATATGCACAATTTTCCAAATATGAAAAAAAGGTTACAGTTCCGAACATTACTTATAAACATTTTATGTATTGTAGATACTTCATGACGTATCAGAATATTAAAGTTACTCCATTATTTGAAAATGTTCTTATTGTAAAGAAAATTCTCGAAATTTTTTTCCATTAATTCTTTCAGAGCGAGGTATCTGTCACCTGAGAGGCGTGACTAATCTTAATATAAAAGGAAACAAGATTGATCTTATTCTTAATACTGCTACTGAGTTTAACTAATAGTTTTATTTTAAAATTTAAAGTCCTTTAAAAAAAAAACTCCTTAAACTCATAATTCGGTGCTTATTCAAATAACATTTTAGTCATTTCTGACTCATTTTACTTCTTCCCGATCACTCATTTGCAAATAATACTGAAAAGAAGAAATAACAATAGTTATGGATGTGATGGAATTTTTTGTTTTTCTTCTCAAACCTCTCCTATTCTGAGATACTTTGTAATTTTATTTGGTATTTTCATTTCATAGGTAATACATCCATCTATTATTGAAGGTGCTGAGGATGTGATCAAAAGTTTTAAAAGGACAATGAAGATTTACTAAATAATTATATACTAATTTCCGTTCTTTCAAATCTAAGCCAACTTCATTCTTGTTTCATTCCATTTATAAACAGTTACAGGGCTACATCGTAGCCAATGTCGTAAGTTACATCGCTTCCCGTTGATCAGGGAAGTTAAACGACATTAGATCGGATAGTAGTTGGATGGGAGACCGTCCGCTGCATCCAGACTATGTAGCGACCCGTAGTTCGGATCCCACGTAAAGTTGTAGGTCCCCTCTATCATATGATCTTAGATGTTGCGAAGGAGGTTAAACACCCTAATTACACCGGCTCCGGGCTCAATCAATTTCTGGCGATGGCAATCGACGTGCAGCTCACTCACCTGTTCATCCTCCCAAACAAAAAAAAAAAAAATTGGTTGGTAGATATATGAATGCCGTGGTTAACCTAGTGGTTAAGACGTTTGGCTGCTGATCAGGAGGTCGTGAAATCGAATCCGGGTGAGGACTTTGTAATTTCTGGCCCTCCTATGGTGAGTCGTCGTTCGAATTCCATGCTAAACTGTAGGGTTAAAGTGGGGCACTGGGGCAACAAGCTTGCTCTTTGTCAGAATGACCGATTCGGGGGGAAGCAAAACCAAAGTTACCGCAAGACTAATTTAATAGTTATGGAAAGCGTTCGATCGCAGTGAATAAAAACTTTTAACAGAAACCCCATATACGGCTTTCTAGAGGGGAGGTTGTTAGCTAATTTATCGCTTCTTAACTAGTAGAAAACATTGTACAAATTTGAATGATCAAAATTCTTTTTACTGTCAAACATGGTGTTCCCCAAGGTTCAGTATTGAGATCGTTATTTTTCCTACATATGTTAATGATCTCATTTGTTATTTATTGTCAAGTTTATAAAAATTATGTTCTCTTACAATACAATATCATTCGAAGCAGGGAATAACTTACTTGGGTTATATATGTCATGAACTTAATTTTGATTTGTTGCCCAGCGAATTGTTGCATGACGAAACTTTTTTAAAACTCTTACTGTTTACCCTAATATATATATACACCGGGTGATTACATTTGATCTTCCCGATTTTAAACATTTATTATGAAAAAACTAACAAAGCTACATCGTAAAGCAAGCTATACAAATAAAGAACAACTCAAAAAGTTTTATTTACAAGATATTGAAGTTCAATATGAGCTCCTTTTGTGGCTCCTTTTGAGGTTACAACATTCCTGAATGAGCAATTGCCTGATCGTTGGATCGGGCGTGGGGGCCCATTCCTTGACCGGTTCATTCCCCCGAGCTAACTCCCTTTGACTTCTTCTCTGGGGCTATGTCAAAATGAAGTTTTTGTTCCATCAATGGCAACAATTTTGGGACATTTGAAGGAAAGGATACGTGAGGCTGTTAGAAAAGTTCAGTATGATATGCTACAAAATGTATGGAGGCAAACAGAATACCGCTTTGATGTCTGCAGAATCACAAAAGGAGCTCATATTGAACTTCAATATCTTGTAAATAAAAGTTTTTGAGTTCTTCTTTATTTGTATATCTTGCTTTTCGCTGTAGCTTTGTTAAGCCGAGTTTCCACGGTGCCTCTTTCCTTGAGTTATCGCATGCAATACTGCATGCCACTAGAGGCATCAGAGGCATGTCCTGAAGACAAGATGAGTGTGTTTCAACAGTGAAGAGAAGGCATGCCTCATCGTGCCGCGAGTTCAAATCTGAAGATATCGGGGGATGAGGGTGTATCGGGTAGTGTTTGTGCTGCCTATATGGTTATTAAACTGACTGAAAAGCGAAAAATGTGTAGGATATTCTGTAAAAAATCATTCTACGCTACGTCTCATGACAATGACCTGTTGCGTGAAGTGAGGTTGGAGTGATCCACATTTTTCCACAATTTTACCACAATCTCCACTGCTTTGTTCATATGGTTCTCAGGTTTGTTTTCTATAAACACAATGAGCAATGTAAAGGTAAGCGATTAGTCATGTACATAAAATAACACATTCACCAATCACACAGACCGAACGTTTCGCACAGGAGCAGTACCAAAAAAAACTCAACTTCCTTTCACCCACAGACAATCCTCATTCGCTTGTTGGACGCGAGGGGCGCTAGTTATAGTAAATATATAGGGAGAGGCACAGCTTGACGCAAGACCTTTCCACTTGTGTCGGGAAGCCTTGCGTCAGCTCCTGCCTCACAATTTTTTGGAAAAAAGGCAAGGTTTGGGGCATGCATCACACCGTGCGTTATGTGGCATTTGCTTGACGTACGAAAAAAGGCACCGTGGAAATGCGGCTTTAGTTTTTTCATAATAAATGTTTAACATCGGGAAGATCATTTGTAATCACCCGGTATATATATATCCGGATGAGCTGGGTGTGCCTGACTATGTGCGATGGAGATCGCAAGAGAGTAACTATATCCTCGACCAGACCAGGCCTAGAGGGGGGTCCACCAGCTTGATCTTCGTGTGAAGAAAGACCGACGCACGGAACTAATATGAGGTGATGAGGTATTAATATTATATATATATATATATATATATATATATATATATTAGTGATGTAGGTCACATCCACATCCGCACATTTTCTCGCATCCGCATCCGCACTTTGGCCTGCGGATGTCGTGCGGATGTGGACCGTTGAGATAAAACGTCATTAATAAGCAAAAATTATCAAATTCTACTATATTAATAGAACTAGTTCATTGTGCGCAAAAGTGATGCAAGCGACAAGACGAGAGGCTGTTCTTGTATGAAATTACTCTATTGCAACCTACTTAGATCCACGTTACAAAGCTAAGTTATTTTCACCTAGTACATTAGAACGAGTTAAATCATCACTTGGCAAAGCAGTTGAAGAGCTTCAATCTCTTGAATCTGTCGCTTCGCCACCCACCAAAAGAATAAAAATTTCAGTGACAGAACCAACACCTTCAACAAGCAAATCTATCACAGAATCTGTCTCTCAGTTTCTTGAGTCAAGCAGCAATGACGAGACCTACGCGATGTCAAAAGATGTAGTAAAAATGATCGAGAGCTATCACCAAGAAAAACGCCTGGCTGCATGTGACAATCCTATTAGTTGGTGGAAAAATACGCAGAATATCTATCCATACTTGAGTAAACTTGCAAGGAAACATTTAGCCTGTCCTCCAACAAACGTACCAAGCGAGAGATTATTTAGCAGTGCTGGATTAATATATGATGAAAAGAGAAACAGACTGGCAGCAGAAAAGGCAGAAAAATTAATGTTCCTTAAGCATAACCTTCCTATAATTAAGTTTGAACATTAAACGATGAACATCTTAGTTTACTTTATTTTAATTACTCATTTATAAATATGCCTAATAAAACTTTAAACTTAATATAAATAGTTATCAAGCTAATTAAAGATCTCTTTCTATAAGGGTGGAGGAGGTTGGGGAAAGAGGTCGGTGGGGTGCATTTGAGTTGGGTTCACGTCCCGCATCCTGGTAACACAATTATGGTTTCTAATTGTGGCTGAAACTCAACAAAATATAACGAATTTATTTGCAGACGAATTCACTAATTGATTTCTATATTAGTTAGATGCTTGATATTATTTTATATGTTCAGAGAAAAGTACAGCAATTATTGTACAATTAATCAATTATACTACATTATAGCTACAGCTCTCTCTATATAATAACTTATTATATACATTAAACACAACAAATCTCGAATATATCCTAAAAAATAACAAAAATGTAGACATCCGCATCCGCATCCGCGGATGTTGAAATCAAACATCCTCATCCGCATCCGCATCCGCGGATGTGAAAAAAATGACATCCGCTACATCACTAATATATATATAATATATATATATATATATATATATACATACAGGGTGTCCCATAAGTCCGGCATCATAGGAGAAATTCATATTTTTCTATTTCTACAAACCATAATTCATATTTTTCTTATGCTCGGGATGCCAATTTCTCGTCCACCATTCTGTTCAGTGACGAGGCTGTTTTTTATGGAAATGGTGAGGTAAATCGACAGAACACCCGCTACTGGTCTCAAAACAACCCTCCCTGGTCATTGGATAGGACGTCGAGGGCCTGTGGAATGGCCAGCTAGAAGCCCGGATCTCACGCCACTAGATTTTTATCTCTGGGGCCACTTGAAAGCGCTGGTATACGCAGAGAAAATTAGGAGTGTTGAACATTTGCGGCAGCGTATTATTGGGGCATGTAACACCATTACTCCTGACATCATTCACCATGTGCTTGCTAACTGGGTATCACGTCTGAATTTGTGTATTGAAAACAATGGTGGACATATTGAGCACGTTCTGTAAATAAAAGCTTTTGTTTTGCCTTTTTTTATTACTTTTCCTATGATGCCGGACTTATGGGACACCCTGTATATATATATATATATATATATATATATATATATATATATATATATATATATATATATATATATATATAAATAAACAGTCCACTAAATGAGTTAGCTACTTTAAATATTTAAGACAAATTACTGATGGTAAATAATAATTATCAGATCAAAAATACATTCATAGTTTAAATTCTAAACTTTTCTATTCCCTTAAGATTTTTATCCTAATTACTGCTCCTGAGAAAATTTACTACCCTTTTGTTTACTCTCATCTCGTGACGCATATTGTTATTTGGGGAGGTAGTTCCCCAGCTCCCATTCACTCTGCGCAGGGAAAGCATAACTAAATACTGAATAGCAGTGCACTATGTGATATATTACTCATCAGAATACGTGTAAATTTCAACCCCAAAAATGTTTTACAATCCTAAATAGAAGTAGACGTTTCGTTAGACGTTTCGTTGTTCCAATTTTGTGAATTTTGAAATGTTTAATGCATTAGACATTTCACATTAATTAAACATTTTGTTAGACATTTTAGTGAGTTCATTAAAATGTCTAAATTGTCCTAATTTTTAAAACAATTGAAAAGACATCTGAAATGTCTAATGAACTGTCTAACAATGAAATTTTTGATGCATGAAAGTTTAAAGAGTTTACGTCTAAGTTTTGAGTTTATATGAAAAGAATCGCTTCATTGCATTACTCCTAATAACTTTTGACTTTCAATTTGTATCCATTTCTTCTTGTAATTGACTCTGTATCCCAATCAAATAACTTCCTGTAATTTACATTATCAAAGTCACTTATCAGTTTTAAATACTCGAATTAGTTCTCTTATGAGGGGACGCTTTTCAGATGAATACATATCTAGTTCTGCTTATTTTTCCTCAGATATTTTACTTCTCAGTTCTGGATTCACTTTGGTTGCACTAGACCGAACTCTTTTTAATTTATCAGCGTCTTTTCTCAAGTATTAGCTGTCAAACTTAGAGATTGAACCTTAGGTTGGCCTACCGTACATCAAGAGGTCTAGTTCTAAGGCTAGGCTTAGGGCTCAGGGTTACAGGCTGGTTCTTAAGCTTGAAAGACTTTACTGGGCCTAGCCAAATAACTAAAATTAATAAATGTATAAAAGACACTTGGAAGAGCTTAGCCTACATGGAATAAATGATTAAATGCACAAATATAATTGTTTTTTCCTCTTTTCGAGAGAGTTTATAAATACAAACGCAAATAAACCGCGTCACAATTTCAAAATATTTTTAACTTCAATGCACGTGCGTCTAGGGGCAAAGAATATAAAACTAACTAATTATACAAATTAAATATCTGAAATATCTGAAATATTTAAGCACAGTTTTCAGATATTTGAAATATCAAATATTAAATATTTCAAAATAGCTATTAATCACTTCAGAAAGTTAAGTTTATTATGAGATGTCGATTAGACGTTTAACGTGTATAACCAAATGTCTAGTGCCATTTAGACTTTAGAATGTAGAATTTCAGTGTTTTTACGTGCCACAAATTTATTCACTACATTTATTTTTATTATTATTATTATTATAAATGTTATTGCCATATGCAGTGAAGCTGAACAAGGAAGAGGCAGAAGAAAGACAGGATTCTGCACTCGTCTTGTAATGACATAATCCGATTACTAACACAAAGGACAAAGTTTCGAAGACACTGACACTGCTGATTCTGAAAGAGTGACATTCCTGATAATCCTGAGGACAGTCGTCGGAAGAAGGAAAGAACGAACCATGAGAGAGAGAGAGAGAGAGAGAGAGAGAATGGAAGATATGTAAAATAAAATATATATTATTCATTTTATAATTAATTCTATTGATATATACAATTAATATGCATATATCAATAGAATTAATTATAAAACGAATATATATTAATACTTCAAAGGTTTGGAAGCGCCTGCAGGTTTTTTGTTCATGTTTCACACTTGATGATAAGACGTCATATCCTATATCAAATCGATCTATGGATTCGTATTGTATCTACGTACGACACTTAATATTTTAATATGCTCAGGTTGATATTTGCTTTTCATTCAGAATAACTATAAAAATATCCCTTAAGAGAGATTTAAATTACCTTAAAATGGGCATAATATAGAGGGGACCGTTTGGATGCTGTCTTAGTGACCAAAGTCGCCGAGATTGTCCATGTTTCAAAAGGAATATAACCTTCAAGGTCATGATATCATGGGTGGCAAGAAAAAGGTAGAAGCAAGCATAATGGTGAGCATAAAATAACATTGACGAAATGACTTGTAAATCGTGAACGGAAGACAACTGCACCAAAATTTCATCAGAGCTTAATGAACGACGATCATGCGCTGTCGCAGGGAAGGGAAATAGACAATTAAATTTAATGCTGTAGGCTTCCAGTCACACTTCATAATTAATGATAGTGCTGTTTTGTTTCAGTGTTACTTTCCCCTCACTACTGTGCTATTTGATGCAATTTATGTTTTGTCATTGCCTCTCGTGGTGTATACCCCTGCACACTATTTTTTGCGAAACATGGACAAATTCCGCGACTACTGAGGCACCAGCCAAACTGCACCCCTCTAATATGATGTCCATTTTAGAGTCATTTAAATCTCTTCTAAGGGTATTTTTATATTTACTTTGAAAAGAAAAGCAAAAGTCAACCTCACCATATTAAAATATTAAGTGTTTTAGATATAATACGGATCCATAGATCGATTTAATACAGGATATGACGCCATATCATCAAGTGTGAAACATTGACGAGAAACCTACAGGCGCTTCCAAACTTTTGAGCGGTGGTGTATATATATATATATATATATATATATATATATATATATATAATACAGTAAAATGAGATTCTAATCAAAATTAAATACAAAAACACGCAACATAATATTAAGCTCAACTACCCGAATTAATTAAACTAAAAAGTTGAATACGTTTCCTAAAAATCTTTTACTCACAGATCCTTCCACAAATCAGACCTTCAACATCTTCGTTGTGTGAAGAAAAAAAGAACGAACCTGGAATAAGAAAAGAACAATAAATTATTTTTAAAACAAACCATTTTATTTATTTCATTTGATTTATCGTTATGCGCAAACCTTTAATCTAAAAAAAAAAATGTTAATTTGCAATACCAAAAAACCTTTATTTTCAAAAGTTACAGAACAATTCCTTAATTAATTAATTAACGACGTGTCAGGGAAAAGCCTCAATTTGTTGACGTAGTTGTTGTTCTCCATCACTGAAGGGAAGCAACGAGGGTGAAGCGTTGGAATTCCTTGCGATAAAACTGATCAAACAACAAATTGGAATCGATAAATTTGAGTGATTCTGTTTATGCGAGTTTTTTTTTTAACTCCTTTTTTTAGCTTTTGTATTTGGAGTGGATTTATTTACCTTTTGCATTTTAATGATCGGACCTTTTTTAATTTAAATTCCACGTCTGACGATCGGTTGTGAGAGATAAGAGAAAAAAGTTGTTGGTTGAATAGATAGATAATAAAAGCAGAGAGAGAGAGAGAGAGAGAGAGAGAGAGAGGAGAGAGAGAGAGAGAGAGAGAGAGGGGAACTCGAAAAAGCTGTTTTGGTTTGGAAAATGAAAAAATATAATTTTTTCTTATTTTCCTTTTCCTGAATACGGTATAAAATGATGAGACGTTCTTGCCAGCTGTTATAGAACGGATTACATGAACAAAGTCGAATTTCATAATGTCGACATTCGACCTTATGCAGATTCACTTTATTCCAAATTCGAATTTATTCAGGTGCATCCATTTAAGGTTTAAATGAATATGAAAACTTTGTTTAATACTTCAACTGAAAACGACTAACCAATAAATACATTTCTTCAAATTTTAAATGAAAATGAATAACCTAACCAAACGTAGCATAATATAACGTAATCTAACCAAACCGGATCTTACTTTACGTAATTTAAACTAATTTAATATAAGTTAAATCACCCTACATATAAAGTCAAACTGTGCTTAGAACTTTTGGTGTCTTCTTCATGCAGGCTGATATTATTCAGGTCGACTTTGTTCATGTACATTATTATTATTATTATTAGTATTATCGCGAATTCCTCACCCATGCTTCTCATATCCCAGCTGCAGTGTACAAGTGTTATATGATACATAAACAAAAGTTGTACGTACTTGTAGCTACATTCCTTTACGGTAGAACAACTGAGGAATATAAAATACGTTTAGCACACAATTCTAAATAACAATTATTGTTTCTTTCATTTGTTCCAGTAACTGTTCATTCTCTCCATGTTGCGTATTTTCTCCATCCACAATGGAACCTTTTTTGAATTCCTCCATGAAAAGGAAAGGAAGTTTGTCTAATATAGCGTATCATAACCTAATTAGGACCAACGTATCTTTTTTCCGACAGTAAAAGCTTTCGTAGATTTTTTATGTAAATTTTTTTAGTGTTTCGAGGTACCAAAAGTGTTACCTCACAAAAAAATTACCCCGTCACATCTGTGAATTATCACACACACACACACACACACACCGATGTCTTTAGCCTTAGTACTCTTCCTCGCATGAAATAATGACTTTCACAAGTCACAGATCAGTTCAAACTGTTACCAGTGTGGCACGACAGTAATTTATTTTGATTTAAATTAAGTTTATATTGAAATGTTTTTAATAAATTATTTTTTACTTTTTACGATGATTATATGTACAGTTTCGGACATAAGTTCGCCTAGAAGCATAACACTAAAAAATAAAAGCATAAAAAATTACTAACCAGTAATAACTGGGATTTGACAGCTAATTATCTGTCACCGAAACGAGCGAAATAGCCAACTAAAAGCGGAATATTGCCAATTAGTAATTTCCGATAGCTTTTTCAAATTTTATGTTTCTAGACGCACTTTTTCTCAAAACTGTACGAGGCTATTTTTGAAAATTAAGAACTAGGCATATGTAGCAGTAATTATAAATACATTACAGTTTTTTTACCGTTATATAGGAAAGGAAACAAACAAAAAAAATAACAAAAAAATGAAAATAAATTAATTTTACATCTTGATTTAATATTCACATTTTTTTTAATTAATGAATGAAAGAGGGGAAAATCCCCCCGTTTTTCATCTTTTCTATTTATTTTTTATTCTTTTTATTCAACAAAAGCATTTAATCGTAAACAGGTTTCTTATTCAAATATTTGTAAATGAATAAATGTTTTGTAACTTTCTCAATTCCTAAACGACAAATTTCAAGGAATTGATATTCTGATCCAGTATTTAATATATATATATATATACAGTATATATATATATATATATATATATATTAAAGATTATTTAAGTTTTTTTCAATGCCAATTAAGTGTGGATGGTGTATACACAGTGCAGTTTTAATATATATGCTGCGTATCTGTGTTGTGTTTACGAGTGTGATTATAATACTGAGTATAGAATTGCCGACACCGTCCTAATTCAAAATTATTACATATAACTAAAGCAACATTAATAAATGTAAATTATTTTAAATATCTAATAAAAAATTAAAAAATTCAATGACTTTTATTTTTAAAATCAGTTGATTAAATCAAATAATTTAATAATATTTAGGACCTTTTCCAGTTTGTGTACCGTTTTTCATATAATTTATTTTTGAGAATATTTTTGTTAAAACTAACGAAAATATCACGACTTAACCTAACCAATTATCAAGGGCTTACAGTTGATCTATTATTAATTATAACATTGTTTGTTTCTGGAATACGTATTAGGAAAAACAAGTCATCCTTTAGGTAGTATGATCGAATGTTCGTAGCACAAACATCCTCCAAAAGGCTATCAAAAGAACCACTTATTTAAAAATCTCTCCCCAAAAATGGTGAAAAGATAAATTCGTGTAATCTTATGAGTGTTCATTCTCTAATTTTCCTTCTAAGGTGTACATCCGACTTCTCACTTTCTATCAAAAGTTATTTTATATGCGCTTGTTATTACTTATGTATTATATATCTCATCCATTGATAAGACAAGGTAATCATTTCAACTTTTATAACTTCTCTTACGTTGTACAGGTTCTTCATCTTCCAAACCCTTAAAGGCAATGTTCTGTATAAAAGTAAAAAAAAGCCAGGAAGCCCACCCACTTCCTCAAATAAGTGGTGGTGAGTGTGCCTCGAGGGTCGCCTTTAGCTCGAGCATTAACAGGGTAAACGGCCAACTCAACCCAACCCAAGAGCCAGCGGGTGGAAGTGAACCAAAGTCCTACCGCTGAAAGTCCACCACCGTAACAACTGAGCTACCAGGCGCTCAATTAATTTGAAAATACTAAATTAACGCTAAATGTATCGATGGCAGCCTTATTTTTATATGTGCAAGAAGTTATTAAAACTGCCAATGCGAAATAAACTAAATACAATTAATATAATATAAAAAGAACAATAAATATTTTTAATTTCAATTTCAGTTATTATCTCTTAAATACGTTGCATTATTTTTAAAAAAATGAAAGTATAATATAGTTATTATCATTTCTCTTTTGGTCAGAAGCAATTTGCATTTAAGAATAGCTGGCTGGATATAGATACATAAGTACATTCCAATTATAAATACCAATTCTTGCCATTTAAAGAATGTAAAGTTCGTGCCGAAATTACAGGGTAATGCATCAGTGTTTAGATACCTTTAATTAGAATTCATTCCAATACGACCTTGAAAGAAGATTCAATAAAGGATCTTTTGAGAATCCTTCGTTTTTGGAGAAGTTTCAAATTGGTCTGTCTTGAAAAATTCCTTTACTTACTTTGAATTCTCCTTTTAACTAGAAGTGTAACCAAGAGGATCCCTCTTTTGAAAGTTCTTAACGTTTAGATTGAAATATTTTCACTATTCCATATACCAGCTAAAGTGGGCCCTGCGGTGCTGGGGCCTTCGGCCTCAGTAATTGGGGTACTTGCGGCCCCCCAATTACTGGGGAGTCAATTATTCGGTCAATAAAACTATAGAAAAGAACGCAGCCATGAAAATCTTAAGATTCATAAATCTTGATACAATGGGTTCGGATGTGAAGTCTAAGATTTTCATTGCTGCGTTCTTTTCTAGCTAAAGTGGGCCCTACGGGTCCATTTAGTTAGACCCCCGGTGCTGGGGCCTTTGGCCCCCAATTACTGGGGAAGTCAATTGTTAAGCTTCACAGAAGTTCCTCGTGAACTTAAAGTAAATATTAATCTTTCACTGCCTTAATAATTTCCTTTCAAAATCTTCGGTATCCGATTTCAGCTTTTGAAATAAATTTTTTGACAGACTCTCCCTCAATTATATTATGGAAGATTATGGACGTGAAACTAATGTAGTTAATTATTAGATTATGGTTGTATGACATCCATATAATGTTTGTTTGCTTTCGCCCGAATTACGAAAAAATTAATTAACTATCGATACGCACAACACACACACACACACACACACACACGTACAAAAAAAAGCCTTCACGAGAAGCACTTAAACATCAATTAACACAAAAACCAATACAACCAATGAAAATGAGGGGAAGAGTCAGTTCGCGAACAGGAGCCAAACCCTCTTTCCCCTTTAACGGATCCAAAAGTCCTCAAACTAAACTCGACTCTCTCGATCACGAAAAAGGAAAAAAAATAATAATAATAATAAATAGGTACGAGTTAGGGGCTAATAAATTAAAAGCAGAATTACAATTTAAGAAGTAGGTAAAGATCGTTGTGAAAATTTTCATTGTATTTATATACGAGTATAATCCATAGAAATAGATATAGACAGCATGGCTTATACATTAATCCTTTTCCTAAAGTACACATCTAAGGTCGATTCAGCAATGGAAAGGAAGAAAGCATCATTTCAAAGGAATAGAGAATTCCTTTGTATAAATACGGTGTCTGTGGAAAGTTGAGCCGCACTAAACAGTGCAAATCTTATCTCAGGTGGAATTCGTTCTTCGAGTTCACCTTTGCTTCAGAGTCAATCGATAATTTGCAGGTTACTCGTAACTATTAATCTTCGCCTTTTCTCTTGCATCCGTGTTTTATCTCTTTCGCTTTTACGAAGAAACAGCCTTTAATACGTTCTTTGCAATAATTGACTTTGTTTTATATATATATAATATATATATATATATATATATATATATATATATATATATATATGTGTGTGTGTGTGTGTGTGTGTGTGTGTGTGTGTGTGTGTGTGTGTGTATGAATGGATATACGAGTGTGTATACATTTACGAGTATAATATTGAAATTTAGATGATCACGAAACCACAACTTCACAAAGTAGCCGTCAAAATTATTTTTGAATATTTATTAAGGTTTGACGAGAGCAAAACACTCTATAGCCATTAAATATTGATAAATTTTAAAACTATTTCCGGCCTTCTGTTTAAAATTTAGCTTAACTGGATTATAAAAAATCAAAGTTAATTGCGAAAAACAGAAAATGTTAACTAAAAGCTTATTGATGAAATAAAACTCTGAAGGTGACGACCAGAAAGCGCAAGCAGAAGTGGAAAACAAAACTCAAATAAATAATTATTATAGATGACAAACTATAAGGTTATAACACATATTCTGCTCGATTTTTTAGTTCATTCAGAACAGAAATTAAAGGACTTATAAGGACAAATTTGCTCGAATTTTTAGTTTATTCACAACAAAAATTAAATGACATATTGACAAATTAATCATCAATATAATTCCCTTCTTTTTCTACAACCTCCTCCCACCTGTAGGAAAGTTTTTTTATGTCACGTTCGAAGAAATCCCTTGGTTTCGAGTTAGAAAAAAACGATCACTTCGTTTTCGATAGCTTCCCTGGATTGCAACTTTTGTCCATCTAGGTGGTGTTGCAGACTTCTGCATAAATGGTAGTCTGACGGTGCGATGTCCGGAGAATAAGGTGGATGAGGTATGTTTTTCCAACCAAATGCCTCCAATTGGTCAGTGGTGATTCGAGCAGTGTGAGGGCGCGCGTTATTCTGGTGGAATAGAACACCTCTGCGATTAATTAATGCAGGACGTTTTTCTTGTAATGCCATCTTCAATCGTTGGAGTTGTTGGCAGTAGATTTCAGTTGTGATTGTTTGGTTATCTGGCAGAAACTCAGAATGAATAATTCTTTGCATATCTCTCCAAACGCATAGCAAAATTTTCTTTGAATGGGAGTCCATTCCTTGGCTGAGGTTCAGGCTTTGTTTCACGGCTAAGCCACTGATGTCGACGCTTAATATTGTTATAGAGGACCCATTTTTCATCCCCAGTGACGATTCGATTCAAAATCGGTGCCTGCAGTTGCCGAGAATGCAGTGATGTGCAAATATCGATTCGATGTTGAAGATTCGCTTGTGACAAATCATGCGGAACCCATTTTCCAACTTTCGCTACTTTTCCTAACAGCTTCAAATCACGATGAATGGTCATATGGCTAACGCCGAGTTGCAGGCCAAGTTCTCTTACAGTTACCGTTGGGTTTTCCTCTACTGTTGCTTTCAGCAACTCTTCGTCTAACTCATTTTGTCGTCCTGTTCGTTGATAATCTTTCAGACTGAAGTCTCCATTTCTGAACTTCTCAAACCATCTCCTATACATCCATTCGCTCGCAACATCATTTCCATAAACTCTGAATGTTTCTTGTGGATTCACTAGCGTTAGATCCTTTAATGGAACTCATACAGCATCACATATCGATATGCTCTTTCGTGGGCTCCATGTTTTTTCAATTACTGTAATATCGTAGGGGTGGCGTTGTAAGTGTATGAAAAACACCGGAGAAAATATTCATTAGCCTAATCCTACACTAGCCTAAGTCATTCTGTATCATTCTGTATCGTGATAAAACCTGTGCGAACCTGTCGCCGCGTGTATTTTGCAACATTTCTAAAACTATTTCACATTATCTAGAGGTTATTCTATTATCTATCGTCCGTTTTCTAATCGAGCAGAATTTATGTTACAACTTGATATTTTAGTAAAATTTTATTAAAAATTATTTTAATTTTTTTTTAAATTTAAGAATTTCGAATTATAAAATTTTAGTTAGTTAATGTAAAGGTAACTTAAACATTTTTTATTAACTTCTTAGTCATTCGTTTATTAATTAATCTTTACTATAAAAAGGTAGTCCTGTCCGTCCGTCTGTCTGTAGACACCATGTATTTACTATTTAAGCGATTCTGAATATAAAAATAAACTAGCAAAAGGTCGGCGCTACGCGCCGATTTTGCTAGATCTGCGGTACTTCGGCTGAATTGTGGGCCTACGGCGTATTTTATTTTGAACATCAGTAGCCCTCTATCTGGATATCATTCCTATTCCTCTCACCTTGGGCCTCAGTAATTGGGGTGCCTGCGGCCTTCCAGTTACTGGCAAACCAATTATTCATTCAATAAAACTACAGAAAAGAACGCAGCCATGAAAATCTAAAGCTTCACAAATCTTAATACAATGAGCTCGGATTTGAAGCCTAAGATTTTCATGACTGCGTTCATTTCTATAGTTTTATTGACCAAATAACTGAACCGACAGTAATTGGGGGCCCTGCGGCCCGCCAAATCATAGTTTTCATTGTTTCGAGTGCATCAATAATATTGTTATAGTGTTCCATTAGTTGTGATAAGCATGATCTTCCTGACCGGAATCGATGTTGGTTATCATTTTTTTTTCTGAGTTTCCCCATTAACCCCACCCCCTCCCCCATTACCCCACCCCTCTCCCCCAATACCCCCCCCCATTACCCCACCCCTCTCCCCCAATACCCCCTCCCCCACCAATCTCTCCCATTTACCCCCACCCTTCCCCCATTACCCCCAAGGGGGGAGGGGGGCTGGCACCTTGTAAAGGATTTACTTTAATTTTTTTTGAAGGGGGCTGGCGCAAAGGATAATTTTTTTTTGGTTACATATATATATCGCATCTATTTTCCTGAGTTTCCCCATTAACCCCACCCCCTCCCCCATTACCCCACCCCTCCCCCATTTTGTGCCAAAATTATGATTAAAAATGAAGAAATGGGAAGAACTGTACCCCTAAAAGGGGGGGAAGGATTTATGTTAGGGAATTTTTTTTTAGCATGGGCACTGCACAATAAAAAGACGCATCGAATGGTGAAAACCGCATTGTCCTACACCAATTGTAGCGACCTGTAGGTGTGCGCAAAAAACTGTTACATATATATATAAGGCTTCATTTCTGAAATAGTATATTAGATGCGCTTTGCTTTGTTTCAACTTTTTACTCTTGAAAGCGTGTTGAGATTTTTATTGCTGCATTCTTTTCAGTTATTCGGTCAATAAAACTATAGAAAAGAACGCATCATTGAAAATCTTAAGCTTCACATCCGAACCCATTATATCAAGATTTGTGAAGCTTAAGATTTTCATGGCTGCGTTCTTTTCTATAGTTTTATTGACTGAATAATTGACTCCCCAGTGATTGGGGACTTGCGGCCCCCAGCCCCCCAATTACTGAGGCCGAAGTCCCCATGACGGCAGGTCTAGTGCTAGTATTCTTTAAAATGCAAGACGCTTTTTCGTTATTTATCCGCATATTAAGCCAAACATTTATTAACAAATATAAAAAAGTTCATGCCCAAGGATAAACCTTACGAATATGTTCTAACAAATGTTGAAAAGGATTAAAAAAATTCGAACCAGTCGTCATATTTTCGTTAGTTTTAACGAAAATATCACAACTTAACCTAACCAATTGTCAAGGGCATACAGTTGACCTAACTGGGCATTCAATTAACCTTCTAATTATATAAAAAAAAGATATATATATACAATAGCAGAAAAATAAAAAATAAAAAATGGCAGAAAAATGCAAAAAAATTGGGATAAATAATGAAAAAGTGCCAAATGCGATAAACATTCTTTTTTATTATAAATGTTTTAGGTATTCTTTGCTGTATTGTGAATAATATCTCAGTGATTAATTTTAGCCGTTAAAAAAACATGTTTTGACTAAATGACTTTTCATTCTGAATAAAGAATATATATATATAAAATGTGTGTGTGTGTGTGTGTGTGTGTGTAGAAGTGTTCATAAAACTTCATGTTAGGCCTATAGTTTTATTGCAGAAACTCCGTACATGTGATAATATTTTTCAAATGGGTATGAAATGACACCATAAAAAGGTCACCCTAACGAACGTTTTTCTCGCTTATAAAGTATTTTTAATGAGGTCCAGATGTCTGTAGAAACTCTTGAGGAAACACAAACAAAGCAAATTCGTTACAGTTTATTGGAAACACTCGCAATTCCTCGTTATTAGCAGAAATCAGGGTTACAAGCTGGTTCTTAATCTTGAAAGACTTTATTAGCCAGGCCTAGCCAAATAAATAAAATTAATAAATGCATGAAAGACACTTAGAAGACCTAATCCTACATGGAATAAATGAATAAATGCACAAATATAATAATTATGAAAATAAAAACCCACTCTGTCTATTAGAGTGGGTTTTTATTTTCATATTTTGACCTTCACGTAGAAAAAAGTGAAGTGTTTTGCAAATATAATAATTGTTTTCTCCTCTTTTCGAGATAGTCTATAAATATGAACGCAAATAAACAGCGTCACAGTTTCAAACTATTTTTAATCTCAATGCGCATGCGTCTCGGGGCAAAGAATAGAAAACTATCTTATATACAAATGAAATGTTAATTTCTACGCCTTTATATATTTGAAACATTTAAGTACAGTTTACAGATATTTGAAATATCTAATATTAAATATTTCAAAATAGCTATTATTCATTTCAGAAAGCTAAGTTCATAATGAGATGTCGAGTAGACGTTTCATGTCTATTATTCATTTCAGAAAGCTAAATTCATAATGAGATGTCGAGTAGACGTTTCATGTATATAACCAAACGTCTAGTTACCATTTAGACTTTTAGAGTATATGAGTATTGATTCTTCTCATTTCATTCCCGCTACAGTTTCGGTATTTCTAATACATTGTTATATGCTCGTTTTCGGTATTATTTTTGCTTTGTTTGGGCAGTAATTTATTTAAACATTTCTGGATTATTTCATCTACGATGTACTGAGGATACTCTTTCTGTATGGAAATAAAGGAATAAAGGTACAAATTGGTAACGTTTCAAATATACGCATTCATAACTTAACTCTAAAACAAATTCTGTCGTTAAAGGGTTAACTGTTTTGAAGAAGGATGTAACTCCCCTTACATTAGTTTTACAACGATTATCTTCGTTTAAGAATGTTACAACACCAGTTCGAACCAAGATATTCAAACATAAAAACTGAACGCGGAAAATTACCAACCAATGAAATCTTAAATAATTTGGAAATTATTGTATTTATTATTGTATTGTTGTATTTACTATTAATTCTTATTGTTGTACTTCTTGTTAATTTTTAGTACTGTAAATGGATCACCTGAAGATCAGGGCCCCCAGCTTCAATTATCAAATGATATCTTCGTTAAAACTAACAAAAATATCACGACTTAACCTAACCAATCGTCAAGGGCGTACAGTTGACCTAACCGGGCGTCAAATTTAATTTATATTATATTGGTACTGTAAAGCAAAAAAAACAAGAATACATGGGGGCCCTGATCTTCAGGTGATCCCTATAAATTTCATGACTATTATAATGATCAAGATTTAATGTATTGTATGTTGCTAACAGAATTCATTTATCATGTCAGCTGTAAGTTCGTTTGTGTGTCCTAAAAATTAGCCGGTACTTACGTATTAACGGGGGCCACCACATATTGATGATTGGTTAGGTTAAGTTGTAATATTTTCGTTAGTTGAATACATATTCATGATTGGTTAGGTTAAGTTGTAATGTATTAGAAATTTTCAACTAACGAAAATATTACAACTTAACCTAACCAATCATCAATATGTGGTGGCCCCCCGTTAATACGTAAGTACCAATTAGCCAATATAACTATCAAACTTGTCTTATCTTTTAACTAATCATAATTAATCATAAAATTCATATATTACATAATCACGACAAAATACCTTTGAAATGTTTGTGTATTTTATAGTTACTCATAATAAAGCTAATCATAATACAATATCTGTATATTACTAATCATCATAACTAAATATGCGTTTGTTTTATCTTATAATACAGTTTATTATAATTAATCATATTTATATATTACAAAATCTTAATTAAGGACTTTGCTTTATATTATAATTTTAAATTAAATATTCTTACGAATATATGTGATTAACTTTGCATAAATATATTTCTTTTTTAACCTTGGTTAACCTTGGTTTAGCTTCTGCTCGAATTGTTCATTCTGACGAAGGTCGAGTTTGTCACCTTATTTAGCTGTATTTCAATAAATGTTATTTTTATTTACATTTAAAAATGTACCATTGAAGAGTAACAAAGCAATTATCTTCCTTTGTTTTATTCAAGACTAATCCTAAAAACGATTTATTTAATTGAAAGAACTATTTAAGGCTTCAAAATACTACTACTACTACTACTACTACTACTACTATAATAATAATAATAATAATAATAATAAAGCTAAATATATTTTTAAATTCAACCCGAAAATATATTTTTAAAAAATTAAAACAAATATTTCATATTTGCTTATTTGTTTTTAACATTATTTGTTTTAAATTTAAGTATATTGATACATCGTTCATCTCGTTTGTTTGTCTTCAATCTGTTTGTTTATTTGTTTGTTTAGTATTGTATATTTTCCTCAAACAGAGAGTATACATAACATTTTCGGCTTAAGTAAAACAAATCTCATTTACTGCAATAGAAAATAAGAATAATTTTGTTTAAATTAACTGAATATATTCTTTATTTAAAGGAATAAAATAAAGAGTAACACGCATTCATCTCTTCTTCAGATAAAGCTTCAGCAAGCATATGCGAGTATGTATGATAGTATCGGAAATATTTGATGGCAACATTCTATAGAAATTGCGTGTGCCGTTGCTGCTGTACTTGCTGTATAAGCATCTTACACGCTACGTCATTTATTTTCAGAATGATGTCCAGTAAAAACCTTATATGAATTAATGTACGATAGGCCTTTTGGTGGTGTTGCTTTGTTCATAAGGAAAACTTTGTCAAAACATATAAAATTTTTAACGAACGACAATGTAAGGTTGTTAGGCATTGAATTACAAGTGAACAATGATTGGATATTAATTGTAAACTGCTATTTACCATACAACACTGGCAGTAATCTAGATGAATACATTGATTTGCTGTACAAAATTAAGTCATTATCAGATAACCCCAAATATTCTCACTGTATAACAATGGGGGACTTTAACGCGCATGTGAACTCTGAATTCTTTGTAGAATTGGGTAACATGTGCGAGTCGGCCAAATTAAGTATAAGTGATGTAGATGTATTAGGGGTAACCAGTGGTAATTTTACATACGTTAATGATATGAGTGGTACTACCAGGTGGATTGATCATTGTCTCACTAGTAATAATCTAAAGGATCGAATTGTTAGAGTTCATATTCTGCATGATTTCCTCCTTTCTGATCGTAGACCATTAGAACTATTAATTAATTTTACCATTTTATGCGCAACACGACATAGCAAGAATACAAATAGGTAAGAATAATCGCGTCGATTGGTCCAATGTTAATATGCAACAGAGAATAGAATACAAAGAGAGAACAGGTCACCACTTTAATAATTTAAAAATTTTGCATCTTGCCTGTAATAATCGTTGCTCAAATGATTCTCACTGTAAACTCATAGATGGGTATTATAGTAAGATAGTATCCCTGTTAAGAGAAGCAAGAAGACCCCTGATTAAATCTTGCAACTATCATACTAAGATTATTCCTGGATGGAATGATTTTATTGCCCCCATGAAGAAGGAATCGAAAAACGCCTATGATTTGTGGTGCATTCATGGTGGACCCAGATTAGGACCAGTATACATGAATATGTGTAGAAGTAGGGGTCAGTATAAGGCGGCCATAAGGCGATGTAAACAGGAAGAAGAGTCTATTCGATCATCAAAAGCCTGTGAAGCTCGCATAAATAACGATACTAACAAATTTTTGAAATTTGTTAAGAATCAAACGGGTGTCAAAAGTGTCCTCTCTCCGACAATCGATGGGGTGTTAGGGGAGGATGAAATTGCAAAGCTGTGGAAAAAAACACTACGCAAACATTCTTAACAGTGTGAGTAGGGATAATCTTAAGATAGATTGCAGCGAAACGCCTGTGGTAGGGACAAGGGAAAATACTTTGATATCAGTTCCTGAATTAAAGAGGTTAATTAAAGAGTTAAAGATTGGTTCTGCGTCAGGGGTAGATGACCTATCGAATGAGCACTTAAAATATACCCATGACGTCGTATGTCTACATATATCATTGCTCTTATTAGTCGTGCTTGCTCATAGCTATATCCCTGCAGAGTTCATGAGGGTATATATCTTGCCCCTGGTCAAAAATAAATATGGAGACATTCTGTCCAGCAATAATTACAGGACCTATTGCTGTCGCTTCCTGCTTCTTGAAACTACTAGAAATCTTTGTTACTCCAGTTAATTGATTACCTATAGATATCTCCTAATCAGTTTGGTTTTAAAAGGTCCCACTCAACTGACCTGTGTATCTATGTACTTAAAGAAATAATATCTAAATACATTAACAGTAATTCAACTATTTATAGCTGTTTCCTAGCTTTAAGTAAGGCATATGATAAAGTGAACCACAATATTTCATTTAAAAAACTAGAAGGCGGAAGGTTACCATGTACATATTAAATTTATTGAAATTTTGGTATTCCCACCAATCTTTTGCAGTTAGGTGGGGCAATGTACTTACTATCCGAATGTTTTGGCTCCTCTTGCGGGGTGAGACAAGGCTCCTTGCTCTCTACTATGCCGTTTAATGTGCACATTGACGGATTAATTGCTTTACTTAATGAGGCAATAGTGGGATGTTGTATAGATAACACAAGGATAAATAACTTAGTTTATGCCAATGATATGGTGTTAATAAGTCCCTCTGTTAAAGGTCTGGATCGGCTACTAAAAGTCTGCAAAGTGTATTCGCAGAAACATGATATTCTTTTTAATGTTACGAAAACTAAGGTTATGCAATTTCATCCTAAAAGCTGTAATCAGTCAGCTGATATTAGGTTTTAAATGAGAGATGAAGTAATTGAGGAAGTACAAGAGTTTAAATATTTGGGTCAAACTATCACCAGCTCCTTGAGTGATGACTCAGATATAAGAAAACAATCTCGAAGCCTTTGTGCTAAAGCGACTATGACTATAGGAAACTTCCGGTTCTGTACAAGTGAAGCTAAAGACACTCTTTCGTACTTTCTGCAGTAATATATACGGACAACAACTCTCGGTGAATTATGAAAAAGGTTCTTGCAGAACCTTAAATTTTCTGTACAACGGGTCTTTTAGACTCTTACATAAATTACCCCCGAGATGCTTGGCTTCGCAAATGTTTGCTACCCGCAATGTCCCAAGCTTCTCGGGGGTAACAAGACGTGCTCAATACAGTCTAATGTAAAGAATTAAAAAATCAACCAACCCGATTATCCAAGCTATCCATGAGTCCTGCCGTTTGTCCTCTAAGCTATGGAATTCTTGGTACGAAAACGTCTGTCTGTAGCTCCACTTAGCTTTGACATTACTGTATTATTTTTAATCAATTGTATATATTTCTATCCTTAGTATGTGAACTGTCATTGTATTAATAATATTTGTCATATGGACTATAGTCTGCCACTAAACTTTTTCATTTTCATTTTCATAAATATACTTTAAATGTTTGTTTATAAAACACAAAAATGCTCCACTACTCTGTATTGGCAATTCAAACTTTTAAATATTCAGTAAATATATACAGTGGAATTACAAAAGCGCAGTATTTTATTTTGGTTTATATCTGGCCAGATAGTGGGAGCACCGACAATTCAGCGCAGGACAATTCAGCGCCGACAATTCAGCGCAAAGACAATTCAGCGCAAGACAATTCAGCGCCGACAATTCAGCGCAAGTCAGTACAGTTAAAAGTTTAGTTAAAAATAATAAAAATAAATCGCAATAAATAAAAAAGAGAAAAATTTGTATATTTATATATATGCTAAATTGGGTCTGTATCGAAGGAGTGACATTTCAAAGGAGTGACATAACAAAGGAGTGACATAAATACCGTAACGAAGGAGTGACATAACGGAGTGACAAATCGGAGATAAAATTCAAAGGAGTATAATTATTAAAATTTTATTTAAAAAAACAAAATTTGTTAGAATTGTTAAAATTAAGATTTTATTTCAAAAACTAGAAACCTAACCTAACCTAACCTAACATAACCTAACAGTTGCAAGCCTCTCTTCCCTCTGGATTTGTTCTTTCTTCTTCTCTGTTGGTATTTTCGTGCTGAATTGTCTTGCGCTGAATTGTCTTTGCGCTGAATTGTCTTGCGCTGAATTGTCGGCGCTGAATTGTCGGCGCTGAATTGTCCTGCGCTGAATTGTCGGGTCACGCAGATGGTGATGCTATGAAACTTGTCAACGTGAATCAAATGTTTCATTACTGCTAATGGAATACTAATGCAGGTATGTTAAGGTTACTAAACCATGCAATTAATTTATTTATACTACCACAGATGTTTATAAATTTTCGTCAGATTTTGATACTTCCTCCGACGAAGAGAGATGGAATCTCATAACCATCGACATCCGTATATAGTCTCGCATTAGGAACAGCGGTACTACGCGTTCCATGATCACAAATTTTAATTTAACATTTGTTAAATCTCCAAACTTTAAAAAGAAAAATGAACATCTAAATTAGAGTTTTAGTTACTAAATTAAAAGTATACGAAATTAATGTAAACACAATATTAAAAGCAAATTTACATAAATACAACTTTGATGTTTTTATTGTTTTTGTCTGATAGATTATTCCAAATTAAAAAAGCTCTTTTAAAAACCGAAAAGTCTTATTTTTTGTAATATCTTTTTGGTGATTTTTATCTTTTTTCTTTTATGCCAAGTCGTTGCTTCATATTTACAATGATTTTGTTTTTTTATTAATACCATAAAAAATCCTGACCCAATTTTTCACTTCTCTAGAAAGTCCTGAACTTTAGAAAGTCCTGAATAGGGATAGCAAAATCTGTAGAAGAAAATATTTATTAAAAACTTTTCCATGTAGTATCTATTTTTTGTTTGTTTGTTTAGCATATATATAATCTTTGTCTTTATGCTTTGCAATTTGTTTTCTTTGATGGAATAATAGTTTTATCTATATTTCAGATTTGTTCTTTTCTCTTTAGTGTTTGTTTGTAACGTAAATTTTGATGTAGGAGAGAGAGAGAGAGGGGTAAAACGGGGTATGATAGAACAGGGTAGTCTACCGCCTATTCTTCCCGGATGGTGCTTCTATCTAGTTGTGAATGCAGTTACTAACTGCTCAACCATGTGTTGTCGGTATGGAGTTGGAACCCGTGCAATAGACACTTTTGTGTGCGCAGTAGAAAATATATAATTTTTGGAGGAGTGCTCGCTCTGATGTAATTTTTTTGCGAAATTTGCGAGTACCTTGCGGGTCTGATTAACTGTTTGACCTGTTAGTTTTATGTAGGCCTATTAAAGTTTTTTGACACCTCATTGTTATTTAGTTCGAAATAAGATATACAAAGCATTTCTTTTTTCTGTAACCACCTGTTTCACCATATCAGTGAGGTAAAATGGGCTTCCTTCCTTTGGGAAAAGCAGAGTTGACCCTAACGGTTAACAATGAAAAACAAACAACCGTAATAATTTAAAGTGGACAGGATAAAGCTTGTGTCAGCAGAAAAATCAGACTGTTTGAGGTAGGAAAATAGGAGTTACAAGCAGTTTAGCGTAAAGTACCCTCTTTAACCCACTCTCCCCTAATCAGCTTCGTTTGTCCTTTGGTGAGACGTATTACTTTACTGCTTAGATAATGTTCATGATAAAAAATCCAAATCAAACACATTATTGATAAAATAAGTGTTACAATATTAAAATTTTGGCAATATTAAGCCGTATTTACAGTGACGCTAACTTGTTATCTATATGTTGGCTTAGCATGTTAACTAACATTGTTATCAAACGTGCAGTTAGTGTACACCGTTTACACTGCAACACATATTATGGAACACACGTCACAAAGCCACAAACATTTGTCTGCTAACTGACGAGTGGACAGCAGGTTGCCAACTAGGGTTTCTCAACCAGGATCCTGGGATCCCGGGCGGAAAATACTAACATTAAATCCCGGGATAAGCGCAGTAAATCCCGGGATTTCCCAGGTTTTACAAAGTATTCTAAAAACGTTATTTCAAATAGTTTTACGTTAATTTGCTACTGTATCTAGAAAATACAGACATAAAGACTTTGATGGCAAATTTATAATAGCACGAATAACGTTGCGTTGTACAACGCGAATAGTGCCTATAATATGCCCTGTATGATGTTGTGCATGAGTAATATGACTGGCATTTTTGATGATTGACTCGGACTGAATGTTCCCTGAATCGAACATTTTGTTTTTTAGTGGATTTTAATTTCGGTTATTATTTTCAATTTAGTGGCACACCTTTTGCTGTTAATATTTTTTTTACTAAAAATTAGTTAGAAGTATATAAAAGGTGTTGTGTTCGTATAAATTACACTATAATATAATTTATTTTTGTTGAAGTGTAAAGCTGCAAATTAGCATTGTTGGCATAGCTGCCAAGGCTATATACCGTATTTATGTTTTTGCAGTGTTTGAAACTCGGCCTAGGCTCTATCCTTTATTATATTTATCATTATTGTGTTAAAATATTTATATTTTTATTTTAATATTAACTAACTAATTTAGATTTATCTCATGCTTAAACATTTTAAGACTTCATTATTATTATTTTTTATAAATCAAGAAATTTTGTCCCGGAAGACCAGGATAGCGAAAACCCTGAAAACGAGAAACCCTATTGCCAATCCATCACGAAAAACATTTCACCAAAAACAGAAAAATGTATTGCCAAATTTCATCAAATATGGGACATACTGTAGTGCAACTCCTTTAACGGTTGTACTTATTGCGCGCGCGGGTTCGTTTGTTCAGGATGACTGCCTATTCACTCCGATGGCCTTTCAGTTTCATACGTACAGTTTTCTCTGCTTACTTGAAGCCCACTTTAATTTTCGACTTTCAATGTTAATTTAACCTTAGCTTATAAAAGAGGCTTAATGCAAGGTAGCATAGAAATAACACGCCCTCGTATAAAGTTTATTAGGTTCCACTCAAGATGGGACATAAATTCAAAAGAAATTTACCGATGTACGATTACAAATTTTTTTTTTTAAAAAAGGTACTGCTCTGTTATCCCGGACCCCAGGATATCCTCGCTTTTACGGTCCTAAATTCTAACTAATAATGTGACAGTCCTAAATTATGTAGAACCAAATTTTATATATATATATATATATATATATGTATATATGTGTGTGTGTGTGTGTGTGTGTGTGTGTAATAAGGGTCCCGCCAACAGCGGACCTTTATTACAAATTGGTGTCAGAAGTGGGATCTTCCTTTTCTGGTACCCCGCTCATTTAGTTAAAGACAATACGTTCTAAGTGTGTATATGAGGGCTACCCGCTCTCAACAACAAACATCGAAGGAAGATAACGTGGATCACCCGATCGAGAACTGCTGCGTGGACTGCTGCTGCTCAGGCCGATCCGACATCGCAACTTGCTAACGGTCACCAAACGACAAGGAGGGGTGCGCCTTCCCACCGACGCGGAAAGTGAGGTAAGCGACCCATTTTGTATTGCGAGAGGTTTCGGAGGACGAGTGGAGAGCCCTCCTATAGCGGGCAGTTCCCCAAGAGTAACCCCTTCAAGAGTTCATTTCTTTCCCCCTAATTTTAACATAAATAGAATACCATTTCTTCCAATCTGCTCCCCTAGGCTTGAGCCCGAGACTGATCCGCATCCGAAACCATTTTTATCAAATTTTAGAGATTCTGACTCAGTCGAGTTTTGGCCAATTTCATTAGAGAACATGCCTTTTAGCCAAGAAGGAGCCGGGACTAGGGCCGAAACGCCCTCTCTCTCACCTTCTCCTCCCCCCACTTTACCCGAGAGATCACACCATAATGCCATGCCCGAAAGAGTCTATCGTAACCCCCTAAACGAATGATCCTTTCACAATAGGTCTAATACGTTATCTTCGCGAGGTAACCCAAGTGAAAGTGACAACCCTTTTACCGCCGAGGAAGAGAAAAAGCTTAAAACGGCAGCAGAGATCTGCCCGATGTTTTGTGGATCGTATGCTGAATATTCAATTTCGGCCGCTCAAGGCGGCGATAGAAATTATGTACCTTTTCCTGATTTCGCTGCCGAAATTACTAGATTAATATCGGCTGGAGAGCCAAGAAGCGATAGAATGCGAATAGAGTTAGCGACAAGGTGTTCGCTTTATCCGATAGGCGAATTTTTGTAGGCTTTAAAAAGAATGTGAGAACGTGGAAGCAATTTTTGGATGCGTGTGCAGATCTATATGGCAAGAATAGGAAGGACGAGATATTGAATAGGCTAATGTGCTTAGAGAGGGAAGGTAGAAGGGAAGATGAATCATTTGCATCTTTTACTTATAGAATCCAGCAAGAAGCCGAGTCTTTGAAGGAAGACGCGGGAGAAGACGAGGCGATGATAAATGTCGATTTCCTTATTAATAGTTATTTTAAATGCCATTCCGCGAAAACTTTGGAAAAAATATAACGATCGGGATGAACCGATCACCAAGAAAATCAAGAGAATCCGGTGTGACGAACGCATAATTACGGAACCGATAGCTCCCCATTTAGGCATTACCGCTGACAATAACACGCAGGACGCCTTCAGAGACGCTCCTACGGGATCCCTACCAGTCCCGACCACTTATCAGCAACCCAACACCAGTCCCGGTAAATTATCAGCAACCAATCCCTTTCCAGTTCCCTCATCCCTATGTTCCCCCTATTTATCAAATGTATCCTCCCATGTATGCTCCCAATGTAGGCCTCCAAGATTCACAAATTAATATGGTTCCGGACAACACCGGTAGTACACCAAAGTCCCATCCCAACAATGCCTGGTATAATCATGTCCAATGTTTCATATGTGAGAAGCAGGAAACAAAGCTAGTCTGTGCCCCCTGAGTGAGAAAATGAAGGCATTAGAGTTAGAAAAGAATAAAACAAAAGAGAGTGAAAGAGTGCGTGAAAGGAATGAAAGTGATAGGCGGGAGAGAGAAAGAAGTGTATCTCCTGCCCGGAGAGATAATTATCGAAGGGAATGGCTTCCAGGAGGAGGCCGAAGGCACGACGATTAAGACAGAAGGGGAAGTAGATACCTCTCCCCTTCCGAATATTCAAAAAGAAATTTTTTTCCGTATGAGAGAGACAGAAGTAGTTATAACGATTACCGATACGAAAACAGATATGAAAATCGATATGAGAATCGGTATCGCACCCCATCGCCTTATGAGCAAAGAAGAAGAGACTACTCTCCTTACGAGAGGAGAAACGGAAATTATCCCTCCCAAGAAAGAAATGGAGGAAGGTATGCAGACCGAAGAACGGACAGAAGCCCGTCGCTGTATAGAAGGCACGAAAGGGGAAAAGAACCTGACCGCGGAAGACGCCCAGAAAAAGGATGGGAAAAGGGGCGAAATGACTCCCCGTGGCCCAGAAGGAACGACTCCTCAACCGAAAGGGACAAGTACCCCCGCCGAGTATCATTCAAGGAGGAGGAAGAGTTGAATCAAAAGACAAAAAACTTGAATTGAGGCAGGTATCGGGAAAGAAACGAGAAGACGGAGGCAAGGACTGGAACAGAAGAGGTAAAAATGAAAGAGTAAAAATGAATGAATGAAATGAAAGAAACATTTGATTCATGTTAATCCATTCTATTTATCTCGCCTATATTCAAGTTAAAGATCATGTAAGCCGTTGTATTTATTTTCTACTCTTTGCGCTTTGATAACTGGGATAAAAGAAAAACACGGGCCCACAGTATTCCTCGATTGTGGGAATACGAAGAGTAAACTATTTCTGCATCCAGGAGTGCTAAAGTAATAACCCTCTCTCTAGTAACATCCTGACCTTGCCCGGAGAGAGCAGGTTATTACATATATATATATATATATATATATATGTAAAGAACGACGCTTGTGTAGAAGAGCGTTCCGCACAAGAAGGAGGGCGAACGAACAAATGAAAAATGAGGTACCACCCTGGAATCGAACCCTGGATCATCCGATTGCCGGTCAGATATGCTATCCACTACACTACACCATGGACCTCGATCAATGAGAAGTCGTAATTCTCCTACATACGAGCAGAAACCAATGCCCTGAGGGGGCACCTTCGCATGCCGTACATATATACATTTTAACTGCAAACAACACACAGTATAATTAATGTAAAGAACGACGCTTGTGTAGAAGAGCGTTCCGCACAAGAAAAAAAATATATATATATATATATATTGATGATTGGTTAGGTTAAGTTATAATATTTTCGTTAGTTTTAACAAAAATATCACGACTAAACCTAACCAATTTTCAAAAGTCTGGGGTCCTGGATAAAAGGAAAGTACCAAAAAAAAATTCAATTTAAAGAAAATATTTGCAATTATTGAAGTCTCAAAAAGATTTATACAGAGAGGTTTTCATTTGTGTGTAGCTCTTTAATACAGTGAACAGTTACTAACAAAATTTGGGAAATTTACTCTCAACGGTTCTGCGCGAGTTCCGCAGATTTTTCTGGGAAAAAAAATCCATCAATTAAACCAATTTTTACAAAGTCTAGACAAAACCAAAGAACAAAACTTGTTCACTTGTAATTGATCGCTTTCTATCTCCTGCCCCCAACTACGTCACTGTAATAAAAACATTACATTATGTTAGTGGGCCAACTTTTTCCCTAGCAAAGATAGAATGCTGATATTTACAGAATAGTTTCCACGTGATCCAGTGATGAAAAATGCCAATTTTCGTAAAAATCCGTTAATCATTGACGAAAGTGTAAATGAAACGCATAGCGCCATTTTACAAAGAATCGACTTTAACGGCCATTATGTCTAGACTCTAGACACATGATTTATGACTGTGGTCTATAGAAACAATAAAATAACTGGGATATATACCGAAAATTATATTTAAAAGTACAACATGCTACATATATTGCACAAAACCATTGTAAACTTAAGCAGATTGATAAGTACTGTTACTTTATGCATTGTCGTTAAGACAGCCATTCTGCCCAGTTGCCTTCCTACATCCACAAGCTGCAGTACATGGAAGTTTAGTTTTTCTGCATTTGCAACGCATGGTTCGACACCTAGCAAGACAAGAGCAAGACACAAGCTCAACACAACAGAGCTGGGCACTTGCGGCATATTTTGCGGTACTGCGGTACTGCGGTACTACCGCACTACCAAACCGGTACCAAACCGGTACGCGGAAATTTGAATGCGGTAGCGGTACTGCGGTACTTTCAGCGATCCTTTGCGGTACTGCGTTATGCGGTTCCGGTTTGCGGTTTGCGGTAGTACCGCAGTACCGCAGTACCGCAAAATATGCCGCAAGTGCCCAGCTCTGCAACACAAGCCTCAGGGATCGGATCAAGTGCCATTATTATGGGCTGCAATCCCGAATTGTCTCGTCTCCATCCCATCTCAGTGACTTCGGGAAGTTGTGGAAATGGGCAGTGAGCATTTTTCCAAAGTGTACACTGATAATGCACACGCTGTATATGATATTTACAGGAATCATTTGTGGGGGGCATCAGTTCTGGTTTGCAGGATTTTTCAAACAGTTTTGCGTGCGGCATCAACACTCTCAACACCCTTAACACCATAAATTCTGCACATGAACGTTTCTGCTGACTTCAGTTGATTTGGTGTTAAATTTCCTACTCCCAAGCCAAGCAGAAGCTGGTGATGCTGCAGAAGTACTTTCCATGCTGTCTGCTTTGTGTGCCCAGAAATATGGGATGTGGTGTCACATCCTGTCAGGGCATGAAATGGAAGAAGAGATTCCAGTGAATTTGGTGGAAGGTTATCATAGACTGCACGGACAGGGATGTACTTCCTCCTTTTGGCTGTTCCGGCCATCATCCAAAGATTGTCACAATGTATTTTTGCAAAATGTGACACCAAGCGTAAAAGGACACCTGTGTCTCTTGCAAACACCACAATGTTGTCAAAATGACAGTTGATCGCATGCAGAACAAGCCGGGTATCTGCTTCCTCATGTGCAGCTTATGGAGTTCAGATTTGTTGTGCCACGAGAAGACCTAACATCCTGCTCATCTTCGAAACCGCCCGCAACTATTATCCCTTGTCTCTCGGAGCATGTAACAGAAGTTCCTCAGAGAAAAAGTGAGCCAGATTTGCCTTGTTTTCTGGTAAGACAATGAAATTCATCCATGATTTTTGGTAGCGGTACCTCACGGCCATCAATTACGCGTCGGATTGGTCGAGTAGTCTTCGTACGTCTGTTGCGTGTTCCTGCTTTTATAGATTCTTCTTGGTATCTGTCAAAAATGACATCTATACGTTCATATGCCATTCCTGATTGGATGATTACCTTGTGAATATATCGGCTAAATCTCCAAACGTCTTGGCACCGTCTGGCTTTCCAATCGAAAGCACACGGGCTTGTCCATCTATCAGTAGACATGCAGAGCTGTTGTTGAGATCCAGCGTGTCGGGACATTCAATGTCTGAAGTCAAAATTTCGGCCAGCATTGCTTTGTTTCCTGTTCTCAAATTGCCATTCGTTTCTGCCAAAGCAAGAGGAACAGGTAAAAGTTCATGTTTCAAAATATTTTCTAAGTCCACTGTACGTCCAGCTACATATGAGGTCACAAGACGTTGCAGAAAATGTTGATCTGCTTTGAGCACAATTTTCTTGCTCTTTTCCGTGCTTGGGATTGGTTTTTATTTATGGTATCATAATCGAATGAGGTGCCTGTGTCCCTGAATGAACTATAAGTCTATCATTCAAAAATGTGTTCAGTTGTTTTCTCCCCAAGTTCTTTGGCTTGAAGTAAAGACTCTTGTATTTTGTCATTTGCAAGATCTTTTGTGGCAATGTTTTGAAGAACTGTTGGCTGTACGTCAGGAATGAATACCTCGAAACGCTAGAGAATGGCAAGCAGCCGTTGTTCGTCTGCATTGTCTCGACGTTGTCTTGATGGTTTTGATTCGTTGTGGCTGATTATATCCTTAGGGTAGATTCCAAACATTTCCCGTGTATCGGCAGCAATATGCGACCTCAGCTTGTATGACAATGCCCATCGATTTAGTGCAGAGTTCGTGTTTGTGATGCCAACAATCCCGCCACCTCTTTTTGTAGTTCCATTTAGCCACTCTTGAGCTTGATCTGCGTCCACCTGGTTGAATTTACGTTTTGATCGTTTTACTACAAAGTTTCCTTGCTGAAATTCTGCTAGCACGGCCGCTGGTAGGTTGTACGTGTCTGCTACATAAACAGGACCCTATCTTCCATAGTTGTAGTGATCATACCTCAGGAAAAAAGGTAACATGCAGGTGAAAGAATGGAGATGCAAATCCCATATTCCATCTCGCTGGGAAAGAAAACAAAACACACGTTGAAAATATCCGTACACCAGCAACAGGACTGCTGTAATAATAAATTATTAAATTATAATATTTATTTAAATTATAATATTTATTTATTTAAATTATAATATTAAGAATACGGGCAGTATTCTGAGAATGAGAATAAGAGAATAATTAATCACATACCAGGGGCAAATATCATTCACACGCAATTAACAATAATCCACTATGAAATACATCACACATGTCGCTCTACACCTCAAAAAACCAACTGTAATTCCAACACAATTTCTCTGCCCCTGACATTTCACAGCATTCCTACGGCCAATCAGCGCGCAGCATTCGCTCCTCCTTCCCAGCACGCATTCCATTTCGCAGAGGCGACGCCAGTTAACAATGTTTCATAATAAAACAATTATTATTGAAACTGCCTTTACATATTGGGATGCCTTATACCTCATATTGTTAAGGATATTCAGTACTAAAAAAAAAAGCCTTTGGTTAGCTTCCGCCCGAATTGTTCATTCTGACGAAGGTCAAGCTTTTCACTCCACCTTAAACCTACAGTTTAACGTGGAATCCGAACCACGCCCCATCAGCAGCCCAGCGTCTTAACCGCTAGGCCACCTAGGGTACCCATTTATCTACCAACCACTTTCTTTATTGTGTGGAAGGATGAACAGCTGGGTTTTGCTGCGCGCCGGCTGCCGTCGGGTCTCGAACCCGGGGCCGATGGATTCGTAGTCAGCGACACTAACCACTACACTGATTTTAGTGTTTGTTCAAAACACTACAATATTCGAATTTAAGCTATTTTCGGAGTCATTTTCTTATTCAATTTTCAACATGAAAAACAAAATTTCAGCTTGGTATCCTGTTTTTCTAGATTCAGCACCCTTCAATTAGTCTAAAAATACTGGATACCAACTTCTACTCAAAAATGCCCCTTCATGGAAAATCTAAAGAATATGGTCTAGTCTATTACAAGAATTATTGATCTTTTATCGGTTCTAATCTCAGTTTCGTTAAATTTTAAGCTCCTCCTTTCTTAAAGAAAATTTTAAATTTAAATTTAAAATTTTCTCTCGAGGGTTTCCCTTAGGCGAGACCAAAGAATAAACAAACCCAAACCTGTACAAGCTTCACTAATGAAAAACAACCTTGTTAAGCTATATTTTCGTCTTTGTAGATTAATTACTTGACCATAAATCTATCCGGTGATGTCAAACTATAATTTCTTTCTGATAACGCACTCAGCCTTTCGCACGATCTATGCATTCGGATCACTTTACTTTGGTATGTACGAGTATTTTTTGACATCAGTACACTTAGTTATATATATATATATATATATATATATATATATATATATATATATATATATACAGGGTGTCCCATAAGTCCGGCATCATAGGAGAAATTCATATTTTTCTATTTCTACAAAACATAATTCATATGCTCGGGGTGCCAATTTCCCGTCCACCATTCTGTTCAGTGACGAGGCTGTTTTTTATGGAAATGGTGAGGTAAATCGACAGAACACCCGCTACTGGTCTCAAAACAACCCTCACTGGTATACCTCTTCAAAGGAACACGGTGCATCTCGGATGATGGTATGGTGTGGCATTTGGAAGGATCGCATCATAGGCCCCCTCTTTTTCGATGAACATGTCACTGGAGGCACCTACCTACGTATGCTCAAGGAAGAAGCATTTCCCAGTGTCTTGAACGAAGAAGGAAATTTCCCAACATGGTTCCAGCAAGACGGCGCTCCTGCACATTACAGCACCCAAGTAAGCGAATACGTGCACCAACAATTCCCTGGTCATTGGATAGGACGTCAAGGGCCTGTGGAATGGCCAGCTAGAAGCCCGGATCTCACGCCACTAGATATTTATCTCTGGGGCCACTTAAAGCGCTGGTATACGCAGAGAAAATTAGGAGTGTTGAACATTTGCGGCAGCGCATTATTGGGGCATGTAACACCATCACTCCTGACATCATTCACCGTGTGTTTGCTGACTGGGTATCACGTCTGTATTGAAAACAATGGTGGACATATTGAGCACGTTCTGTAAATAAAAGCTTTTGTTTTGCCTTTTTTTATTATTTTTCCTATGATGCCGGACTTATGGGACACCCTGTATATATATACAGGGCGTCCCCAAAAAATGTATACACACTTTAAATAACTATAAAGGCAGTGTTTATTAAAATACATTTCATTTTCAAAATGTAATAGAATCTACAGACATTATTTAATTGTTTTGTCAACGCCTGTTTTCAAACTGACGTCCGTTCTGGTCCAGGCACTGCTGATAACGCGAAGCAATGGAATCGCAAACATCACGAAACATTTCGTTTGGTATTTGTGTGCATTCTCGTTCAATGGCTGCTCTCAATTCAGCGACTGTTGCAGGTTTTATAGCGTAGACTTTGTCTTTTAAGTATCCCCATAAAAAAAGTCTAGTGGTGTGAGGTCTGGTGAACGCGGAGGGTATTCTACGAAACCCCTTCGTCCAATCCACATCCACATCGTGCCAAGTACCACTCGCAATACTCCACTCTTCGGTCCGGATCATCTTCATTAATAGCATGGACTAATCTTGGAATGTAACTTTTCCATTGACAGCGCTTCAAAATGCGTTGGACAGACGATTCTGAAATTCCTACCTCACGACTCGCTTGCCGCACAGATTTTCTTGGACTTTGGTGATACGTTTCCAGTACTCTTTCTTGCTTTGTGGGGCTTGTCGATGTCCGTGGTCTTCCGGAACGCTTCTTGTGGACATTCTGAACAGTTCCATCGGCTTCAAACTTATCTCTAATTCGAGTGATGGTAAGTCGCGTTGGTGGATCTGTTTGAAACTCCCTCCTAAACTGTCTTTGCACTTCAACTGCGTTTTCACACTTCCAGTAGCATTTTAGAATGAATTTCCTTTGTTCAAAGCTTAGTCTGACTGCCATTATTAATTCTAATGGGTTTAACTTGGAAAGAAAGAAACATCAATTGAGCTATCAGCTGTTAAAGTGTGTATACATTTTTTTGGGACGCCCTGTATATATATATATATATATATATGAATAGAAACTACATAAGTATTAAGGAACGTTTCTGCACACGAGGAAGAGAAATCACGAATAAATGAAAAATGAGGCGAACCGCCCGGGAATCGAACCTAGGGCCTTCCAATTGCCGGTTGCATGCGCTACCATTACACTACGGACCTCGATCATTCACAAATCGAAATTCTCCTACATAGGGCAGAAACCAATGCCCTGAGAGGGCACCCTCGCAAATCGTGAATATGTGCATTTAACTGCAATGACCACGCAGTATATAAATGAATAGAAACGACATAAGTATTAAGGAACGTTTCTGCACACGAGGAAGAGAAATCACGAATAAATGAAAAATGAGGCGAACCGCCCGGGAATCGAACCCAGGGCCTTCCAATTGCCGGTTGGATGCGCTACCATTACACTACGGACCTCGATCATTCACAAATCATTCACAAATCGAGGTCCGTAGTGTAATGGTAGCGCATCCAACCGGCAATTGGAAGGCCCTGGGTTCGATTCCCGGGCGGTTCGCCTCATTTTTCATTTATTCGTGATTTCACTTCCTCGTGTGCAGAAACGTTCCTTAACACTTATGTCGTTTCTATTCATTTATATACTGCGTGGTCATTGCAGTTAAATGCACATATTCACGATTTGCGAGGGTGCCCTCTCAGGGCATTGGTTTCTGCCCTATGTAGGAGAATTTCGATTTGTGAATGATCGAGGTCCGTAGTGTAATGGTAGCGCATCCAACCGGCAATTGGAAGGCCCTGGGTTCGATTCCCGGGCGGTTCGCCTCATTTTTCATTTATTCGTGATTTCTCTTCCTCGTGTGCAGAAACGTTCCTTAATACTCATGTCGTTTCTATTCATTTATATACTGCGTGGTCATTGCAGTTATATATATATATATATATATATATATATATATATTTGGCGATAAAGTTTTCTATTTGACAATACTAAATGTTTACACTGGGGTAAATATGTTAGTTAAAATGTCGGCCAACGTGTTAGCTAACAAATTTACCCCAGTATAAATGAGACTTTACAATAATATGAACATAGAATATACATTGTTGATGGACTATTGTCTATTGATATTTATTTACGAGTTAAGCTTTAGTTTGCTATAAGTTTTTCAAGTTTTTCTATTACATCATCTTGCACTCTGAATTTAATTTAAGAAACATAAGTTCTACTTTTGTGGGAATTTATGTTTCATTTCAAATTTAACCTTTATTTAGATTATGTTACATTTAAAAGTATTGATATGGGTAGTGTCTGGGTTTATTATAATTTTATTATTTTACTGAAATCAATTTAATACATTATTTTCTTATCTCTTTTGTATGCTCTTGAATAAGTGGTAAAAATTTTTAAAAAATTCTCTAAAACCTCTTTGCAGCAATATCTTTCCTTGGAGTTTTCTTTCATTAACACTCGTGTATTATGTCATTGTTTCTCTTTCCCAAAATTAAGGGAGTTGAAGTCCCCACATATTACAGTTACACTTGTCGATAATGAGAGTAGGAATTAAAATAATTTGTATCTTTTACAATAGATTCCTATTCTACAAATGTGCATTATGCATGTTTATATACACCGAGAACATTGTTTGATCCAAACAAAAATAAAGGTGTTGCGACAAACTTTTTGTTTCGTGTTACAACATGAATTTTTGTTGTTAACAATTTGCCGCATAAACAGATATTTAGTTGATCGAGCAAGCTCTGCATATGCTTGTTTCGGATCAAGTAAAGATAAGCACCCCTAGCCTTCTTTAATTAGCCTTATAAGGCTACCTAACGAAAATATCACGACCTAACCTAACCAATCGTCAAGGGCGTACAGTTGACTTAACGATTGGTTAGGTTAGGTCGTGATAGTTTCGTTAGTTAGCCTTATAAGGCTAATTAAAGAAGGCTGGGGGTGCTTATCTTTACTTGATCCCTTGTTTCAAACAACAATTTGTTCAAATTAAACATAAATTATGTTTGCTTTTGATTATATATATATATATATATATATATATATATATATATATATATATATACACACACACACACACACACACAGTATATATATATATATATATATATGATGAAAATAACCATGAACGAAAATTTAAACATGAAATAGTGCTCAAGCGCTCTCGTCTAATGACATCCTCAGAAACACTGAAATTAATTAATTAATTGATATTAATTTCGTGTTACTGAGGATGTCATTTTCATAATAAATATTATTCACGTGTTACTTTCGTGAAATAATTTCCATATATTATATATATATATATATATATGTACACGGTTTACCAAAAAAAAACATGCATCCATACTTTTTCTTTTAAACTCAATAATTTCTTTTAACTTTTGATAAAACTTTAACAAAATAAAATAACTTTATCTGACAACATTTCTTTAAATTTTTAGCACTGTAGCTGAATAGACATCTTACCACGTAAAAAAAATACAGGGTGTCCCATAAGTCCGGCATCATAGGAGAAATTCATATTTTTCTATTTCTACAAACCATAATTTATATTTTTCTCTTTCTACAGGCCATAATGTCTGTGAGCAAGGAAGAACGAATCCAGATAATTCTACTCATAGGAAATCGGAGTCAAAGAGACTGCAACAAGTCTGCTAACACAACTCTGTGTTATTGGCTCGCGGTCTGGATGCAGTCTGTTGAATTTCCTATGAGTAGAATTATCTGGATTCGTTCTTCCTTGCTCACAGACATTATGGCCTGTAGAAAGAGAAAAATATGAATTATGGTTTGTAGAAATAGAAAAATATGAATTTCTCCTATGATGCCGGACTTATGGGACACCCTGTAGAATGTAAAGATACCGTAAATACTCAAAATTTCTTTATTATACAACCAAAAATTCCTTTCATATAACATTGTTATTAAAATGTCACACTAAAAATACTGTTCAATATGTTTTCCTCCAATTTCTATTACTTTTCGAAGTCTTGGTCTAAATTGATCTACTGCTGAATCAATCTGGTCTTGTGGGAATTCGGCCCATTGTTCAATCAGAACATCTCTCAAGTGGTTAACATTTCTGATTTTCTTACCGCGATAAACTCGTTCTGACAATTTTTCCCAGATCTCATAATCAACAGGATTCAAATCAGAACTGTTCGGAGGCCAATTATCCGGTTCAATAAATTCGGGAACATGTTCATTTAAATAAGCAACAGTGTCTTTTGCCGTATGTGCCCTTGGTCCATCCTGTTGAAAAACAAAATGACCTCCATTTGCCAGAGCACGCGTCTCTGGAATCATGCTTGCTAAAAGAACATTTCGATAATATTCGCCATTAACTTTTACATCGGGCTCAACGAAATGAAGAGATGTTTTTCCCAGCTTGGAAACACCGACAGACACCATAATACTTTTGGGAAAGTGGCTCCTTGTTGCATACAGTCTTTCGTCCGAAATTAAATTCTTTAATTGATGGGATTCTGAATATACTCTGTTGTTCTGAGAGTTCATTAGTGGTTCTACAGTGAATATTTTTTCATCAGTACAAAATGTTTGACTTGCTTTCATAACTGTGATGCGTCTTAGCATTTTCTTTGCAATTATGACTCGTTTTTCTTGGTCAGTGGCGCTGATCTTCTGTCCACGTACACGTTTGTATGGTCTAAGTCCGAGGTCTTCTTTTACAATTCGCCTTACACTAGTTTCTAATATTCCAATCGACTTTGAAGTCTGCGCTGGAGTCTCGTAAGTGCCTGTCTTATCTTCTTGACTAAGAATTCGGGAAGAAACTTCTTTAGTGTTTTCTTCCGTTCTAACACTTCTTGGACGACCACTACCTTTTTTTTTCTAACAGTACTGCCTGTAGCACAAATTTTTTTCAGCAACGTGTCCAGTCCGCCTAGTGTCCATCGTTTATTGGGGAATGCCGCCAATATTTTGTGCCTTCCATATCCCCTATTAAGCCTATAATGCTTAATAATTAATTATTTTATCTTCATCACAGAATGGCATTTCAGGGATATGTACAGTAAGTTTTTTTATCTGAAAAAAAGAGAAAAATTATTTCAATGTACAGATAGATTTATGGAACTAAAAAATCAAGTTAATATTAAACAACCAAATTTAGTCATTCAGTTATAAAAATTGGCTGCCTTATATAAAATTCAATAGTAATTATTGTCTGTAAATTTTGTATAAATCATCCAAACACATTTTGACTTATTAGGTTACAATCAGGCGCATGTTTTTTTTGGCGGACCCGTTATTCATATATATATATATGTAAAAATATATATATGTAGAAAATGAACAATGAATAATTCCTATATTCATATATTCTTATATTCATTCGTATAATTCCTATATTCATTCGTATAATTCGTATATTTATATAATTCGTATATTTATATAATCCTTATATTCTTATATTCATTTTTACATATACAGTCCAAATTTGCATAACGCTGACGAAGTTCGGATAAAATTTTTGATTCACTTTCTACTTTATTTTTGCTGAATAATTGGTGAATTATTTCTTTCTAAATTACTTAATCATTTTTTTTAGATTTAGCTTAATAATGTAATCTTGTTAAATTCTGCAATGTTCGTTTTCTGTACACATTCTCTCTTCGGTGTAAAAGATGAAGTCATGTCTTGCTTAACGTTTAATTTTAAATCTTAAGTATTTAATTCTTGCTCATATGCATGTTTAATTGTAATGCATAATAAAATGCATATTTCAATTTCCATTTTTAGTTAACTTGGCAGATCATGATAACATCAGATCTGTCAATATGCGGTTTAAAATAAAAATATGGCTTCATCTTCAAATATCTTGCTTATCTGACTAGACATTGCTACAGCTAAAATATTTATCTTATCTTCAAATATTTTGAAAAATAATGCAGCCTATTGAGAGTAAAAACAAAACAAGTCAACATTAAATAATAATGATGACACCAAAAATTCAGTATATAAAGCCGAACAATTTTTCAAATATTTATTCTGATTGTCTGATCTAACTTAGAGGCTGAGCATGACCTGGAACATTTTAGTAGTAAACTACAGTAAGAGAATATCTTTGTCTTCTCCTTCGAGCCTTGCTCTCTTCAGAGAACTTAGTCTTAAATAGAGAAAAATAATTTCCAGATACGTTACAAGAAGAATCGGGGAACCGTCAGAGAATTTAGTAAGCTCCACAAAATCCTCCGATTCACTACAAGAAGAAATCGGAGAGTAGTATAAGAGAAACTTCTGCGATTTCCTATTCGGTACCAGATACTCCAGAGTACCAAATCCGTTGCTGCCACCTAACCAGAACCCCCGTCGACTTCGAACCGCCGAAGGCCATAGACGGAGGGGTTAGCATATATACTAGGGGCACTCAATATATTTTGCCTCACCCTTTTTTTCTTAGCTAAATAATAGGCCATGGGGCTGAAATGTCTTTTGAGCCGTAAGTTTGAACTTTCTGCGCTTCACATAACAGGATTTTTCCACTTTGAACCTCCTCTCCTTGTATAAAACTGCTTTTAAACGCCCTTGTATAAAACCGATGGTTAACGCAGTTTCGAAAATGGCGTTTCACAGTGATGTGCGTCGTAAACAGAGAGCTGTTATCGAGTTCTTAACCGCAGAGAAGGAAATGGTTGGAAATATTCACAAACGTCTACAAAACGTTTACGGAGATGCTGCTGTTGATCGAAGCACAGTTGGACGCTAGTCTAAACGTGTGAGATCATCGGAGAGAGGGAGAGCCAGCCTCGATGATAAGCTACGCAGCGGTCGCCCTGCATCGGCTGTGACATCTCACACTGTGCAACGTGCTAACAGCATCATTCGATCAAATCGGCGCGTCACATACAAGGAGCTATCATTGGAGCTAGGAATTAATGAAGGAAGTGTGAATACGATAATTCAGCAACTGGGACACTCAAAAGTGTGTTCATGGTTTGTTCCTCGCGAACTGACTGAAGATCACAAAGTCCATAGAAAAGAAATTGCTTCTAAGTCGTTAGTTCGATGCGAGACAGAAGGGGATAACTTCCTTTCACGAATTGTGACTGGGGATGAGACTTGGGTACACCACTTTGAACCTAAAACAAAACGCCAATCCATGGAGTCGCATCACGCAGACTCCCCACGCAAGAAAAAGTTCAAAATGGCTCCCTCTGCAGGATAGGTTGTGACCACCATCTTCTGGGACATGAAATGGGAGATTCTGGTGGACATTATGAAGAAAGGACAAACAATCAACTCAGAGGCATATATTGCTACCCTACAGAGACTCCATAGATGTGTAAAGCGAGTTCGCCCGGAGAGACGTCCTTCTTTTGCACGATAACGCAACACCACACAACAGTTTGCAAACAAGAGAGGCCATCACAAAAATGCGCTTGACTGTGTTACCCCACCTTCCATACATCCCGGATCTGGCACCTTTAGACTTCCATTTGTTTGGGCCAATGAAGGATGCTATTCGTGGGAGAAAGTTTCAGTGATGATGAGGTTGTTGAGGAAGCTAAGAGTTGGCTCCAACGGAACCCAGCGGACTTTAACCAGCAAGGAATAAAGGCCCTTGTTTCGAGGTGGAGGAAAGCCGTAGAAAAGGATGGAGACTATGCGGAAAAATAAAAACTTGTAAAAGTGGTATTAACTACTTGTGTACAAAATTTCTGGAACTTATAAGGAAACTTGGAAAGTAAAAAAAAAAAGGTGGAGCAAAATATATTGAGTGGCTCTCGTATATATATATATATATATATATATATATATATATATATATAGGGTGAGAGAAAAGTCTTTAAGGATTTTATACATATAACTATTTAGTTAACAACATTATACAGAGAATTGTTCAAATGATGAAATAAATCAAACAAAAAGTCTATAAGAATTTTATTTATACAAATATTTTGCTTAATTGTAATTTAATCTTCAAAGAGTTCTCTATCCGCTATGACACATTTGTGGATTATCTCTGTGAAACTCTTCAATGTTTTGCTGAACATATCGAGGAATCCTTTTCAGTTCTTCATCTATTCTGCGGCCAAGGGCATTCACATTTGGATAGATGAAACCAGGAATGTAGAGTTTGTCACGCAAATAAGCCTAAACCCAGAAATCACATGGCGTTAAATCAGGTGATCTGGCTGGCCACTCGATGGTACCTCGCCGTATCCGGAATCTCGTGGGCAGCTGCAGAGTAATGTGGCGGCGCTCCATCATGTTGATAAAGCCAATTCCTGTCAACGTCATTAGTAAACTGTGGCAAAAGTTTGTCTCTCAATACCTGGCAATAGCGTTTTCCACCCACCGTATCTCTCGATATGTCAAAGGAAAAAAGTCCTGAATAACCAATGCACGCCCAAACTGTTAGTGTAGCCGTTTTAAGGGGCTTACCCAATCGTATTTTGTTTTTTTTTACGGCCAGTAGCGAACGTTGTGTATGTTTCCTTTACTCGTTAAACCGAAGACACATTCATCGAAGCAAATCTGGATCACTGTTGAACTTTTGTCTCATTGTTTCAGCAAACTGCAGCCGTCTATCAGAATTATCGTCGTATATGAACTGAGAGTAAATGGGTTTGTAATCGTGGTACCCCTGTGATTTCAGTATTTTTGCCACTGAAAATATGAAAATACCCAATTCCTGCGCGACTTTTCTCGTTGAAGTTGTTGGATCGATTTCAAAACTGGCGAGGACATAAAATTTTTCTTTGTTGTCATCTCCAGTCGCCGTTACTGGCTTTCAGCTTCTTGGATTATTATTTACCAGACTCTCTGTTTCCAAACGTTCGAGCTTCCAGCATCGAAGAGTAGTTGCATTTGGTGGTGGCTTATTATATTTTTGTTGAAATAAACGCAAACTTTCTTCGCAGTTGTTATAAGAAATAGCCGACGACACAAGATACACTTTTTCTTCATTATGACAGTTTCTGCAATAAAACATTCCGAAAATAAAATGTTTTATGAACCTCTCTCTCTCTCTCTCTCTCTCTCTCTCTCACTACATATATATATATATATATATATATATATATATATATATATATATATATATATATGGCAACATTACAGGGAGAGGTACGTTTGGTAAAGTTATACGTAAGTCACGTGAATTACTGAAAGAAAACACAGAACTGTTATCCAAAAGTTATAGTAATTACAGGGTGTATACCAAGTTTTAAAACGCTCATAAAAATAAATTCTCCTTGTCAATAGTCGTGGAATGAGACTAGTTAAATAAAATATATAAAAATATACTATGAATTCATATAAAACTATAAACAGTTAAAAATATATGATGGTCATTATACCACAGAAACATTTACCGTATATAAGTGAGGTTAAATAGTTTGCTTTCCTTGAAGCAAAAGTCTCAGAAAATTATAGTCAGTTAATGAGGTAAATATAAACATTTGTTTTGTTAATGATATTTCCTTTGAAGCCGAATTTAAGATTATGTATTTTGGTTCGTTACAGAAATTCTCATTTTCAAGTTAAAAACATTTTTTTTTTACTGAAATGAGAATTTTGACATTGTTTGTCGAGAACGTAAAGAAAATTAGTGAGCACCATAATTCTTTAAAACTTTTATTTATTTATTATTTATTTAATATATATATATATATATATAATATTCCCCACCAGGATTCGAATCCAGGACCTTTGACTCAGAGTCACGGGAGCTGACCATTACGCTACAACAGGTCAGAGCCAAAAACAAAACTTAAACCTCAACTGACAGAACTGAGCGCCCACTTTTCAAGACACATAACATGTCCGTTTCGTGATGGGATAGAACTCAGAATGGTCTCCTGAGGTCTTTTATGATACACACAGACCGTGCATAGAACAAGGAACTCTTCTGGGAAAATTAAATCCACTGTAGTCCGAATAAGTAATGATAAGTTTTGGTTTTTGGCTAAAAATACAATAGTTACCCCTTTTTCTTTGCTGTATTCAATCTGACGTGAATGCAACGAGTCTTTTGCTTATAGTGAGGTTCTAAATATAGTCGGGCTAGGCTGCTTTAAACCCTAGATCCTGTCCCAAAGCTGGATCCTACCTGCTTTGCAAATAGCTGGTGAGGGAAACTATATTTTTGGGGCCTCTTTGCGAGTGACCCGTTGTCCACGTCGGGCTAACATTATGAAAAAGAAAAAAACTATAGTGTTTGTCATTTACGATTACTTATTCGGACTATAGTGGATTTAATTTTCCCAGAAGTGTTCCTTCTTCCATGCACGGTCTGTGTGTATCATATACACACACACACACACACACACACACACACAATAGTTACCCGTTATCGAAAAACTGGTATCAAGCCTCAAACAAAACCCAATTACCATCCAAACAACGCTGGAAAATAGGAAAGGCAGAATGTGTAGTGTTCCCAAATTAAAGGCCCGACAAGGGACCTCCTCAACTCTGAAGACAAATAGCTTGTTCGTCAGGGGGCCAAGAATTTTCAACCAGCTTCCAAAGGACCTCAGAAACATTACAGGGGTCAAAGTTGAAGTCTTCAAGAGAAGACTAGATGCCTGGCTCAGGACGGTACCAGATGAGCCGGGTGTACCTGGCTATGTTCGATGGAGAACGCAAGAGAGCAACTCGCTCCTCCACCAAGCCAGGACTAGAGGCGGGGCCACCAGCTTGACCTTCGTGTGAAGAAAGACCGACGCACGGAACCCAAACAAGGTTAACAAGGTGTGTATATATATATATATATATATTCACTCAGAAAAATGTTTTTTTTTTACTAGACGTGTTAAATTACCTCAAAATTGTTTTTTATAAATATGCAAAAGACTGTTATACAGTGAAATAGAGAAAGTAACAAGCCCATTCGTTTTCAGCATGAAAAATGTACGAACCACATCCATTTTTCAAACCTAACTTGTAATGTTTTTTTTGAAAGAATTTAACACATCTTTACTTTAAAAATTTCCGTGTGTGTTGGGCTGTAAATTATCAAAAATTCAATAAAATAAAGAAGAGAGGTGAATTTTATTTTTTAAAATTCACACTATATTTTTTTTAGCACACTTTTTGTTGTATGAAATTTATTCACACATAAAAGTTTTCGTAAAAAACCAGTGTACGTTTAGCGAATGTTTAATAAGGTTACGATGTATGCTAATATATATATATATATATAAAGAGAGAGAGAGAGAGAGAGAGAGAGAGAGAGAGCGCTAGGAACTCATTTATATAGATAAAATATGTTATTCATGCGTATGAGTGTTTTTGATAGCGTATTTCGATGCATTTTTTTCTCCCTGAAAATATCACCTGACGATACTTTATCAAATTTTATCCCATATTTTTTCAGACCTTTCAATTTTGCCACATTTTTTCATAAATATTATGTCATTTTCATGTCTGCAAAGACGATAACATTTTTCTTTTTTTCGCATCCCTTAATTTTTTCTTGATGGATTTCATGAATCCTGAATATTATTCGGTTAGAAATTGTTCGTTCATAATATATATATACACGGTACATCACATGCAGTACGTTCATAACGTTTGTAAGATCTTTATTATAAGACATCTAGTAAAGGGGTTATAGAATTAGAAAAGTCTCATAAACGTTTCTTGATGACATTACGCAAACGTCGTGGTTTATAAATATATGAAACATACAGTTTAGTGGGAAAAAATTCACATAGAAACATATTTATAAAAGGCATAAAAATTACTAATTGGTAATATTTCTTTTTTGTTTGGATATTTTATTCGTTTTGGTCACAGTAATAAAATACCAAAACATCCACAGTCATTCTAATTCGTTTTTTTTTTTGTATGTTTTCTAGAAATTTTATGTTTGTAGGCGAACTTTTTACCGAAAATGTACTTCGCGAAAAATGTGAGTGGAAACGCGACAACTTAATCAAAATTTGATGACATTTATGCGTCAAACTTTATGCTATCCGAAATATAGGGATTGGCAAATGCGACGAAAGCGATTGTAACATCTTCTGGAACCATTTCGTGCTACATACAGAGGTAATATGTCGCGTATAAATGACTCCTTTTATTACTTGTAGTGAACGTTAAAAATAACAAATTGAATATCGGTAATTAAACTCCGAATCAATATGCAAAAAAACATGAAGTGGATGAATTTTAAATAGAAAATGTTAACATAACACTTGAACAGGACCTATTTCTGCAGTTCACCCACTAACATTCTATATTAAAACGTTATATATATGCAGTATGTATATATAAAACCCTCATAAAGTAACATAAAGTAAGTAATATATATATATATATATATATATTTCACAGTCTAATTTCACCGTACTTGCTGCTGGAAGCTCTGACCTTAAGCTTAAAATTATGGAGTCTCTGTTTATTTATAAACTAAAACCAGACCTAAATTCTGACGAATCATCGATAGATCTGCTATGTTTTGGTTAAGGTACTAGTTTATTTTATTTACATTTCAGTTTTAATGCTTTTACTTTTTATAATTTTAACTTTTTAACTTCACATTTATTTACCTTTTAGTTTTAAAGTTTTGCATTTTCTTAGCTACTTTTTATAATTTTTTTTTTTTTTTTTTTTAAGTTTATTTTAAATTGTTATTAAGCAATTTGTATTTTGTAATTTTGTATGTGATTTGGAATTTTACTGTTTTAGCCCTGAAGATGGAATTAGTGCATTCCGAAACGTTGGTACTATTAAACCTTGAAGGATGTTTGTATTTTCTCTGGTGTTCCTGTTCATTATATATATATATATATAGAGAGAGAGAGAGAGAGTCCAGCAAGAATTTATTCCATTCCGTGTTGACTTCCTTTCTAAAACCCATAATAAGTGGAGAGGAACAGAAACTCAAGGACAGAGCTCAGGCCAACTAATGCGGGCCCATTGCTCTATCTCCTCTACTATTATTACCAACATCATTTGGATTCGAACCCCCGTCCTCAGTGTCTTCATTTCACTTCAGTGAATTACGAACGTTGACTGTAAAACCCCAAAACGCATAACGTAGTTGTTTTCTTAATAATAATAATAATAATAATAATAATAATAATAATAACAAGGTTGTAAGCATTTAATTCTTTCCTCATCAATTAAAATAGTTTTTATAAATAAATAATTTAAAAAAATAAAACCTGAAGATAAGAAAAAAAAACAAAAACAAAAACATGTTTTATGAGAGTAAGAAGTGTTTTGTAAATCATTCATTCATTCCCATTTTTTTCTTTTAACAATTTCTTATGTGAATTTTTTATTATGATTTTTCATTTGTATTCCACCATCCGTTATGAAATTCGGGTCACATTCCGCCACACCTCTATATCTCTTTCGGTTTGGTTTATATTCACACTATTGGAACCGATGATACATACTTTTAAAAGCTGCATCTTATGCACTCATTCAACAACAACAACAACAACTGGTTTGTACTCATAAAAAAAGACCTGCAAATATCAACTGCATCTTATGTATTTTTTTGAATAATATGTTGACTAAGAGGGCATTTGTGTAATTATTGAAGTAATAAAGTTAATATATATATTTTTTAGGAAAATTATCATTATCTATATGGTTAAGGAAATTATATACAAAACTGCTTAAGTTTGTTTTCTTTTTTTTTTAACTTTATTTTTCTATTTTAATCGCTGTTGCTATATTGATACCTTCAACTGGTTCAAATTTGAAGTTGAGACGTTTAAGAGATATACCAAAATAGAGTTACAGAGATGTTTTTTTAAGAAGCTAATGTCTTATCACTCTCTAACTTAAGAAAGCATTCCCTCGTTAAAATCCTTTGAATTTTGGTACAGTGGACAGTGGATGTTAGAGTTTCTTTTAACTTTGTTTAAACATCGTTTTTGCTGCTGTGTCAAGTAGACCTTAATCATGGTTCGTGATTGCAGATTACTTTTGAATTTACCGAATCCATTAAACGTATCAGATTTATATTTCAACTTTTAAAGAAAAGTATCGCTAAAAATCTCAGTTGTTCTACCGATTTCTCATTTTTTAAAATTTGTTATGTTAAATTATGTTATCATACGAGTAGTTTAGCAGCTACAGAACGAAATTGCCTCTCTCTCTCTCTCTCTCTCTCTCTCTCTCTCTCTCTCTCTCTCTCTTTATATATATACTTGAGAATAATTTAAGTTATTCTGGATAAATGTATGTATTCGTGCAGTAAAACCTGCTTTACATTTACTGCCGATTATCTTCAACAGAAAGAAGTTGAATCGCTCTTTGAATAACGTTTAGGAATGCAAGAAAACGTTCCCTATTATACAGTATTGCATAAAACAAAAGCTATCAAAAACAACGCCATTTCGCTCCAATCGTGAGAAACAAACCTATCATGCGTGTAAAAATCGCTAAGACGCAGACAAACACGCTTTTTATTTCCTCAACGATCATTTGACCCTTTTCCATTCAATACAATTTTCATCAATGCCGATGAAGAAAAATGCTAAAACCCAGGAATGACCGTGGAAAGGCTGAAGAAAAGGCTAAAACAACTGCTTAAAATGCTTAAACACCGCGAAGAAACTGTTTAAGAATGGAACAGAGGAAACTTTCCTATACAGTTTGCATTTCCTACAGCACTATTGATTTCATCGGTCCTTTAAGAGAAAGTTAAAGGGAAAAACGTGCTAGGAACGATGGAAATAATTTTACGTCGGTGGTAGTATAGGTTTAGTATTTTATGGTATTCTGCATATACATATAGTCTCGTTCGCAAGTTGGTATCTTTCATAATATATATATATATATATATATATAATATATATATATATAATATATATATATATAATACACACACACAGGGCGTCCCAAACAAATGTATACATACTTTAACAGCTGATAGCTCAATTGATGTTTCTTTCTTTGCAAGTTAAACCCATTAGATTTAATAATGGCAGTCAGACTAAGCTTTGAACAAAGGAAATTCATTCTAAAATGCTACTGGAAGTGTGAAAACGCAGTTGAAGTGCAAAGACAGTTTAGGAGGGAGTTTCAAACAGATCCACCAACGCGACTTACCATCACTCGAATTAGAGATAAGTTTGAAGCCGATGGAACTGTTTAGAATGTCCACAAGAAGCGTTCCGGAAGACCACGGACATCGACAAGCCCCACAAAGCAAGAAAGAGTACTGGAAACGTATCACCAAAGTCCAAGAAAATCTGTGCGGCAAGCGAGTCGTGAGGTAGGAATTTCAGAATCGTCTGTCCAACGCATTTTGAAGCGCTGTCAATGGAAAAGTTACATTCCAAGATTAGTCCATGCTATTAATGAAGATGATCCGGACCGAAGAGTGGAGTATTGCGAGTGGTACTTGGCACGATGTGGATGTGGATGAGACGAAGGGGTTTCGTAGAATACCCTCCGCGTTCACCAGACCTCACACCACTAGACTTTTTTTTATGGGGATACTTAAAAGACAAAGTCTACGCTATAAAACCTGCAACAGTCGCTGAATTGAGAGCAGCCATTGAACGAGAATACACACAAATACCAAACGAAATGTTTCGTGATGTTTGCGATTCCATTGCTTCGCGTTATCAGCAGTGCCTGGACCAGAACGGACGTCAGTTTGAAAACAGGCGTTGACAAAACAATTAAATAATGTCTGTAGATTCTATTACATTTTGAAAATGAAATGTATTTTAATAAACACTGCCTTTATAAGTATTTAAAGTGTGTATACATTTTTTTGGGACGCCCTATATATATATATATATATATATATATATATATATATATATATATATATATATATATATGTGTGTGTGTGTGTGTGTGTGTGTGTGTGTGTCTGAGCTGTTTGGGTAATATACCATTTTATGCAATTTGCTTATGAAATTTATTATTCAAACTAATTCATCATACACAGGACACTCTCTCGATAAATCACAGTCATACCTGATAGGCCTGTTTTTCATTCATTAGAGATTTTTTCCTTATGCAGGAAGGATGGGCTAAGGAAAGCAAAAATGACCTCTTCCAATGAAAGAAGTTGTTGTTGTTGTTGTTGGTTAGCCGATCAGCCCACCCTGATCGAGCAAGCCGACGGCACGCAGGTAACCGATCGCCATCTCGGAGTGGACCAGAGGTTCAGTGCACTAGTGATGTTATGTTGTGTTCTATGTTGTGCTAGAGTGGTACAGTCTATCATAATGTATTCAATTGTTTGTGGTGTACTCCTGGCACAGGTGGCAGGTGTCGTCTGTGGAGTTGTCTAGTCTGTGTTTATCTGTCTGTAAGTTGGGGTGATGTCCACATCGGAATCGTACTAAGTTAACTCGATCCGATCTGCTCAGGCTGGTCTCTGACCTGTTAATGGGTGGCAGCTTCGCACCGAGGACCGCATTCGAACCGAGTCGGGTCGGTGCTTTGTGGGTTAGGCGTGTGTGTGTATGTGTTTTCTGTACTGTGTGATGTCTGTGGGGTGTGGTATGGAATGGAGTATTTGATTATAATGTCTCTCTGGTGTTACCTTAATGGTGCGGTGTCGGTGCATGATTGTACATGTAGTGGCAAGGGTGTTGTGGGTTAGTTGTCGCTGCTGCCATGAATTGTGTTCTCCTCATGTCTAAATGATCCCTAACTTTCAGTATTTTTGTTTCTGTGTGCAGGTGTTCTATTGGTGTTGTTTGAGTGCATCCTGTAATGATACGAAGTGCGTTGTTTTGTATTATCTGTAAGGTGTTTATGTGTGTGTTTGAGATAATGGGTGCCCAGCATGGGCTAGCATAGTCCATAACTGAGCGAATATATTGTTTGTATATAAATGATGTTGTTTCCTGCTGGTGTCCAAAGTTTGTGCCTGTTAGTACCCTAAGCGTGTTAAGTTTTGACATACATTTGTTTTTAATGTCCTGAATGTGGTTTGCAAAAGATAATGATGTGTTATATGTGACCCCAAGTATTAGGTCATCCCATAAATAATGCGGCATTTTTTATTTTATTTTTTTTTCCATTTTTATCATTATTTTACTGATAGAAATCAAACAACTCTTTGAAGTTATTTATATTTAAATAAATATTTATTTAAATATAAATAACTTCAAAGAGTTGTTTGATTTCTATCCGTAAAATAATGATAAAAATGGAAAAAAAAAAAAATTTAAAATGCCGCATTACTTATGGGATGACCTAATATTTTGGTCCTGTGAGTGTGTGCAATGTTGGTGTTGTTTAGTGTAAGCTGTGGAGTTATCTGGTGTTCTTTTGTGTTGCTTGTTAGCAAAGTGATGGTTGATTTTGTGGGCGCCACCTTGAGTCTATTGTGTGTGAGTCAGTCTTGTATACTGTTTATGTATGTTTGTAGGTTATTTGTAGCGGTGTCGATGTTGTTGTGGGTGGATGTTAGAGTGATGTCATCTGCATATGATGATAAGGTAAGCTTGTTAGCTATGGGTGTTGGAATGTGATGCATGTATAAGTTGAACAGTGTTGGTGAGAGAACAGAGCCTTGAGGGACCCCTTTCGGAAAAAGCTTGTTTTTGGATGACTTGCCATTAAATGTGACATGTATATAAATTTTTTTTTTGGCTTAAATTAGAATAGTATAAGTTTTTTATAACGAAATGAAACTTTTGATGATGAGTTTTACGTTAAGAGTCAGGCTAATTACGGGCTTCTAGCGATTTTTTTTTACAATTTTTAATTGATGATGTTTTCTAAACCGGACAATCGAACAAATCTGTAATTTGATCAAATGCAGTTATAATGATTACCTATTTAATATTTACAAACAGTTAATATTTTACATACAATATGTTTTCTAGTCCAAGGGGGGGGGAGACGACCGCCTCCTTCGCTCCCCCCTTGGATACGTCCCTGGTCTGAATCCATGTTGAGTAGGCGATAGTGGTATGTGTGGGTTGGTGATTTGTAAGATTAGTCTTTCTGTTACTTTGGAACGTGTGCATAGTAAAGTAATGGGTCTATAGGAAGCTGGTTCTGCTGGATTTTTGTTTGGTTTGAGTAGTGTAATAATTTTACCTTGTTTCCATATGTCAGGAATAATACAGTGTTGGTATGAATATGTGCTGATATTTGTGAGAGCTAGTATTCCTTGTGGGCCCAAGTGTTTAAGGTGTATGTTAGATATGTTGTCTGGTCCAGTAGCCTTCGAATTCTTGATGTTTTTGATGATCTTGGTGGTCTGGTCTGTATTGAAGGGTGTAATGGTCGTGTCGAGTCTGTAGGTTTTCTTGTGTCTGGCTGTTTGTCTGTCTGCGTGTTTCTGGTTGTTGTCTCTGTTTAAGTGACTTATCTCTGCGTGAGAAAGAAGTAGAAGGAGAGAGCTGAAATCAAGGTTCAGAGTTTTCGAGATGTCTGGACACTCTACGCTTGAAAGATTGGAGGTCACAGACAGGGGGAAAGATGGATTGAGGAAGATGGAACTAGAATTCACCGGTTGATTATATGGTTGAGAATACCGATTAACTCACCCTTGCGTTAGAGATGGACAGAAAAGGGATGAGAATGTTTCCAAAGCTTGGCACTGCAAACTCTCCTTAAAGGAAGAGTCATGCAGTTAGAGAGTTCAGAGGAGCAGTGTCCGTTGTAACAGCGATATTGAAGAGTGAGGCAACATTGCGGCGATGGGAGAGGGATTGAAAACAGTCAGTAAGAGTCGGAGAATTGATGAGACGAAAAGCCTTTGATTCCATCCGGTCAAGTAGAGCTGCGTGAGTTGAGCCACCCGACACATGAAAAGCCTACTCCATACAGGGGCGGATAAGATCTCTGTACAGGGACACCAAGTGAGAAAGAATGAAAAAACTGTGGAGATGGTACAGCACACCTAACCTCTTAGAAGCTGTTTTAGAAAGAGACAGAGCTGGGCAATAAATACATTGAATGTATTTAAATACTAAATACTAAATACATGGGAGAAATGTATTTAAATACTAAATACTAAATACATTTTACGAATGTATTTAGATACTAAATACAAAACACATCAATTGTATTTAAATACATTTTACGAATGTATTTAGATAAATACTCAATTGTATTTAAATACATTTGTAAATACATTTTAAATACATACAAATTTTAACATATGCATTCACTAATTCATGAGTAACAACAATATAAAATGAGTAGATGAGTAGATGAGACATAAACGTAAACATAAGACGTAAACATAAACATAAGGCACCTTACGAATTCTCTTTTATTTCACGGTTGCTGCGGATCAAAACCAATCTTTCAAAAGTTTTGTCTGAAAGAGAGTTTCTTTTGGGAGTCAAAGTGATTCCCGCGAATGAGAATATTCGCTCTACCTGTGCCGAAGATGGTAATGTCGTGTTATAGCGGAGGAACAGTCTTTTTATGAGCAGATGTTTTCCCAAACTGTTGATGGTCTGATCGGAATCTTGTAGAAATGCCAATACATTCATGTCTGCAGATGGTGCAATAGAAGACCTCGAAGACGAAGAGTTGTACTGTGCTAGTACAGAACGTGTATTAAACCAGTAAAAGTATTTACATTTTTATATTTTGAGTATTTAAATACATTGTATTTAAATACTCATTAAAGTATTTAAATACTATATTTAAATACATGAAAAACAATGTATTTATAAATACAGTTCTAAATACACAAATGTATTTAAATACGTATTTAAATACAAATGTATTTAAATACTGCCCAGCTCTGGAAAGAGAGTATAGACCTACGTGACCTTTCCAGGTAAGACCACGAGAAAAGGAAACGCCAAGAATGTTAAGAGAGGAGCAACTATTGAATTGTGTATTGTTGAAGATAAGGGATAGGCGTGTGGAAGATTGTGACGAGTAAACAAATGAAGAAACTGAGTTTTTGAGGCATTGAGAATCACAAGGTTTTTTCTGCCCCAGTCAGAGATAGTAGAAAGATCAGAGGTCAGATGCACCATATCCGTCTCACGCGAATCATGGAGTGACTGTTGAGGGGGATGCTTTGTGAAGCCGGTGGAGAAGTGAAGAGTGAAATCAGCAGCATAGAAGTGGATAGGACAGGAGGTACGACTTAAAAGAACATTGATAAATAAAAGGAAGAGAATGGGTGACAGGACAGAGCTCTGAGGAACACCACTATTAATAATTTTAGGAGAAGAATAATGGCCAACTACAACAGCAACTATAGATTGGCCAGAAAAGAAATCAGAGATTAAGGCACAGATAGAGGGATAGAAACCGAAGGAGAGCAGTTTGGAAATTAAGGATTTGTGCCAGCCTCTATCAAAAACTTTAGATATGTCTAGCGCGATAGCAAAGGTTTCATCGAAATCTTGAAAGAAGGACCAAGAGTCAGAGAGATATGCAAGAAGATCGATAGTGGAGCGTCCCTTGCGGAACCCACATTGATGCTCTGAAAGAAGACTGTGAGTAGAGAAGTGTTTAAGAATCTTCCTATTAAGGATAGATTAAAAAGCTTTAGAAAGACAGGGCTGGAGAGCTGAGAGCAGTTACCCTTCTTTGGGACAGGCTGAGTGAAAACGAACGTCCAGTATGAGTGAAACGTACCAGATGAAAGACAAAGACGAAAGAGTTTGTCTTGGCAGGAAGTCAGCACAGAAGCACAGTTCTTGAAAACAACAGGAAGGATCCCATTCGAACCGTACACCTCCCTGAAGTTGAGCCTAAATAGGGCAGAAAAAACATCTTTCGAAGAGATTTTAATTTCGGACATAATTAAATCAGAGGGAGGAGGGAGTCAGAGGAGTTGGAGGAGCAGCAACAGAATCGCTCAGAGTTGAGTTAGATGCGAAAGTCTGAGCAAAGAGTTCAGCTTTATCGGGGGAAGTGACAGTAATTGAGCCGTTAAAGTGGAAAGGAGGAGGGAACGAAGAAGAAGTAAAGTTGTTGGAGGGGTTCTTGGCTAGGTGCCAGGAAGAGCGAGAAAAGTTAGTTTGATAGGTTTTGTCTCATGAAGGAAAGGCGTAACTAGAAAGGAAGGAAAGGCGTAACTAGAAATCTGTATGAGGAAGGGGGGGATTGGAATTATATTTTTTAACTCCTCTTTCAAATTCCAATTGTAGAAAAATTTAGAATAAAGCTAAGTACCTAAACTTAAACGTAACTTCTTTAGTACTTCACAGCTCTAATAATAATCAGCCATTAGGTCAGTGTTGCCAGGTCTGAATTATATAGTTCGCTCTTAAGGGCTGTTAAGGGCTGTTAAGGGCTCTTAAGGTTTTTTCTGCCCCAGTCAGAGATAGTAGAAAGATCAGAGGTCAGATGCAACATATCCGTCTCACACGAATCATGGAGTGACTGTTGAGGGGGATGCTTTGTGAAGCCGGTGGAGAAGTGAAGAATGAAATCAGACAAGGATTGGAAAATAGTAATTTATATATTTTTTATATTGTTACTAGGTATTTGTATTCTCATACTGCTAAAACATGTTTTTCTGAGATTAATTGGGGGTTCGAACACCCAAAACCCCACCTTAGTTTTGCCAGTGGTTGAAGAACAGATTTTACACGATTCCGGGCAAAAATATAATCAGAATGAGAGGCAGGAATTTGATGGCGACGGGACCTTCTGAAAGTCTCTTCTCTGTTGCGGATAGCATTAGAACAATAAAAGCTAAACCAAGGTGTGTTTGCATTAGTAGTAGGAGTAGAATATGGAATGTATGCCTGCATGCTGGAGAGAAAACGTCCGTGATGCGTTCAGCGCACTCGGTGGGGCCTCGGCCACGGATGCAGTAATCATTCCGTAGGAAATCAAAGAAGCACTACCTTAGGGCCTTCCAATCGGCGGCGCCGAAGTGACAAAGGCCGAACTGGAGCGATAGGACAGAAAACAGGTGTAAGATTGTGGTCGCAGAAGCCCAACGGAGAAAAAAGTTTGACCGAGTAAGAAGGAGGGTGAATGGTGAAAACTAAATCTAGAATGTTGGGCTTATCTCCAAGGCGCTCGGGGATACAAATAGGGCGCTGTACAATCTGCTCTAAAAGATTCAGGATAGAGCATTTGTAAGCTAGTTCACCAGGAATGTCAGTGAAATGGGAGGAAAGCCAAAGCTGGTGGTGAGTATTGAAATCACCTAAAATGGAGATTTCATCGAAAGAAGAGTGGGATAGAGTGTATTCCACTTTGGAAGTGAGGTAATCAGAGTGTTTTCGATAGTCAGTAGAATTAGGAGAACGGTAGACAGCGTACATATACGCAACATGCACCTTTGGAATGAAAGTGAGTATAGAGGACGTAGGAGGGTACGGAAAAGGGATTGCTGTCAGTCGTCTCAGGCAATGAATTTCAGTGAGGAAGAGAAGGTGAGGTTTAGAGGAGGAGAGGTGGTGTTCAACAAATTGGAAAGTTGAGGAAAGTCCACGAAAATGTTGCAGAAGCTTATGAGGAGTGAATCAAGCAGAGGCCCAAGACATCTCAAATGGGTAATAGCAGAACTGGCCCCCCCTCTGCCCAGGTCTGCATTCTCGGTACCGGCAGCGGGAAAGCCAGGAGTGGGAACATTTACGGTCCCTTCCTCAAAGGACTCCGAGACTCTTAAAAACGAGGTAATTTCTTTTTAAACTTTGAAAAGATTATGTAATGTGTAAGACGCATGTATGTGTAGTGAAGAATTGGGAAAGAAATGTGTGTTTGAAAGTATGCTGGTCTGCTCACATTGTAGATGAAACACGGAAAAGATCAGCTAAGGAGAACAGTGACAGGCGAAATGGAAGTCCCAGCACGCCCTGTCTCCTGCCTAACATCCCCACCGGAGTACTTCCCTGGTCGGTTGGCGTCTACAACCGCTAATATTTTCATTCTTTAATATCTTTTAAAAGGAATACATTTCGCTCCACAGGGCAAGTGACACCAGGTAAATAACTGAAACTAGGCATAGAGAAAATTTGTAAAGAACGTTCTCGCCGTAGAACGTGCGTGACCTCTTCCTCTTTATGACATTATGTATAGTGTGTCCGTAAAGTCATGGTGGGATTTTAAATAGCTATATTATTGCAACGAAACATGATAATGAGATGAAAAAAAGGCAAATTGAAGAACAACTCTAAAAGAATAACTTTATTTAGCGTAGTTCGATATGGGCTCCTCTGGTAGCCCTGCAGACATCTAGGCGGTGATTCAATTCCAGCCACACACGCCCAAGAGCATCAGGAGTGACGGATGCGATAGCTTCCGTGATTCGCTCGTGCAAGTGATGAATATCCCTAATGGGTACACTGTACACGCTTTGCTTGACGTAACCCAACAAATAAAAGTCCAAAGGTGTCAGGTCCGGAGAGCGTGGAGGCCATGGCTTCCATCCTCCTCTTCCTATCCATCTCTGTGGAAATTTTTCATTAAGGAATTCTCGAACAACGTTGGCATAGTGCGGAGGAGCACCATCTTGCTGAAAGATGACATTATTGTCAATAAATTGGGGTACTGCAAAATGTTCCAACATAGCGAGGTAGTTGTGTGACGTCACAGTGGGTTCCGCGAAGAAAAATGAGCCAATCACTCGATCTCGTGCTAGAGCACACCACACATTAACTTTCGGGCTATTACGCTCATGTTTAACATAGGCATGTGGACAGCCTAGACTAACTACGAGATAAAGGTTAAGCTTAGCCTAGACTAACTACAAGATACAACTTTGAGAGTTGTTCTTAAATTCGGCATTGTTTCATCTCATTATCATGTTTCGTTGCAATAATATAGCTATTTAAAATCCCACCATGACTTTACGGACACACTGTATAAACGATTGTTGAATTATAACGGAAATGCATATTATAGCGGCGCTTTGCTGAAAGAACACACACACACACACACACACACACACACACACACACACACCACACATTATTCCCAACTCCAGACCCTTTAGGTATTCATGCACTCTTCTTCTTTTGTTGGTCTGAAGTTACTGCAGTTAATATTAGTTAATTTCAACTAATATTGACTAATTAATATAAGTTAGTATTAGTTAACATTAGCAGGAATGCTTTATATTTCAAATTAAATGCCCCTCCCAAGTAACCCACGATAACTGTTTAAAAAACTTCCTCCGTTCCATTCTTCTCTTAGAAAGTAAAATGTATGTATTTGCATTAATTATAATAAAGGAACTTAAATCGCAATAAATACTCTCTCTCTCTCTCTCTCTCTCTCCCCCTCTCTCTCTCTCTCTCTCTCTCTCTCTCTCTCTCTCTCTAAATTATTTTATTTCATAAATGTAATTAATTTGCTTGATCAAAATTAATTAGGGTGGATCGATTTTACATTTTTTTTCGATTTCCATATTCTAATAGAGACAAAAACTTGCGCATGCATGAGCAAATAGCCTCTGCAAAATCTTAGCTTAATAGGTAATCATCTTCTGCCCCCGGCAGAGCGATGAAAATCATATTTTAGTAGTCAAAAACGTATTTTTCTTATAATTTTTAAAATATTTCAATATGCATCAAAATTATTCCTAATAACTATAAAGTCGATGAAAAAGACCTCATATGATCGTTTTTCCAAGCGCGTTGTCCTACGTTAATATCTTTTGCCCCCGGCAACAACGTCAAATGTTGAAAAAATAGGTAATTTATATACATATTTTCAGATCGGCTCTTTGTCTTAAATAATGCATTTATATATTTCCCATAGCATTTATATCGTTGCTTAGGCATGAAATAACACAGGCAAAATTTTATGACTCTAGGCTAGGGTTTAAAAATACGTTTTTGACTACTAAAATATGATTTTCATCGCTCTGCCGGGGGCAGAAGATGACTACCTATTAAGCTAAGATTTTGCAGAGGCTATTTTCTCATGCATGCGCAAGTGTTTGCCTCTATTAGAATATGGAAATCGAAAAAAATGTAAAATCGATCCACCCTATAATTAAATAATAATGATCATGTGAGGCGCCGTCTAACTACGAAAAATGAGATTTTTATTGAAAAGATGAAAAGAACGACGGTCATCTTTATGCATTCCACCGGATTTATACGCGAATGCTACGAATCATTTTAATTCCTTAGAGTAAGTCAACAAATTCGTTTAAATGGGACAGTTATTTAAAGGTCATTACGTTTCATTTACCCGACTCTGTACTTATGAACAGGAGCGAATGTATAAGATGGTACGGTACAGTTTACTTTTATATCGTGAAGTTAAATCAGAATAAAGATATACGCTATTTGTTATATAGCGTAATAACCATTTTGTATATGTAAAGTATTTCATCAGTTATAAGGCAATAATTTATGGACTTCTCTTCCAGAAACTAATATATTTAAATAACAAGAAGTTGTCAGCTCTTTCGGTTTAGTATTTCTCGACGGATTTTGAAAATATATCCTTTAATTAAATGAATTAATTCAAGAAATGTTTTTATTATTGCTATTAAAAAGAAAGTAATAGGATTAGCAAAAAGAAGGAGGAATATTCGATTCTACTGTTTTCTTCTTAAGATGATAATTAAAGGTTCGGGATTTGTTATATAATGATTAGATTTACCTTTCCAATTAAGTAGATCAAAATCTAAAATGAAGAAATGTTTCTTTTTGAAATACAGTTTCAGAAAAATATTCGTCTACAGTCTTCAAATTTGCAGAAGGCACAAAGAAATTCCTAATTGGTAATATTGTGTTTTTCTTTGGTTATTTTATTAATTTTGGTGACAAATAAAATTAAAAAAAATAAAATCCAGTTATTAAATTACACAGGTCTGTAAATTGAAACTTGTAGAATGGGGTTTATGTTCTAATATGTGATCTTCCCTAAGTATGTGATCTTCCCTAAGTTTGCTACACTGATTTCAAAAGTGACACCCATTTTCTTGTATCACGTAAGGGAAAAAAGCAAAAGGAAAACGCGTTTTTCCTTACCTTGTACAAGGTATTTCATATATCCAAATAACAACTTGTGTACATTTTGATCAAAAAATGGACAAAACTCAATTAAAGTGAAGCAAATAGAGAACTATTAATACAATACAATACAAATGTGACATATTATACTAGAAATATGGGTAACCAGTGGTTTCCAACTTTGTCATGACGAACAATGCGTTATCATTTTTGTATATTTCATTCCAAAACGAAAAAAAAAAAACAGTCTGACGTTTTGCGAAAATCTGTGGGTGATGGAGAAAAATAGATATAATTTTTGAACTCAGCATGCATTAATTACTACAGGATACATAAAAAATTAGCCAGACCCCAAGACCATTGTAGGCCTGTGTTATTAGTAATTTTTATGCTTTTCACAAATTTTATGCTTCGACACTAATTCTTTTCTCGAAATTGTACATTTCTCCGCGTAAAAGACTGGTCTTATTGTCACAGAACTAATGTGCATGGAGCAAAGGACTCTTCCGGGGTATTAAATCTACTCTGGTTTGAATAAGTAATGGTAAATGAAAAATACTGAAGCTCAGCAACGAGTTACTAGCGAGAAGGCCCTCAAAATATAGCTTTCCTCGCCAGCTTTCTGTTAGGCAGATAGGACCCAGCTTTGCGACAGTCTAGGGTTTAAAGCTAACCTAGAAGAGCTACATTCAGAACCTCAATTTACGCCAGAAACTCGGTGCATTCGCGTCAAAATTCACACCATCGAAAAAGGGAGTAACTACTTTATTTTTAGCCAAAATCCAAATGCTTAATTAAACCTGAACCGGTACACTGAATGTCCATTAGGGTGGAGTGAAAAATATTTTTTTTTGAATTTCAAAATGCATGGGGTCGGGAAAGTTGCGTATTTATGTGAAACGTACTGTGTGAAATTTTTGTAATCGTACAGCTATAATTAAATTGTGCACACTGAACGTAAAGTTTTTAAAAATTGGCAAAATTACTAAAATTTCGCCATTTTTATATAAATTTATAAATTTATATAAATTTTGTAATTTAAGGAATACACAGAACTAATGTGAATAAAACAAGGTATAAGAGTCCCTTGTTCCACGCACATTATTTCCGTGTATTTCATAATATAATATACAGTATATATATATATACACACACACACACACACACAATATATATATACATACACACACACACACACACACCACACACACACAGTATATATATATATATATGTGTGTGTGTGTGTGTGTGTGTGTGTGTGTGTGTGTGTGTGTGTGATATTTATTAATATATGAAAACCGCAATGAAATTGCTTTAAAAGTAGAAAAATGTAAAAGTTTTCCAAAGAAGAAAAAATGAAATTCGTAGTTCAAGAATAAGAAAAAAATAGTTTTAAATAGAACTTCAAAGAACTTCAGGGGTAGATGACTTATCGAATGAGCACTTAAAATATGCAAATGATTTAGTATGTCTGCATATATCATTGCTCCTATCAGCCATGCTTGTTCATAGCTATATCCTGCAGAGAGGGTATAGTATATATCTTGCCTCTGGTCAAAGACAAGTACGGAGACATTCTGTCCAGCAATAATTACAGGCCTATTGCTGTCGCTTCCTGCTTCTCGAAACTACTAGAAAAACTCTTGTTACTCCGATTAAATGATTTCCTATGGACATCTAATCAGTTTGGCTTTAAAAGGTTCCACTCAAGTGACTTGTGTATTTATGTACTTAAAGAAACAATATCTAAATACATTGACAGTAATTCAACTATTTATAGCGATTTCCTAGATATAAGTAAGGCATATGATCGGGGTGTCAGGAAATGATTGCCCCCCCCCCCCTGTAGAGCAAAAACTAGAAGAGATAGATAAAAACCGGCGAGACCACTTGAAAGAGCGTTAAAATCTGAATAAAAACCATTATATTCTATTCCTGTGATTTTAATTCTTACCATTTTTTTCCCACAGAAACCATGGCATCATCTATTTTGAACGATTCAGAGAAAAAGCGAGTTCTTGACCGCATTCGAGCTGTCACATTTCGTGAAGCAAAGGAAGCTGGTGCAACTTTCATAACTCGACACTGGGTGGCTGAGAGATTAAAAAGATCAGAAGACTTTGTCAAAAGGAATTGGAATAAGAATCCTGAAGATTGTGAAACAGAATTTCGAGGAGGAAGACCGGAGAAATTATCTCAAGAATCGAAAGACATTGTGCTTGCTGCATCACGGCGCCGAAAGAAGAGCTGCTCTGAGGTAGCGAAAGAGATACTTATCCGTCGTGGTAAGATAGTCAATCGGCAACTTGTGCATCAATTTCGAGTTCGCCAAGGCTTGAGTGCTTGGCATGAAATAGCTAAGCCACGGAAGAGTGATCTTAATATTGAAGATCGGCTATGGTTTTTGTGATTATCTTGAGGAATGGACGGAAGACGATTTCCTTCACTTGGTTGTCAGCGATGAATTCTTCGTTTATGTCTCCAGAAAACCAAATTTTCAGAATGATCGGGTTTGGGCAACAACTCCTGATGAAGTCCCAGACGACCAGAAGTATCGAGAAATAGTAAAAATCCAGCATGTGTGGGTGTTTTCATTATGTTCTCTATTCGGAAGGTCATCTGGGTTATCAAACCAAGAGGAACCAGTTGGGATGAGCCTTATTTTCGAAATGTAATTTTAGCCCAACATGTAATTCCGTTTTTGAAAGACCCCGAGTGTGTTTTGGATGTTGAACAGGCAACCTTTCTTCACGACAAAGCCCCCTGTATGAAAGCACTTGCGACTCAACAACTGCTTAATGACAGTAACATTGATTTTTTCGGAAATAATGAATGGCCTGGCAATTCTCCCGATCTTAATGTCTGTGAACATGTCGGATCCATCATGAAGGATCGGGTAGAGTCCTTAATGCTGGAACAACCCATTCAGAATCGGTATTCAACAGAAATTATGACTGCAAAGATCAACGAAGTCCTTGAAGAAATGAGTCATGATACCGATCTCTTTGAGACACTTCTGGGATCATACCCCCGTCGATTAATGGCCGTCAGAGCTGCAAATTGGGGCAACACCCGATATCAAAACAAGTGTTTTTTATTCAAAATTAAACGCTCTTTCGCGTGGTTTTGTCTGTTTTTTTCTATTCCTTTCAGTTTCTTCTGTACAGGGGGGGGCAATCATTTCCTGACACCCTTTACATATTAAATTTATTGAAATTTTGGTATTCCCACCAATCTTTCACTGTTAGGTGGAGCAATGTACTATCCGAGTGTTTTGGCTCCTCTTGCGGGGTGAGACAAGGCTCCTTGCTCTCCCCTATGCTGTTTAATGTGTATATTGACGGATTAATTGCTTCACTTAACGAGGCAACAGTGGGATGTTGTATAGATAACACAAGGATAAATAACTTAGTTTATGCCGATGATATGGTGTTGATAAGTCCCTCTGTTAACACGTTGGCTCCCGAGCCTCATTTCTCGTTTTGTCCCAGGGTCCCAATACGATATCTTAATTAATTTTGATATGAGCGCCATAATATTTTTACACTATATCATATGTGAGGCAAGGATCACATAGATAGTGTTTTTGACCCACGACCCACTTGTGGGTAATATTACATATTACAACCTAGAGTCCCACATGACCCACCCGTGGGACGTTTTTAAAATTTTAGAGATATAACTATTACATTCATACTAACTCTTGTTTCTTTCTTTTCAGGTTTCTTTTGATAATGCTTATAAAAGAATTAGCAATATTCTAAATATAAATGCAAATTAGCAATAAAATAAATTAGCAATACTAAATTAGTAAATTAGCATAATACTAAATTAGCAAAACTAAATATAAATTAGCAATATTCTAAATCTAAATAAAAATAGCAAACACCATAATGAGTGCTAATCCAAGCAAAGTGCCAGTAAATCTATTTTATACTTCTAAGAAAAGAAAAACAGTTGTAGATAGTTCCAGCAGTGAAGATGAAGATGATAATCTCCATGTGATTTGTCTTCAGAAGATTCTCTTTATGATCCTTCTGGTACTTATAGCACCGATACAGAGATTTCTGAAGCAGAAGTTGAATCGGATTCTGAAAGTGACACTGAAAATGCAAATAAAATAATAATCAAGATGATACTTCAGGGAATGGGTGGCACCCAGTGGATGGTTCCCTGCAACACACTTTTCCGTTTATCGATCCAGGTTTGGGGTCAGCTACTGTTGTCACTCCTTATGATGCATATAAACTTATGGTAACTGATGAAATACTTGAACTGATAGTTGAGGAAACAAATCGCAATTATACCAAAATACGACTGCTGGAAATACTAGGCTAACTAAATGGACAGACACCAACTGTGATGAAATAAAGAAGTTCTTGGGCATCATTATGTACATGGGAGTTATAAAATCCCAAAGATATCAAATTATTGGCAAAAAGATCCCTTCTTCAAAAATTCTTATATACCTCAAATAATGTCCCGAAACAGGTTTCAGGCACTGTTGCGATCTGTGCACTTTGCAGATAACCAAACCGCTGGAACAGACCGCTTACTGAAAATTAGGAACGTTCTAGAAATCCTTGGAAAAAATTTCACTTCTGCTAATACTCCGGGTGAATACATTGCTGTTCACGAAACAATGGTGCCATGGCGTGGACGGTTAGTTTTTCGTCAATACAATCCTGGGAAAGCACATAAATACGGCTTAAAAATTCATAAAGTATGTGATCCCCACGGTTACACATACACCAGTTGTGTCTATGCCGGGAAAGAAGGAAACATAAGACAACGAGGGCAAGCCACAGCTGAACATACTCATGTAACCAAAATAGTATTAGATCTCACTAAAGATTATCTGGGGGCAGGCAGGATAATAGCCACAGATAACTTCTATACGTCCATTGCTTTAGCAAAAGAATTGCTAAAACATCAAACCCACCTTGCGGGCACACTAAGATCAAATAGAAAGGGCAACCCAAAAGATGTTACAAGCGCAAGGCTCCAAAAAGGACAAATTATTGGCAGGCAACAAAATGGTGGAATTGTAGTGGCAAAGTGGAAGGATAGGCGTGATGTGCTAATGTTATCTACGAAACACGACCTTAGCTTCAAGGAAACAGGGCGAAGAGTGAATGATGTGGAAGTAAAGAAGCCAGAAATGATTCTCAGCTACAATGCGATGAAACAGGGAATAGATATCTCTGATCAAATGGCGAGTTACTTCACACCTCTTAGAAAAAGCATCAGATGGTATCACAAGATTGCTTTTGAATACCTGCTCAACACAGCCGTAGTAAATGCTTTAGTGATATTTCGAAAGAATAATCAAAAGAAAGTGCAAATTGCAGGGTTTAGAAAATTCATCATTGAATCACTCTGTGATGTGGACAATCAAACGCCAACAACACCGAGATCTGTAGGAGGACGAAGCACTAGTACCCGTCATAGCTTGAAAAGTTGCAGCGAAAGGGACAAATCGAACAGAATACGTCGTAAAAGATGTGTAGGTTGTTTGTTACAGCGAAATGAGAAAAACAATGAGCGCAAAGGAAGCAGATACAAAAACCAAAAAAGTAAATACATATTGTGCTGCATGTGAAGGTAATCCTTCCCTTTGCCTTGAGTGTTTCAATAACAGACATTAGGAATATTGGTCAATTCAAATTTTTGGGTATTTTCTAGTGGTGTAGGCACATGTGTTTGTTTCATATCTTTTCAAAAAATCAGACATTAGGAATATAGGTAAATTCAAATTTTGGGTATTTTCTACTGGTGTAGGCACATCTATTTTCTCCAAATATTTTCAAAAAACCCATTTTGGTTCCATGGTAAATAAAATATTTTTCGTTCCCTTCTGTTTTGCTAATTATATTTTCTGTTTACTCAGTCTTTTATTTTACCTCATTACATGGTGAAACTCGGTATGATATAAATGTGAAAATCAAAAGAAAAACGAAAACAATTTTATAAAATATAGAAAAAAAATGTGAAAATCAAAAGAAAAACGAAAAAAAATTTATAAAATATAGAAAAAAAATGTTGTTCTAGTGTACCATAATCACATACTTAAGCAATCGTAGCGTCCCAGCTCTCAAAAGGCTCATTGAAAAGAAATAATGAGACGACACACCGGAGGGTCGTGTGGTTCTTGCATACATACCACCACGACCCTCCGGTGGGTCGTGTGGGAGTCAACGTGTTAAAGGTCTGGATCGGCTACTAAAAGTCTGCGAAGAGTATTCGCAGAAACATGATATTCTTTTTAATGTTACAAAAACTAAGGTTATGCAATTTCATCCTAAAAGCTGTAATCAGCCAGCTGATATAAGGTTTAAAATGAATGGTGAGGTAATTGAGGAAGTACAAGAGTTTAAGTATTTGGGTCAAACTATTACCAGCTCCTTGAGTGATGACTCGGATATAAGAAAACAATCTCGAAGCCTTTGTGCTAAAGCAAATATGACTAAAGGAACTTTCGGTTCTGTACAAGTGAAGCTAAAGACACTCTCTTTCGTACTTTCTGCAGTAATATATACGGTCAGCAACTCTGGGTGAATTATAAAAAAGGTTTTGGCAGAACTCTAAATTTGCTGTACAACAGGTCTTTTAGACTCTTACATAAATTATCCCCGAGATGCTCAGCTTCGCAAATGTTTGCTACCCGCAATGTCCCGAGCTTCCCGGAGGTAACAAGACGTGCTCAATACAGTCTAATGCAAAGAATTAAAAAATCAACCAACCCGATCATCCAAGTTATCCATGAGTCCTGCCATTTATCCTCTAAGCCAGTGATGCACAAACCCTGGCCCGCGGGCCAAATGTGTCCCCCACGGGTCTTTTCAGTGGCCCCACGGGTCTTTTCAATTCAATGAAAAAGTTAGAATATAAAAGTGACCCAATTTATGACTTAGATGGAAAGTAAGTAGGCTAATACATTTAGTTATTTTCTTCGCTTGGCCCTCACATCAAAAAAGTTTGTGCACCACTGCTCTAAGCTATGAGCTTCTTGGTGCGAAAACGTCTGTCTGTAGCTCCACTTAACTTCGACAGTGCAGTATTATTTCTAATCAATTGTATATATTTCCATCCTTAGTATATGAACTGTCATTGTATTAACAATATTTGTCATATGGACTATAGTCTGCCAATAAACCTTTTCATTTTCATTTTCATTATCAACTTCTTTTTTCTTCTTCTTCTTCTAGAACGATTTTTTAATCAATTTTCTTTCGGAGGTTTTTGTTTTTCTTTCCAAAAGAGAGAGCAGAAAATGTGATAGTATTTTCGACAGGTTCTCTCTCTCTCTCTCTCTCTCTCTCTCTCTCTCTCTCTCTCTCTCTCTCCTCATTAATGTTATAGAATATCTCTGATGAAAGTTTTCCTTTTTTGTTTTTCTGTCCGATCATGTGATATTTTAAAGAATGGTATAATAACACCAGTTTCTTCCGTGAAGCTGGAAAAAAAAGTTGCTTGTATAATTATCTATTGTAAGCTTTCAGTTAAGGTGTTTTCGTGTACCCTAATGCAAAATGCATATATATACCGAGTTCAAACAGTATATATATATATATATACACACACACAAACACACACACACACACACACACAAACACACACACACACACACACACACCACACACAGTGTTGGGGTAACTTCGTTACTTATTTTGTAACGGTAATGGTAGCGCCGTTACTTTTGATTCCATTTTCAGTCATTATTCGTTACTCGTTACTTTCTTATATACTCAACTTGGAAAAGTATATGAATGAAAATGGCTTCACACTAAACGTGCGCAAACATGTTTGAACACAACACTCGTGACACTGAGTGATTCAACATGTGGACAGACTGTCCTTAAAAAGGACATTTTGGAAAAATTAGTTTTTCTGAAATGTAACAATGTCTTCTTGAAAGACATTCAGCAATAGTTTTAAGATTTCTAAATCGCTATTAATATTATTTCAAATGATAAAATTGTTAAATTGTATTGTTTATTATTTAAGTATAAGTCTAAAATCAGGTATTGTTTCAATGTATTATATATGATCTAGGGTTGCCAACCGTCCTTTTTTGAAAAGGACAGTCCATTTTTGTAGATTTTTGTCCTTGTCCTTTCTTGAGTTCGGAAAGGACGCCATTTGTCCTTTTCTGATAACAATCTTGTTCCAAACAACAGTTTTATAACCAAACTTTTGTTTAAAAGGAAATAATTATAAAGTCTTAAGTCGGGTAACATTTTATAAATTCATTTCTTCACTTAAATGTTAACGTTCCGTGTAGCGGAAAAGTATAAATTTAAAAATAAATATTGTTACCATAAATTTTGTCAATGCATGACTCAATGGGTCAATATCTGTATATCAATAAAAATATTTACTTTAAGAAAATATGCAATAAAAAAGCATGCAGTATAAATTGTAATAAATTATAAATAAAATTTTACTTCTTTCCCTAACCTTGTAGACAGTAGTATATTGGAATTGATGTTCTTGTCCTTTTTTTCAAACTTCATGGAGTTGGCAACCCTATATAATATATCTGAACTTAATTAAATATTTGCTCGATATTCAGAAATACTTTTATAATTGCGATGTAAATATATCATATTCTTATATTGAGAAATACTATATTTTCTAGTTTATTATAAAAGTAACGGTAACTGTAACGCATTACTTTTCCATAGAAGTAACTGTAGCGGTAATGACGTTACTCTCTATTGTAAATAACGGTAACGGTAGATTTTCTCCACATCAAAAGCGAAGTAAAAACCCAATTTGCGGGTAAGTTAATATTACCATTTTAAAGTGAGTTCTCGAAAATGTGATAATTTAACGGAATCATTTTATCTGACAGTTCTGCTGCTCACGAAACAAAGCAACGTATTCACACGTACAATGTAAGTTCTTGAGAAATATCATTAACATAAGAGAAAAGCTTTCAGAAGGCGAGTCTTCATACCAGCCTAAATACGAAACATTATTAGATTATTTCCTTTAAGGGAAAAGAGAAAGTCTGCTACGTGCCGTTTCAGGGACGTGGCGTGTAACGGACTTTTACGTTTCTTTTTATTAGCGTGATCTAAGAAATATCCTACAACTTTTTAATCAATGAACAACTCGGTTTGAAATTTTATGTGAAAAGAGCTGCTGCTATGCAAGTAGTAACACTCGCTTGAAAGCATTCCTTATTAATACAAACAAAGTATGCGGATATGAGCTGAAAAGAATTCTCATGTTCAATATTCACTACTTCATCATACTCAGAAAATTAGTGTGTAGTAAAAGGAAGGAAAATATGTGGGATATTTTTTCCTGAAGGAATCATTCATATTGATCACAAAATTCTATGCTTGATGAAATCGTAAATTAGTTCGAGGACACTGATAAGGGCATGGCAAGATGTCATGTAAGTATTATAACAAACTTCTTTACCGGTTTTGGGGTATTGTTTTGTAGTTTTGACAGATGAGATCAATTTAGCAATTTTTGATAAGTTAAACTCGGACGATGGTCTAGAAAATCACCCAATTTAAATTCGTGCGAAAATTTGGGTGCAATTGTCAGATAACGAGCTGAAGTTCCTCTCCGCAATATTCGAAGATGCGGGGACCAAAATTCAAGAGAAACGTTGGTAAGGGTGGTCAAAGAGGCTTTGCAAAGTATCGATATTGACAGAGTTGTTTGGTCAAATCCTTTGGTCGACTCCTTTCTTTCAAAATCGTGTTAAGATGCAGTATTAGAAGCCAAAAAAAAAAAAAAAGAATATCGGTTGCTATTGAGGTTTTTCTTAGTTCCCCTCCCCCCAAAAAAAACGGTAAAGAGTTTTGTTACACCCTTTATGAGAGTAGCAAAACCCACATTCAATCGTTCTTTGATGATGGCCACTAATATAATATAGTCTAGCATAGTAGAGTAGATAGCCAACTTGAACACAACATAACGAATAATATTTGAAACGTTAAAGTTGGCAATTTTGCATTCAAATACTTCCGCATGAAGAAAATCAAGGACCAAATTGCAATCATGGTTAACTCCATTATTATTATTCGAGCAAAACTTCACCGTGACTCGTTCACTGTTTATGAAATCATAGTATTTCATGGAACGCGTTAACAAATATAGCCTATATTCGAATTACCAAAACAGAATATAAACTCGATCTTCGTATAATTTTACTTAATAACATTTCCGACCTACCTGACCTTTTTTACCCTAATATTTTTATCCTTAAGCAAAATATGACACACGTTTCGTACGTTACGTATCATACGTAATAATAATTCTTTGTATCTGTATAATGCGGATACGGAGAGTGTGTGTGTGTAAGACTTCCCGTTCCAAATTGAATTCGTAATAAAATATGGTAGAAGAATCCATTTCGAAAATTGAAAAATGGAACTCATTTTGAAAGACCTGAAAAAAAAAAGTTTCATAATTTTTAAGTAGCTTTTTTTTTTTTTATGTGAAAACGACAAATAACATTAGAGAAGTTGTCGGAGAAGAGAAACGAAATAGTTTTGGCTAAGTACTTTTGGACACATTTATTTTCTCGCTAGAGACACTTTTTAAATTATCTCCGAAAAGGGAATAATCAGAGTTCCTAATATATATATATACACGGTGAACCAAAAGTAGGTGGACAGTCGGTTGAATACGGTTTGTGTTATATTATATTATAACTATGGTGTTCATTATAACTATGGTGTTTGTGTTATATTATATTAAATATTATAACTAAATTTATTTAAATTTTATTTTGTATTATAGTATACAAAAAAATTAAATATGTATTCTCAAAATAAACGTTATCATTTACTGTCCACCTACATTTGGTTCACCCTATATATGTAAAGAACGACGCTTGTGTAGAAGAACGTTCCGCACAAGATGAGGAGGGAGAACGAACAAATGAAAAATGAGGTAACCACCCGAGAATCGAACCCGGGATCTTCCTGCAATCGGAAGATCCCGGGTTCGATTCCCGGGTGGTTACCTCATTTTTCATTTGTTCGTTCTCCCTCCTCATCTTGTGCGGAACGTTCTTCTACACAAGCGTCGTTCTTTACATTAATTATACTGTGTGTTGTTTGCAGTTAAAATGTATATATATATATATATATATATATATATAGGCCTATTGTGTGCGTGCGTGTGTGTTATGGGCAAAGAAAGTAAAACAGTGAACTTATCTAATGTAATATTTATCTTTCCTCGCGTCTTGCGTATTTTAAGAATATACTTTACAAAAGATGTTCACTGTTGTTCCTTAATAATAAATATAATGAATATTGGATACTTTTAACATTTAATGTCGTCCGTTAACTGAAAATACAGCTAAATTTGAGAATTTACCATTATACTTTCAGGTCTACTAAAATCCATAAATTCGATCAAAGGGTCTATTATTATCTTCCTTACTTTAGTTAATCCCCGCATGATGCCTTCATGAATACCATCTTGCGAGGAAACTTTTCTAAATATGCTTTCGAGTAAACGTGAGCGTCGCATAAAGTATGTGAATTTGCGCAAACAATAGTTTCCACGTTCTCATCTTTCCCGTGTTCTGGTTAAAAGCGAAACTATGCTTCCAAGTTAAAGTGATTTTTGAAGTTTAATAAAATTTTAAAGTAATTTTTAAGTTATTCTTGACTTTCGAGTACATTTCAGTTTTAATTCTGTATTATCAAACGCAACTTCTGAGCCGCCATTTTGCATTAATAATTAAGGCAAACGCTGCCAGCCACTTCGCGTGCATATCGGGTGTAAAAGTCAAAAAGTTAAGATAGTTTCGTAAAGGATAACGAACAAAACCCGTAAGACAAGTAACTAATAAGAAGCAGAACGGGCAAAATCTATAATTATAATAAATAGTTTATAAGAAAAATAACGGACAAAACCTATAACATTTATTCATATACAGTCAATATACTCAAAAACTTCTTATTGAATTTATTAAATGGAATTAATCCTTTTCAATTTCGCGCAAGAAGTGAAGCCCAATTCCCCCCCAAAAATACAGGGCTATGCAAATTGATGCATCCGATTTCAACTGAAAATACTTCCGTACCTATCAACCGTGCATCAACTGGGCATACACCACATGAAAGACGAAATCTCCGAGTTTTACAAGATCACCACGAGAGGGCTCCAAAGTCACGCCGTGGCCTAGCCTAGCAACAAACAGTCAGTGTGAAAATGGCGTCCGCACAGCAGAAGGCGTTTTGTGTGTTGCAGTTTTCGAGCTGGCCTCCTAGGTCGCCGGATCTTACACCGTGCGACTTCTTCCTTTGGGGGTACGTTAAGGATACTGTGTACGTGCCACCATTGCCCACATCTTTGGATGAGCTCCGAACTCGCATTGTTACTGCCGTAGAGTCAGTGACAACGGACATGCTGGAGCGAGTATGGGAGGAATTCGACTATCGTGTCGACGTTGCTCGTGTAACTAGGGGAAGTCACATAGAGCATTTATGAGGTGAGAGACAAAATTTGGACAGTTTTTCTTTTGGTTGATGTATCACAAATCACTCTGTATTTGTAACATTAAAAAATATTCTCATTTGAAATCAGGTGAATCCTTTTAAATAGCCCTGTATAGTCTTTTACGCGTTTAATGTAAACAAAATTTAGTTTGAAGTAATATCATTTACTTTGTAATTTTAACACATCTGCATTTGTTAATTTGGAACACAGTATTTTGTTCATCTAAAAAAACTCCAAATATTTTGTTCAAATTAAAGAATAAAAATTTTTTGAGTCTACCTATCCTATATTATCTTACTTTAATTTGTGTGTTTTTTTTTTAAATATATTTCTTTTTTAAATATATTCTCTTTCGTATGAGACGTATTAATAAACTGGTTATTATGTGAATTCATTTTACATCTAAATGGGGGGAGTGAATAAAAATTCTACGGTATGAAAATGGGGCAGATATGCTGTACGTTTATTCCAAGGTATTTCGTGTATTTAACAACACGCCTCATCAGGGAATGAAACAAGAAGACAAGAGGCGCAATATATATATATATATATATATATATATATATATATATATATACAGGGTGGGCCGTAAGTTTCCATACATAGGAAAAATAAACATTTTTTTATGGACAACCATTTTTATTTATATAATATGCTCTACATGGTTGCCATTGTTTTGAAAACACATTTCAATACGTGTTCCCCACTGTTGATGAACACGCATTAGCACAGTTGACGTTATGCTTGTAATGGCGTTGGTGATACGTTCCTTTAGATGATTTATGTCTCGTATCTTTTCCTGATACACCATGGCCTTCAAGTGCCCCAAAGATAGAAATCAAGGGGGGTGAGATCTGGGGATCTGGGAGGCCACTCCACAGGACCACGCCGACCAATCCAAGCATCCGGAAACTGCTGCTGATCCAAATACCGACGCACGTGAAGACTATAATGAGGTGGAGCTCCATCTTGCTGGAAGTAAACTGGGAAGTTACCTTCCTCGTTTAGCAGGGATGGGAAAATCTCTTCTTGCAACATGTTAAGATACCTTTCGGCATTAAGATTTCCACTGACAAAAATTGGTCCAATAATTCTGTCACCCCATATCCCGGCCCACACCATCACTTTACCGGCACCTTGCATCTTCGTCGGACTCAGCCAGTTAGGGTTAGCATTACTCCAATAACGTATGTTTTGCCGATTAACCTCTCCATTGACGTAAAAATTTGCTTCATCAGTAAACAAGATCTTAGTTGAAAAGTTTGCATCCTCGTTCACTTTGGTTAATGCCCATTCACAGAATTCCATCCGTCTATCCGGGTCGTCTTCACTCAAATGCTGTGCCATATGCAATTTGTATGGATGCCATTTGTTTGCTTTCAAAATGCGCCTGATACTCGATCTGCTGACACCACTTTCTGCAGACAACCGTCGTGTACTTTTTCTGGGACTCCGTGTAAGCGCTGTAAGTATCGTAGCTGTTGTGTCTTCATCGGTGGCTGTACGTCTTGGACCACTTCGCGGTTGATCTGCAACATTTCCAGTTTTCTGAAACTTGTTAATAAGTTTTGCCACAGTGTCGTGTGTGATGTTCGTTCCATGTTGTCTGTTAAAGTTCATTGCAACCATGCGACTGCTTCCCGACCCAGCCATCAGTATGATTTCAATTCGTTGCTCTTTCGTCAAACGCATATTCTTAGGGTATCTGAAACATAAAAACAAACGTTTAATTTTTCCTATGTATGGAAACTTACGGCCCACCCCGTATATATAAGCGCAGACAAAAGCGATAAAGGGGCATAGCAAAAGATTAGCAAATACTAATAAAGAGGAAAAGGGTATTTTAACAAGATATGGTCTTTTTTATTAGTTCCATAACTGTTATTAAAGTTATTTATTTACAGAATATATGAGTTCACATTATAAATAACTTTTTAATAACAGTTCGCGAACTAATAAAATGAACCATAACTTGTTAAAATACCTTCTTTCCTTTATCTTTTTTGTCTGTAAACAAAAAAGATAAGAGGGGTTAACAATATATATATATATATATATATATATATACACACATTTAACTGCAATGACCGCGCAGTATATTAACGTATAGAAACGACGTAAGTATAGAGGAGTGTTCTGCACATTTGTTTGTTATTTCTCTTCCTCGTGTGCAGAACACTCCTCTATACTTACGTCGTTTCTATATATATATATATATATATATATATATATATATATATATATATATATAACTTTCAACCTTTCAGCTGTTCCGTGCGATGATTCCTCATTTCACGGAGGTCAGACTTGTTGCCTCTCCTCTTAAGTTGGCCTGGTGAAGTAAAGAGTTGGTTTCTTGCACTCTCCCCTTTGCATAGCCAGGTACTCTCGGCTATGCGAGTCAGGCGTCTAGTCTTCTTTTGGTGCTACTATAGCGTGCGGTCTACAAAGATATCTTTAGTCTACAAAAGAATTTGCGCTGAAGTGACATTCCTTGACTTTATCTTTGGGGACGAATGTGAGGTCAAGGCGGACTATAAAAGGCGGAATCATGAAGACAAATATTAGTTCAGTTACATTAAACAAAAAATTTAAAGGACAAATAAAACAAACAATTCATTCTATGGGATATAATGCCCGGTTAAGTTAATTGAATGCCCGGTTAGGTCACCTGTATGCCCTTGACAATTGGTTAGTTTAAGGTGTGATATTTTCGTTAGTTTTAACGAAAATATCACAACTTAACCTAACCAATCGTCAAGGGCATACAGTTGACCTAACCGGGCATTCAATTGACCTAAGCGGGCATTATATCCCATAGAATGAATTGTTTGTTTTATTTGTCCTTTAATTTTTTGTTTTAATGTAATTGAATTTGTAAATATGTTGTAGACCGCACGCTATAGTGTAAATATCTTTGTAGACTGCACACTATATTAGCACCCTTCTTTTGTAGATATCCACCGCTACGTCGCTGGTGTCTTTAATTCCTTGGACAGCTGGTTGAACAGTCTTAGTCTTCTCTCCCAACAAAACTATTTTCCTTCAGGGTTGATGATGTTCCCTGTCTAGCCTTTAATTTGAGAACACGACATATTCTTCCTTTCCAACTGTCCACTCTTGTTTGAGTGGTTATAGGGTTTAAAGCAGGGGTCACCAACCTTTTTTTTGTTCACCGCCCACTTTTACGATTTTTTGAAAATTAAAAAAGCTTATCGCCCACCTTAGATCAAAAAGAATAAATCAACATAATCGATAAAAAAAATAATGAAATAAATGTTTAATTACCTTTAATGTGAGCCCACTAGTGGGCGCTACCGCCCAGGTTGGTGACCCCTGGTTTAAAGTAAGATTAGCGACTACTTCCTCAATTATTTTCCAAGTGTAAATAATGCTGTACCACTCTTTTCTTCTTTCCAGCGAATACAAATTTAATTCACGTAACCTTTCCCAGTAATTTAGTTCTTTGTATCCATTGATCTTGGTTACGAAGCTTCATTGAGTACCTTTTAGTTGACTAATGTCTTTTTCTTTATAATGGGATGTTAAGACCGAGCAATATTCCAACTTGGGTATGATCAATGTTTTCAACAGAGGAATCATTATATTCCTATCCTTTCTTTTAAGGTTCTCAGTGTCTGTTCAGTTATTCTCTTTGCTTTGTTTCCTGCTATCTGATTTTGTGTTTCAAACTTCGCTTCATCAGTCATTACAACACTTAAATCTTTTGCTTTAGAATTTCTCTGAATTTCCTCTCGGTTTGGGGGTATAGTATTCCGTGAATTTTAGGTCCTCCCTTCTTCCGTACCATAATGATTGAAATATATCAGTTAAATTTCATATTATTGCCTTCAGACCACTTGTAGATTCTGTTCATGTCTGTTTGTAGAGATCCTATGTCCTCTCGGTTTCTTATTTTTCTACTAATTTTTGTCATGGGCAAAGGATGTAACTGAGCTGTCACTGGTAACTTCCTCATCTATATTAGTTAGCATGATTATGAAGAGTAATGGAGCTAATACTGTTCCTTATGGTACTGAGCTAAGGATCTCTGATTCTGATGAAGGTATTCCTTGAATTGTAACGACTTACTGCCGTTCATTAAGGAAATTATATATATATATATATATATACAAACTCAGAATGGTCCCCTGAGAAACTTATATGTTAAACACAGACCGTGCATGGAACAAGGAACTCTTCTGGGAAAATTAAATCCACTATAGTCCGAATAAGTAATGGTAAATGACAAATACCATAGTTTTTCTTTTTCATGATGCTAGCCCGACGTGGGCAACGGGTCTCTCGCAAAGAGGTCCCATAAATATAGCTTCCCTCACCAGCTATCTGCTAAGCAGACAGGATCCAGCTTTGGGACAAGCTGGATCCTGTCTGCTTTGCAGATAGCTGGTGAGGGAAGCTATATTTATGGGACCTCTTTGCGAGAGACCCGTTGCCCACGTCGGGCTAGCATCATGAAAAAGAAAAACTATGGTATTTGTCATTTACCATTACTTATTCGGACTATAGTGGATTTAATTTTCCCAGAAGAGTTCCTTGTTCCATGCACGGTCTGTGTGTAACAAATATATATATATATATATATATATATATATATATATATATATATATATAATATATATATATATATATATATAGGATGAATTTCAGAATTCAATGCATTAGAATAAATATGCGTGTAGAACAGCAAATAATTCTAATGCATTGTTTAACCATATGTATAGATGTAATCATAGTATCAAGTGGGATAGTTCTAAAGCGCTCGTTAAAAAAACCGATATAATTGAAAGGAATATTCTAGAATGTGCATTTATCCATTTTAAAAATAATTTCAATAACAGTGCGAGAATGTATAAAATTGCTAATATCCTGTTAAAATACCTTTTCCCCTTTAATCAACTCTTGTTAATTATGTGCTAAGCTTTTTATTTTTCTGTCCCGTTGTACATATGTATATATTTTCGTCATCTCGCCTTCTCCCTTCATTCCCTGATGAGATGTACTTCTGAATACATGAAAGGCCTTGGAATCATTTTTCTTTTTCCTTGTAAGTTTACATATAATTCAATGTGTTAAGTACGCCCCCCCCCCCCCCCCAACCCCAAGACACCCCAAAAATTAAGTAAAATAAAATAAAATACAGTAATAATAATAATTATTATTATCTGCGAAAACAAATTTATAATTACATAAATAAATAAATACATAAAACTCATCTGTAAAAGAGGTAAAAATTAGTAATAAGTTGTAATAAATAAAAAAAATAACACTCGCCATTATAAGGGTCTCTTGGAGCTGACTACTTAACCACCACTGCCTTTTTATCTATCTCTAAATATAAAAACTTTGCGCGTTTTGAGCGGAGTTACGAATATATCTTTCGCTCAGTCGCCTGTTATGATTGGCTGACTCGCGTAAAGTGGGTGGAGCTAATTTCTCTCGCCCAGTCGTCCGTTAGGGTCGGATCTATCAAGATGAGTGTTGTTAAGATCACGTAGGTTAGGGAGCCGTAAATCGAGGGGGATACTGTATATATATATATATATTACCTCTTGCGTTCTGCCTTCATTCCCTGATGAGGTGTGTTGTTAAATACACAAAAAGCCTTGAAAGCGCTTTTCATTTTTCCCCGTGGGTGTGCATCATTTATTAATATAGTATTTAATTGTGAAATTCATACCACAGATTCGTATTGTTATTCGTAATAAGCTTATAAAGAACAAAGGAAATCAATTAAGAGTCTCGTTAATATAGAGGGTGTCTCAGAAGTCGCGCATCACAGGCTTTATTCAGACTTACGATGTTTACGAGTCGAAATGGTTTATAAGTGATGTTTAATTACAATATATGTTCGATAATGTTCGAATAATTAAATTAATAGTATATACAGTTAATCAAAAAGCTATCTTAAAATAATTAAATTGAATGAAGCCACTGGTACGCGACTTCTGAGACACCCTGTACACGTAGTTTATTTGCAAATAATAACTGTTGTGAACTGAAATGCATTGTCATTCACGTTATTCTTTTCTTTTCCTTCATGAAACTTTGGTGACCTTTTCAGTACAACAGTATTCATAACATACACACACACACACACACACACACACGTGTGTATATATATATATATATATATATATATATATCGATCTCATAAAGATGCGAGTGCTAAACTTTAAAGGCAATTTTTATCGTCGTTTTTAATTTACGTTTGCTGAGAACGGCTCATAATCTAATTTGCTAACGAACTAAATGATTTTGTAAAAATCTCCCAAAGTTTTATATATATATATATATATATATATATTACAGGGAATCTGTGTAACAAGGGATTTCATGAAATCTCTAAAATGTTTAGGATTTCACGTAAGGTTAAGTCGTGATATTTTCGTTAGTTTTAATACAAAAAAGCAATGAAACTTTATTAATTCGTAACTTAATAAGAAAGGGAAATAAATAGTATTTAAAAATCAAGTTGAATTATAAATGAAGGCTAATCTTATAGTTTGTTTCGCGTTACATGAACAAAGTCGAATTTCATGATGTTGACGTTCGACTTTATGCGAGTATATGGATTTCACATTTCAAGCTGATTTCAGATTTCCAATGAAAATGGCTGACCTAATCTAGCCAGACCTAACCTAATCCAACTGAACCTAACCTGACTTAATTATAACTAACTTTTTAGTAGCGATATTATGCGGATCGACTTTATGCGTGTCGACATTGCACATGTTGACTTTGTTCCACTACCCGCATTCGATTTTGTTCAAGTAACGCCATAACGGGCGTGGACAATGTCGACATGCATAATGTCGATATTAAAATGTTAGTTTAAATTAGGTCAGGTCAGATTATATTATGAACGGTTAAGTTAGGTCTGGTTAGATTAAGTTAGTACTTTTCATTAAAAACTGAAATGTAGTTTGAAATGTTAACCCATATATTGTACTTGTATGAGGTACAGTAGAACGTCGACATTATGAAATTCGATTTTGTTCATGTAACGTCCTGTTTGTACGTCTAACTTTTGCAGTCATTGCTTGTGCTACTGATTCAGTCAATTTAGTGATGGCATGTCGAGTGATGTTGTTCCAGCTTTGTTGTATTACTTCTCGAAAATCATTAGGGCTATTATGATTGGCATTTTTCCTTTCAGATGTGAACAATGTCCATAAATGTTTAACTGGATTCAGATCAAGTGACTGTGGAGGTTATTCCTTAATGGTCAGCATATCTGTTCTTTGTTTTAAATAAATGATGCAAAGGTTGGACTGGTGTTTTGGGTCATTATGTTGGGTCGGAAAATGGTTTTAATTCACTAGACGTCGACCACTTGGTACGGTAAAGCGAATTAATGTGGAATAGTATTGCTCTCTTTTGTTGGTACCACTTATTTTTACAAGACCTTGACTGCCATATCTACCGAAACAAACCCATACCATCATGGAACCCTAGCACACTTCACAGATGTTTTATACACTGCATGGACAATTAATTCGTATTGAGTCTGCCCCTAATGTATACTGGCTTTTGTGTCTTCCAAACAAATCCATTTTGGGTTAATCTGTAAACAGGGTTTTTTATTAGTCTTTAACAGTAAACTCCTTATATGATATTTCTTGGCCCGCTGCTGTTCCTTTTTTTTTGGTTTTCTTCCTAAGGTTTGTGTTTTTTATTTTCTCTTCTTGTTAAATTACAAATTAACAAAGTTCCATTGCATTTTTATACCCTGTAAAGGAAATCTGTTCCATACAGACCACTTTTTCTAAAAATTTTATTGTTCCATTTGAACCGAATATGGAACGATTTCATGACAAAATGAATGGTCTATCCTATCTATCTTCCTCTCTGAGACTATTTCGAATCAATTTTATATTTAATATCGACATAACTGGTTTAAAATTGGTCCAGAAAGGAAAATTTTTCCAACTGTGAAATAAAGTTGTTCCATACAGAACACCGTTTCCAAAAAGATAAATAATTGCTCTATTTGCTGCATGAGACTATTATGGAGCGATTTCTTGGTAAAACGAATGGTCTATCATAGAAACCATGTTAGAACGACTTTCCTTTCTGTACCTATTTTGAAGCAGTTGAATCGACATTGAAAATAAAATTGATTTAAAATCGTTTCATATTTCATTCAAGTGGAGCAATTAAATATTTGGAGACGGTGATCTGTATGGAACAACTTTACTTACAGTGCATGCAATGTTCCAGTTGCGAAAACTCGAAGGAGATTCCTAATATTGACATCCAGTCTCTCTCTCTCTCTCTCTCTCTCGCCTCTCTCTCTCTCTCTCTCTCTCTATATTATAATATATATATATATATATATATATATATATACCGTATATAATATATATATAAGCCTTACCAAAAGACGTGAGGAACCTCTAGCACACCGACTTAAATAACTTCAAGAACCAGCTGGACAGATTCCTGTGCAAAGTCCTTACCAGCCATGCTGGCTGGCTACGAGGGCAGGAGAGATCAGACAGCAATTCTCTCCTTCACCAAATCCCGCAAATGGGGCAGGATGCTGCAGAGGAGTTGACTGCATAAAGTAACATTTTCAGTGCGATGATCCTCATTTCACGAAGGTCAAGCTTGTCGCCCCTCCTCTCGAGTTGGCCTGGTGAAGTAGTGAGTTGGTTCTTGTACTCTCTACCTCACATAGCCAAGTATGCCGGCTCATCGGGGATTGTTCTGAGCCAGGCGTCTAATCTTCTTTTGAAGATGTCCACTGCAACACCACTCGTGTTCTTAGGTCTTTGGGCAGCTGATTAAACAGTTTTGGTCCTCTCACAACAAAACTATTTTCTTTCAGGGTTAAGAATGTTCCCTGTCTCGCCTTTAATTTGGGAACGGCACAGTCTCCCTTTTTTACTTTCCACCATTGTTTGGGAAGTTACAGGGTTCAGAGTAAGATTAGGGGCTAGCTCCATTATTTTCCAAGTGTAAATGATGTTGTATCTCTCTCTTTTCCTTTCCGGTGAATATAGGTTTAGTTCGCAGTATTCCAATTTGAGTATGATCAGTGTTTTCAGTAGAGGAATCATTATATTCCTATCCCTTCGTTTAAAGGTTCTTAGTATCTGCCCCGTTATTCGCTTTGCTCTGTTTACTGCTATCCTATGTTGTGTTTCAAATTTCGCATCATCAGTCATTACAACTCCTAAATCTTTTGCTTTAGAATTTCTCTGAATTTCCTGTCCATTTGGGGTATAGTATTCCGTGGATTTTAGGTGCTCCCTTTTTCTGTACCGTAACAATTGAAATTTGTCAGTGTTAAACTTCATATTATTGTCTTTCGTCCACTTGTAGATTCTGTTCATGTCTGTTTGTAGAGATCCTATATCCTCTGGGTTTCTTATTTTTCTACTGATATTTGTGTCATCAGCAAAGGATGGTACTGTGCTGTCTCTGGTAACGTCCTCATCTATGTCAGTTAGCATGATTATGAAGAGTAATAGAACTAATACTGTTCCTTGTGGTACTGAGCTGAGGACCTCTGATTCTGATGAAGATATTCCTTGTACTGTAACGACTTGCCGCCGCTCACTAAGGATTATATATCCATTTCTCTACTTTTCCTGTTATTCCCATATATTTCAGTTTATGTATTATGATTCCATGGTCACACTTGTCGAACGCTTTGGCAAAGTCTGTGTATATTACATCATAGTTTTCATTACTTTCAAGCGCATCACTAATGTTGCTGTAGCATTCCATTAGTTGTGATAGGCATGATCTGCCTGACCGAAACCCATGTTTGTTATCATTGAATTTTTTCTGAGTTTCGAAAAAGTCATAGATTTTCTGTCTAGCTATTCTTTCAAATATTTTAGTGAGATGAGATGTAAGCGACACTGGCCTATAGTTTTTGGTTTCGGATCGATCTCCTCCTTTATATATTAGGACTATGTTCGAGCTCTTCAGGATGCCCGGTATTTCTCCCGTGTCTAGTGATCGCCTCCACATCCAATATAGGGGCTCAGCGATGCATTCTTGCAGTTTTTGATCAGTGTGGCATTCCGTTTATCGGGTCCTGCCGCTGAGTGTGCTTTTAGTTTCCCTATAGCTTGTGTAATATAATCTGTCATAAAGTCGAAGTCCGTTATACTTTCCCCTTGTAGTTCTTCAAAGAACGCGTTTCTATCGCATATCAGTTTGTCAGTTTTTGGGATACTGAAAGATGATTTGTACTGAGCTCTTAATATTTCGGATACTTCTGTTAGATCATCAGATAAAGCACTGTTTCGTTTTTCAGAGGTCCGATAGTCGCATGGTTTTTCGACTTCCTTTTTGCAAAAGTACTTTGAGTTAGGAGTACTTTGAGTTAACCTTTATCGCTTCTGTAGCATCGTCTTCTTTTTCTGTATGTTTCTCAATTAGTTCCTGTATGACGTCATCGATACTCTGCAATTTATCATTTAATATTTTCCTGATGTTGTTATCTTTACAGTTACTTAGTTTTGGAGTCACTCTTTTTCTCTTTCGAAACAATGACTTCTTTTGTCTCTCGAACCTGCTTCTCTTTCCTCTTTGCTGTATTTTTGGGACACGTCTTTCCACAATTTCCAGCGTCTTCTCCTCTAAAGTCATTAGCATCTCTTCCTTTGTCTTGCCCTCGAAAATGGTTTTCCAATCTATTACTTCCATGCTGGATGCAACATCTTCCCAGTTGATAGCTTTAGAGTGAAAATAAAAATTTCGAATTTGCTTCTTTCTGTTGTTCGTGTTCTTTCCTTTCCTGTTGTTTATATATTGGTTATTATTTCAATAATGTTATGGTCCGATGTTTTCTATATATATATATATATATATATATATATATATATAAAACTTCGTTTAGGTTCCGTGTGTTGGTCTCTCTTCACACGAACGTCAAGCTGGTGGCCCCGCCTCTAGGTCTGGCTTGGTGGAGGAGCGAGTTGCTTTCTTGCGCTTTCCTCCATACATAGCCGGGTACACCCGGCTCATCTAGTACCGTCCTGAGCCAGGCATCTAGTCTTCTCTTGAAGACTTCAACTTTGACCCATGTAACGTTTCTGAGGTCCTTTGGAAGCTGGTTAAAAAGTCTTGGCCCCCTGACAACCAAGCTATTTTCCTTCAGTGTTGAAGAGATCCCTTGTCGGGCCTTTAATTTGGGAACACTACACATTCTGCCTCCTTCCTATTTTCCAGCGTTGTTTGGATGGTAATTGGGTTTAGGTTGAGGTTTGGTACCAGTTTTTCGATCATTTTCCATATGTAGATTATGGTGTACCGCTCTCTTCTTCTTTCCAGGGAGTACAGATTTAGTTTACGTAGTCTTTCCCAGTAGTTGAGTTAATTGCAGCCATCAATCTTTGCTGTGAAATGTCTGCGTTTCTTCTAGTTTATTAATTTCTTCCTTTTTATATGGGGACGTCATGACTGAGCAGTATTCAAGTTTTGGTATAATCAGTGTTCTCAGCAGGGGAATCATTACTGTCTTGTCCTTCCCTTTGAACGTTCTTAGTACTTGTCCCGCGACTCTTTTTGCTTTGTTTATTGCTATCTGATTTTGTCTCGAATTCAGCATCATCGGTCATTATTACTCCCCCCCCCCCCCCAAGCCTTTCGTGCTTCTCTGAATTTCCTGTCTATCTGGAGCATAATATGCAGTCTGTTTAAGTTCCTCATTTCTACCATCTCTCAAGAGCTGAAATTTCTCGCTGTTAAATGTCATAATGTTGTCTTCTGACCATTTGTATATTTTGTTCGTGTCCCTTTGCAAGGCCTCCACTTCATTTGCATCGCTGATTTTTCTGCTGATCTTTGTATGGTCCGCAAAGGATGTTACTATACTGTTGCTGTTTACGCCACTGTCTATGTCTGTTAGTATGATAATGAATAGGAGTAGGGCCAGTACTGTCCCTTGTGGTACTGAGCTGCGTACTTCTGATTCTGATGATGATACACCTTGAATTTTGACGACCTGTAGTCGTTCTCTGAGGAAGTTGTACAGTAGTTCCATTTCCCTACTTTGCCTGTTATTCCCATATGTTTCATTTTATGTGCTATTATATCATGATCGCATTTGTCAAAAGCTTTAGCAAAATCTGTGTATATCACATCCTAGTTTTTATTGCCTTCAAGTGCATCTAGGATATTGTTATAGTGCTCTATTAGTTGTGATAGGCATGATCTTCCTGATCGGAGTCCGTGCTGATTTTCGTTGAATCTTTTCAGTGTCTCCAAGAAATCATAGGTTTTCTCTTTGACTATTCTTTCAAATATTTTGGTGAGGTGGGACGTCAATGACACTGGTCTATAGTTCTTTGCTTGAAATTTGTCCGCTCCTTTGTATATAGGGACAATGTTCGCTCTTTTCAAGATGAACGGTATTTTCCCAATGTCTAGGGATCTTATCCATATCCAGTATAAGGGTGTAGCTATTTCATTTTTACAGTTTTTAATCAATAGTGTGCATTCCATTTGTCCAGACCTGCAGCTGAATGTGATTTTATTTGTCCTATAGCTCTCGCTACATCTTCTGGGGTAAAATCAAAGTATGTTATACATTCTCCTTGCAATTTCTCTTCGAAGAATGCATCTATGTCAGGTATCGTTTTGTCACTTTTTGTGGTACTGAAGACCGATTCATACTGGGCTCTCAATGTTTCAGATATTTCTTTTAGATTGTGTTAGTTCATTATTTACTTTCCTTACGGGCCCGATAATAGCGTGTGTTTTTGTCTTCCTTTTCGCATAGCTATAGAAGTATTTTGGATTTTCCTTTATTGCTTCTACCGCCTTTCCCGCTTCCCTCTCTGTATGACCCTTAATCAGGGTTTGTATTTTCCTATCGATACTCTCAGTTTTCCTTGCATTACTTTCCTGGCATTGTTGTCTCCGAAATTAGCTAACTTCGACGCTACTCTCTTTCTTTTGCGGAATATTCTTCTCTTTTGCCTCTCTAGCCAGTTCCTCTTTCCTTTTGGCTGTGCTTTCGGAGCATATTTTTCTAAAATTCTCAGCGTCTTTTCTTCCAAGGTTGTTTGCATTTCTTCAGTTGTTTTATTCTCTAAAATTGTTCTCCACTCTATTTGGGCCATGTGTGATCTGATTTCTTCCCAATTTATGGTCTTGGAGTTTAAGTTGAAAACCCCAAATTTGCTTCTTCCTTCATTATATGTATTGCCTTTTAATGTTATCGCCATATTTGTTGATAACTCGATTATGTTGTGGTCTGAGATAATAGTTGGGGTTATTTTCATATCAGCAATCAAGTTCTTGTTATTCGTGAATACCAGATCTAGGCAGTTATTTTTTCTGGTATTTTCTGTTATCTCCTGTGTTAGCATAAACTCGTTTGTGAGAGCCATCAGCATTTTTGCTTGCTCCTGGTCCTCTCTTGTGTCCCGTTTATCTTGCTGTATAAATATATTTCTACCCACCTTTCTGTATTTTATAAATGGGAAATTAAAATCGCCGCAGAGTATTATATTGGGGGATGGAGAGTTTACAGACTTTATTAGGTTTCTGATATCATCAATGGCATCCGAAAATTTTTCAGTTGGAGAGTTTGGAGGTCTGTAGATGACTATCAGTACCACGTTTAGTTTCTATATTTTCACTGTAAGGGTTTTCACGAAGCTGTTGGATTGACTTATTACCGTCTCTGTATATAAATAGCACAGCCACCTTTACGTCTCGCTGTTCTATCCGCTCTTAGTAAGTTGAATCCATCGATATGCAATTCGTTCTTACCGATAGTGTTTGCAGTTATCGCAGTTTCCTTTGCAATCTTTAAGATGTGTTTCTGTAAGGCATGCGATGCCTGCCCTTGTTTCGTCCATAAATCCTTTCAGGTACGAAACTTTGTTTAGTGATTTGTTCGGTTTTGCTCCTTGAATATTTGCCAGGACAATGTTAATGGTCTTTGTTTTGCATTGCCCCTCGTGAATTTTAAGTTCATTGTCCTTTGGTTTCGCGTGTTTTGTAGCCTTGTGGTCCTCCGAGATGGATCCGTTCCCGCCTACCTGTTCTGATAGCTTCTTGCCACGAAGCGGTCCGGCTCGAGGGTTACCAGCTGTGTCAGCTGCATGTGCTGTATAAGACTTAGCAGCCGTATTGTGTCCGAGATGTTGAAAAAATTTTGTTTGCTATTTGTGTCTAAAGAGTTTTGTTTGCTATTTGTGTTTAAAGAGTTTTGTTTGCTATTTGTGTACGTATTTTTGTTCTCACATTCCTCCTGTTGTCATTTGAAATTTGTCCTTTGTCCTTTGAACTTGTCGGGAGATGATGGTAGTAGCATTTTCTCACGTACTGGCAGGTTCCATATGTCGCGTAGGTCTTGCAAATGTCCAGATGGTAGAATTTTCAATTTCCACCGAATTGCAGTGACCATTATTGTAGAAGTAGTTGCAGAAGGGAGGGTGTTCGTAAATACATTGTCCTCCCTTATATCTGCAAATTCCTTTCACATAGTATTTACATATAGTTTCTTCCCCATTTTTACTTGTGGCCTTTGATTTTGGTAGTTTCAGTTTGATTTCTTTATTGTCCACTTGTTTTTTCCTATTGCTGCTAATGTCATTTGTTTAAACTCTTCTCTTTGGATTGGGTTTTGTGCCTCTGTTTCCTCTGTTGGTGGTTCTTTTATTTCTGCTTCCCGTTTACTCGAGTTTTCTTTTTTTTTTTCCTGTTAATTTTTTGTAGTTTCTTCTTGTACTATCTTCGTTCCTTCTATTTGTTTTCTCTGTTCGCTATTTATAAATTCCTCTTTCGCCTTTTCCTCATAGTCTCGTTCTGCTTTAAAGAACGTAAACGAGTTTATTTCGATTATGCAGTTTTTGGAGAAGAACTTGATTCCGTTCAATTGTTTAGCGCCTGTTGTAAGAGAGATTTCTTCGTCGCTCCATCTCAGGCATTGAAATTCGACTAAGGACTGGCAAAGGTCGCGGCGGATTGTCTTTGATTCATCTGTTTCTTTTTTAGAGTATCCACAGGGTTGTATGAATTTATTTGCCATTGCCATGTTTCTAATGGTATGTAAATGATTGTGCACGAAATATTAACTCAAAAGGGTAATTAATTAAGTGAGGTACTTGATTTGACTTTAGAAATGAGGGAGGGGAAAGCTTTTCCGTTATTCCGGGGGGTGGGGGATGGGGGATGTGGCACGCTGTGGAATAGCGTAGATTCTCACTGATTGGTGCCCGGGAGTGTACCGCGGGGGATAGCTGAGGGATATTGCCTTTTGATGGGCAGCTAGATTTCCTCGGAGAGAAAACCCTCGGAAAAAACGCTGCATAGATTCAGTTGCTTTGATTTTATTTGCTTTGTTTCAATATACGTCGCTATTTCACCACTTAAAGAGAAATACGACTGCCTGAATATTCACTAAAACACTGGCACTACTTAAAAAGGATATATATATATATATATATATATATGCGCCTCGGTGGTGTAATGGTTAGCGTCGCTGACTACGAATCCATCGGCCCCGGGATCGAGACCCGACGGCAGCCGGCGCGCAGCAAACCCAGCTGTTCGTCCTTCCACACAATAAAGAAAGTGGTTGGTAGATAAATGGGTACCCTAGGTGGCCTAGTGGTTAAGACGCTGGGCTGCTGATGGGGCGTGGTTCGTATTCCACGTTAAACTGTAGGTCTAAGGTGGAGTGAAAAGCTTGACCTTCGTCAGAATGAACAATTCGGGCGGAAGCTAACCAAAGGTAAGGTATATATATATATATATATATATATATATAGAGAGAGAGAGAGAGAGAGAGAGAGAGAGAGAGAGAGAGAGTATATATATATATATATTATTACATATAATAAAATATAGATACATACAGTAGTAGAGTAGAAGAGCATCATGCTTCAAAATTACAGTGACAAGTCATTTCAAGGTTAAATAATGAGTGAACGTAATTTAAAAGTGTTTTTTTTTTAAAAGACTCTGAAAAGGATATTAATGCATGAAGATGCGAACGACGCATGACTTGCTTTTGAACGTTTTTCGTGACTTTCTTTTAAAATTCAAAAATGCAGAGAAAGTGTCTTTGATTCGAAGAGAATTTTGTAAGTGTAGAAAAAAAAAAGACTCGCATAAAAGTTAATTGACGCCTTGATAAAGGCGGATTCTCGGATAGCTTATTCGGGGACATCATATTAATCTTTCGAAAGCGATGAGAAACTTCGAGAATTTAAAAGTACATTGTGTCATAAAGAGAGAATGGAAAATGGTGGGGTAATAATGTAGTTTATAGTGAAAAATGAAGCGTTCCAGGAGCAACGAAATAACGAATCAAAGCAAGAGCAGCCCTGAAAGTCAAATATTTTGCTTACTAGCCTTTGGCGAGTACTTTTTGAAGTTTACTCGCCAGACAAAGAAACCTGGTAGCCATATTAAAGATGAATATAATAACCTGAGTTTTACTGTTTATTTTATTAAGTTTAATTTCCTGATTTTTTAGTGCTGTTGTACAGTTGTGCTCATTATTCGTAGGACACTCTTGAGAACAGATAGCGACACATGGCATATATTTGTTGTGTGTACTACAAACGGTTGTAACATTTTATGAATGAATCTGGCTTTTAGTGAGTGAGCTCTGATTGGTTGGTGGACTCATCGCCAAATGTCTTTAGAAAATAATTATTTCCATTCATCACTCTGGTGTTACTAAGGAAACATAAATGACTAATTTAATATAAATCCAAGAAGGGGATATATATATTAACTAGGGGAATGTCAATGAAGTGAAAGAAAAATGGTTTTATAAAAACTATAAAAACGTTCAAACGTGATGACAGTGCTCATGGTATTGGCAAGCCTGTCATCTTGAACGAATTGAAGTTTCACTGTATAAAAACAGAGCCATTGGTAGGCATTACTGCGCCCTGAGCAAATTCCACAACCTGCACCACCCATCCTACCTGTATTTATTTATTGATTCATTTATTTATTTACATTTAATATTGAACATAGATTTAGATATTATTTGTGTTATAACAAAGACAGAGCAAAAACCTGATATATATACATATATAGGCGATTTATAAATGAAAAAAAAAATGTTTTCATGCATATTAAATTTTACTAACATTATAACATTACCAGATTGATGGGTATCTGTAGGTTTCATACGTCACTGCTTAGAATATCTTCCAATTGGCAAATAGACGTCAGCTGAATGTATACTACTGGTATGGCATTGTTATATCCGGAGCAAATGCTATTTTTAGATCAGCAACATTGATATATTAATAAACAGTCACTAAGAAAAATATTATTTAGAAACGAAGAATGTTTTGTATTGAGGCAGCATCATAAATGCATGTAACTGTTTTGTATTAATAAGTTCCATATTACAACTTAAGTGTTGAACCACTGCAGCTGTGACTCTTGGCGGTCTCTCACTTCAAAGGAGAGAATTACAGAAAATAAAACTATAAACTGTTACAGTGATTCATATCAATAAATGGGATTCATATCACAACCCTCACTTGGCCAATCCAAAAGGTCGATATTTCTTTGCTCAGAGAACCAGCGTGTGACGATCCGTGCTGTGTTAATTGGGGACCTGTCTTGCATAAAAACGATTCGCTCAGGAAATGGCAGAGGAGCATATGCACGCACAGAAGGAAACATAACCTCTTCAAAAATTTCTATATGCTGGTCTGCAGTAAACCTTCCTTCTATTTCGGTGAGCCCTCCTATAACATACAGATGAAGCCATCGCCATATGTTACAGGTAACATGACCGCTACGTGCTTCCTCAAAGATGTGTTCTTGAATATATCGAGTATTATTCCTCTTCCAACAATGAAGACGGCCACGGGATGTGGAGGAAAAGGTCTTTTCGTCTGTAACTATCACTCTGCTCCAAAAGTCAAGTCCTTTCTCAATATGTTGCTGATCAAATCGAAGTCTATTTTCTCGATATTGCTGATTTAACTTCTCTTTGATAGCCGTGTTCCGATGGTGTAACTCAACTTCATGTAGCCACCGCCTTACTGACATTGCCGAAACATCAAGCTGCAATTGTTTCCTTATGGCAACAGGATTGGTAAAGGGATGGGCTTCGGCAACATCGCAGATCCTCCGATCATCCGCAGCAGTTGTCAGTCGAAGTTTCCCCGTCCTGCGGTGATCTCGTAGATTCCCTTTCTCTTGCCACCTCTTCAACCATATACAAACAGTGTTCCTAGAGATTCCAAGTTCTCTTGCAATTTGAGTTGGAGACAGCCCGTTCTCGTTCATGCCGATGATTCTTCCCCTTTCAGCACTTTCCTGGTGATGATAATCCATTCTGCATAGTTACTTCGATGAGATTCAGGAATACTGTGAGCTTATTTTCAGTCACCATACCTGTTAGCACCTCTGTCATGACCTCATGTGGTGTCACGTGATATGTTAAAAGTCAGGTGGAATTGTTGGAATGCAAAAACAACTTGGAAAATGGTCATTAAGCTGCTACATCAGCTGTTCCCAATTTTTTTTTGTGATTATCCCTTTTGGTTAATCGCCAAATGGAAATTACCCACCCCTCCTTGCAAAAAGCACAGGAAACTTCATTTTACTGAGCATGAGAATAATTATTCAAATTTTATAAACATAATATTCTTATATTTCTATATATATATACACAGTGCCTTATGTGTAAGTTAAACACATATGATATTGGTCAAAGAATGGCTGCAACATTACATCGGAAGCAAGCAAAACTCGTCACCACCAACTACTAGTCTAGTGGATGCAACTGTTTCTGCTGAACTAATGCCTGAATTCTGGGTTCAGTTTCGCTCAAGGCGCAGCGTAAATCGCCTTCAATGTGCAGCCGATTTCGCAGTTTGTTCTTTATAACCATCATTGCTGAAAAGCCTGCCTCACAACGGTATCTTGTCGCAAAAGGCACCAGCACTTTCTTTGCTTCTTGAGCAAGCAAAGGATACTCCCCATCCACTTTTTCCCAAAATGTCTCGATTTTTTCTCTGCAAATTCAACTTTAGAATAAGATCTTGCCGCATTTAAGGAATTCTGCTTTCAGTTCAGGTGAGTCACTGCTTTTCAGGGCGTAATAAGTGAATGGCCTCTTTTTTAGATAGCATGGCTGCGTATTAAATATGCTTCTGTACCACATCGACTGCAGGAAGTCATAGACAACAACGGTGGCTGGACAAAATATTAAATTTGTTGTGTTCATGTACAAAATATCTCTCAAATACAGTGGTAATTATGAATGTGTAACACCTTTGCAAAATTGTCAAATATCGTCGTTTAAATGGCTCTATGTTTATTGATATGAATTACTGTAATAGTTTTATTTTTTGTAATTCTCTCCTTTGAGGTGGGAGACCGCCAAGAGTCACAGCTGCAGTTGTTCAACACTCAAGTTGTAACATGGAACTTATTAATACAAAACAATTATATGCATTTACGATGCTGCCTCAATACAAAACATTCTTCGTTTCTAAATAATATTTCTCTTAGTGGCTGTTTATTAATATATCAGTGTTGCTGATCTAGAAATAGCATTTGCTCCGGATATAACAATGCCATACCAGTAGTATCCATTCAGCTGTCGTCTATTTGCCAATTAGAAGATATTCTAAGCAGTGACGTATGAAACCTACAGATACCCATCACTCTGGTAATGTTATAATGTTATTAAAATTTAATATGCATGAAAACATTGTTTTTTCATTCATAAGCCGCCTATGATATATCAGGTTTTTGCTCTGTCTTCTTTATAACACAAAATAATATCTAAATCTATGTTCAATATTAAATGTAAATAAATAAATAAATGAATCAATTTGGAATTTGGTCAGGGTGCAATAATGCCTATCAACGGTTCTGTTTTTATACAGTGAAACTTCAGCTCGCTGAGGCTTGCCAATACCATGAACACTGTCATCACGTCCGAAGGTTTTTTATAGTTTTTTATTCACTTCATTGACATTCCCCTTGTTAATATATATCCCCTTCTTGAATTTATATTTAATTATTTATTTATGTTTCCTTAGTAATATGTAAACCAGAATGATCAATGGAAATAATTATGTTCTAAAGACATTTGGCAATGAGTCCATCAACCCAATCAGCCCTCACTCACTAAATATTCATTCCTAAAATGTTGCAACCGTTTGTAGTACACACAACAAATATATGCCATGTGTCACTATCTGTTCTCAAGAGTGTCCTGAGAATAATGAGCGCAACTGTACATATTGAAAGAAATAAGCACACAACTCGTCTCCCCAGTCAGTCTAACAGCAGAGCTGAATCAATTATCTTGGTTAAACTAACGTGTCAATTACGTGTTTATTTCGTAACTGGCTGACTGACGTCACCCCCTTACCCCCGTCCCCTTCTCCCCTCCAACTAGAGAGTCGAAACATTACAGTCTCCAGTCTGAAGATGTCTAATGCGCAATATACTGTCGAGATGGCTCCGTTTCGACCCCATCCGGGTAGTGTTAGGAAAAATAAATGAATAGAAGGCAGTCATTTTAAGCAGTTTTTGCTATTCTCTATTTCTAACGACATTCAATTTGAGTCTAGCGATATTTAAGGGTAGATCTTGCGACATTTACAAATCTGAGTTGACAACGTTGTAGATGACCAAGTACAAGTCTCTACACTCGGTAATTGTTTCTTAGCAGAAGGTTAGATGACTGTCTTACATAGTATTTTACCCTTTCATTTTTCTGTGATGAAAACTTATTTATTGCTTAATTGATTTAACAGATGGATGACAAGCTCGCCACTGGCGAGTGTGAAATTATTTTTACCCACTACTTTCAGGGCTGAAGAGTTGGAAAAAGAATGGAAACCGTTTGCATAAAACCGGTCCTTGACTCTCACTTTTAATATATTTTTGGTCCTTTCAAGAAAGCTACACAAAACACATATTTGGGACTTTGATTATGATACTGATATCTTTAAATAGACATTCAAAACATTTACCTGGCAGTAAGTATATATATATAAATATTATAGGAGGACATTGCAGACACCAATCGACCAGGGAAGTACTCCGTGGGGGGACATTAGGCAGGAGACGGGGAGTGCTGGAACTCCCGTTTCTTTTGTTATTGTCCCCTTTAACTGATCTTTTTCTGTCTCATCTACCCTGTGAGCAGTCCAACATGCTCTCAAACACACATTTCTCTTTCTATTCTTCACTACATACATGTATTTTACACACCATATAATCTTTTCATAATTTATTTATATATATATAAAAAATAACATTATGAGCCTCGGAGACGTTGATTTTGTCTCTCTCCTTACATAGGGAGGCATTTTTGCGGGCGCTCGTGGTTTTATTCATCATAAATATTTTTCACGTGTTACTTTCGTGAAATAATTTTCATATATATATATATATATATATATATATATATATATATATATATATATATATATATATATATAAGTGGGGTTCTTTCCAAGAGACTAAAGCAGTATACAACTCTAAGCTCTTAAAGACAGATCGAGACAAGCATAAGATAATGTACAATTTTGTATAAGACAAATTATCACCTTTGGTTGGTTTTTTATTCAATATAAATATAATTTCTGAGTAATATATATCAACCTCCTGTCCCCAGCTATAATGACCCCAAAGAGGTCAAATATATCAAATTCCCATACTATGGTTATACAGGGTGTTTCATAACATGTGGGACGCACTTTCAGGATGGATTCAGGACCAGAAAACAATGAAAAAGGTTTATATAAACATATGCCCGAAATCGCTTTGTTTCCGAGTTACAGCCCGTTATGTGTTCCAACAAGTATCCGCCTTACCTTTAAAGGAAGTGCTAGAAATGACCGCCTTGCGCTTGAATACACGCCTGAACACGCCTCGTTATAGACTGCCTGACGCGTTCAAACATTTCAGGTATTGCTCGGATTTTCTGGCATCCTTGTTCTACACGTTGGCGAAGCATTTCAATATTGTCAATGGGTCTCACGTAAACGATGGATTTCAGATGACTCCACAGGTAAAAATCGAGTGGATTCAGGTCCGGGGAGCGAGCAGGGCACGCAATGGGTCCTCCACGGCTTATCCATTTATCAGGGAAATGGTCATCGAAATAGTCTCTGGCTACTCGACTAAAATGAGGCGGAGCGCCGTCATGCATAAACCACATACGACGTCGGACACCACGAGGAACTCCATCTAGTAAATCGCTTAAATCATTCCTTAAAAAATTGGAATAGGATTCTCCTGTTAATCTTCCAGACAAAACAGAAGGACCGATTAAGTTGTCGACAATAAGTCCTGCCCATACATTGGTACTAAATTGTCGTTGGTGCCTTGACTGGATGATGGCATGCGGATTCTCTTCTGCCCAGTGATGAGTGTTGTGAAAAATGATCACGTCATTTCTTGTGAAGGCAGCCTCATCAGAAAACAACACGGAGGATAGAAAAAGAGGATCGCGAGCACATTGTTGAAGGAACCAAGTACAAAAAGCCTCTCGTGGTGGGAAATCAACTTCAGTAAGGTCTTGTACTCTCTGAATGTGATATGGGTAAAGCTGTTGTTCCCGTAAAATTCTCCACACAGTTCTGTATCTTACACCCTCTGCTTCCGCTATCCTTCGGGTGCTGACACCAGGATGCTCCTCCAGGCGATTCAGGACCCGCTCCTCCAACTCAACAGTTCTGGCGCTGATTGGTCTACCACCATCTGAAACTCGCTTGTTGAATGATCCTGTATCACCAAGACGCTCGTCTATTCTCTGAAAGGTCTTTTTATCTGGCAGACTGCGATTCGGAAACCTTTCCGCATACAGACATCTTGCTGCGGCAGCATTACACTCGGCAAGTCCATACATGAGATGCATGTCTGCCATTTCTCTGTTTGAATAAGCCTCCATTCTCACTTCAAATGCACACTATCACTGAATAGCACAAAACCTTTTAAGGTTGTTTTTTTCACTGGACTGCACTTATTCACGGTAAGAAGTTACGAATCCGAACAATGAAACACCGCGATGCACCTCTGACTGACTGATAGCTCTACACTCAACGATATTGAAACATGTCATAGAGTGTACGAAACATTACAATCGGCAAGGCCATACATGAAATAAGTTTCGTACACACTCACAAACATTGTCGGCAAGCAGTGTTTGTAAACAGTTTGCAGAAAGAATTGCTGGAACACAAAATGGGCTGTAACTAGGAAACAAAGCGATTTCGCGCATATGTTTAGATAGCCTTTTTTCATTGTTTTCAGGTTCTGAATCCATCCTGAAAGTGCGTCCCACATGTTATGAAACATCCTGTATAAGTGATAATATTAAGAAAGACTTAACACAGACTTGTAACAAAATTTATCCCCAAATTGACTTTAAATTGGTTTTCACTAACACTTTATCGATTAACTCATTCGTTAAACAAAAGGAGAGGGTGCCCTCTGCTCTTACACCTATGACTGTGTATAATTACAAGTGTTCAAAGCTCAAAACTCCAATTTAAGGTGAAAGTAAATCAACCGCGCACCAACTCTCAATTGAAAGATCCAAGTTTCTCAGCAGTTAGAAATCATTGCAGAGCTAAAGATCATCCACTAAGTAGAAAGTCCTTCAGGATTGTTTCTAAATGCACCAATGAAATTGAACTTCGAACTATGGAATCTATATTTATATTGAATAAAAAAACCAATCATAGGTGATAATTTGTCTTATACAAAATTGTACATTATCTGATGCTTGTCTCGATTTGTCTTTAAGAGTTTAGAGTTGTATACTGCTTTAGTCTCTTGGAAAGAACCGCACTTTTGTTTTATAACTAATGTAGCTTTGTATATATATATATATATATATATATATATATATATATATATATATATATATATATATATATATTATATATATACGTATATATAGAGTGAAACCTCCCAAAATCCGACCCCATTATCTCGGAATTCGACTAACGTGGATAAATTTTTTCTCGTCCGACATCGCACGGCTATCTCAGCTCCCATACGAATTACCCGAGGTCATCCGAGATGGACCACGTTGGGCAATCACTGACTCCGTGGTGTTCAGTGTGGTGTCCAGACGGATAGTAATTGTGAGCGTCATTTCAAAATGTTTTTTAACTATAGAATTTATTTTCACAGACTATTAAAACGTTAACATGACCTCTAAAAGTGTCATTTGTGCTACCGGTAATAAAAAAGAAAAGTTTTACCCTCGTCTGTACAGGGAAAATTAAAACTTATTGAAAAGTTAGAGAGTGGCGCATCTCCGAAGCAGTTCAGTGCTAAGTTTGGATGTTGAAGGCAAACAGTATCAGACATTAGAAAGTCAAAAGACAAACTAAAGAAGTATGCATTGCAACAAGACATTAGCGTATCTCAATGGCCAAAAACAAACTTAGAAGAAGCTGTGTTTAATTGGTACAAACAGCAGGTGTGCCTATACGAAGTGTAGATTACACTCTGCTCTTGAAAGATTAGGTTGCCAGATGAACATTGAAGGGTTTGTCGCTAGTTTTAGATAATGAAGAGGCTCGTTCTGAAGATTCGAGCCCTAAAGAGAAGATAATGTTACCCCAGGTAAGAGAGTGGGTTATTAACTTGATAACTCGTGTTGAATCTGCCACATATACTGAACTCCACCCTTACTATGATAACATGCATGAGGGAATTTAGGGAGATGGTGTTCCATCTGCAACATAAAAGAATTATCCATCCTAAAATAGACTCCTTTCACAAGCCTACACCACCACGATTTTCCTCAAGAGAACTAAGTCTCCTAAGCACCTCTGGTTTGTCCAGGTCATCAGTCCCTGTGTCAGAGTTCAGTGCAAGCGTAAGTGTAATTTCTGACCTCAGTAAGCTCTGCAATAACACCTGAAGTGCCTGGAATTATGTTTGCTTTACAATGTAGCAGGTGCGGGTCCAAGGGAGGCGGGGCCGAAGTGGCAGTAATCTAGTCTAAACTGAATATATGAATTTTACTACTCTATTTACTAAAATAAAATCTAAATTTTTCTTAAATTTAACTGTAAAAAACTCTCGAAATTATTTAAAATCAATTATTTAATAATGGCAAATTTGAATGATTAAATTATTTTGACAATATAATGTATTATTGTTAATTGAACCTACGGTATATCCATGTATACAGTATATAACTTTCAACCTTTCAAATGTTCCGTGCGATGATTCCTCATTTCACGAAGGTCAGTCTTGTCGCCCCTCCTCCTCATATATATATATATGTTCGCTTCCCTCCCCCCTAAGAAATTGCTGCACATGCCCCTGTGTAGTGTCTTGTAAATAAAAAAAAAAAATATAAAAAAAAAAAAAAAATTTTTGTTCAGTACAGACTTGTGTGTATTATAAATACAGTACAGTACAGTAAACATTTTACTGTACATGTAATTTAATGTATAATAGTGCTTTTGCGCTGCTAAACCCAGTATAGAGATCAAACTAGTTGTCGAGGAGAGTTAAAATAAGAATATTTAACAGTAATGTTAAATCAGTCGCCCTGTATGGTAGTGAATCATGGAAGGTAACAAAAGAATTGACAAAGAAAGTGCGAGTGTTTGTGAATCGATGTCTGAGAAGGAGTATGAGAATTAGATGGTCGGAGAGAATTTCAAATGAAAGCCTATGGCAGATCAGGAAAGGATAGAAGAGAAAATTAGGAGAAGGAAGTGAAGATGCGCTAGACATACTTTGACGAGAGAAGAGGGAGAAATAGCTAAGACGGATTTGGAATGGATTCCGCAAGGAAGAAGGAAGACGGGTAGACCGATGATGACTTGGAGGAGATCCTTACTGAGGGAAACTAAGAGAATTAGAAGAACCTGGCCAGAAGTTAAAGCCCAAGCAGCCAACCGTACCCGATGGCGAAGCACAGTTGACGCCCTATGCTCCACGTAGGAGTGAAGAGGACATAAGTACGTAAGTAAGTAAGTGCAGTCTGTACTGTAGGCAGCCCCTCATCATTGTTCTCATTACCCATTGCCTTTCAGCTGACTTAAGGTCGTCTTGCAAACACTTCAGTACAAAATTCTAACCTTTGGTTAGTATTCTGTTACATTTATTTATCAATTTAAATACATGTACAGTTTATATGTTACATACATGAATTTTCGGGTATCACATGGTGTTTTTTGAGCTCGGGGGAAAAACACTCCGTTAACTTGGATATTCTACTAACTCGGATGCCCCGCTCCCCGCCCGCAACTATCATCGAGTTATAATACATACATATGTAAAATTTTTATTACCTGAATAAGATTAGATATATCTTTGAAAGTATGGTTCATATAATTTTTCTTGATTGAAAATATAAAGCCTTTTACTATTAGTGATAATTCAAATATATTTTTTTTTATGCAGGAAGAGGTGTCAAGGGCGAACGCCTGCAAAAATGCCCCCCTCCCCATAGAGGAAGAACAGAGCCAAAATCAAGGTCCAAGGTTTTCGAGGTGCCTGGACACTCTGCGTCTGAATGATTGGAGGTCATAGATATGGGGAAGGATGGATTCGGGAAGATTGTTCCAGAGTAGACCGGTTAAGTCGATGAAAGATTGAGAATACCGATTAACCAAAAATGTTAAGAGAAGAGGAAGAATTGAGTTGTGTATTGTTGAAGATAAGGGATAGTCGTGTGGAAGATTGTGATGAGAAGACAGATGAAGGAACTCTGTTTTTTGAGACATTGAAAGCCACAAGGTTTTCTCTGCCTCAGTCAGAGAGAGTAAAAAGATCAGAGGTCAGGTGCACCATAGCCGTGCTACGCGAAATATGGAGTGACTGTTGAGAGGGACGCTTTGTGAAGCGGGTGGAGAAGTGAAGGGTGGAATCGTCGGCGTAAGAGTGGATAGAACAGGAAGGGCGACTTAATAGATCATTGATTAAATAAAAGGAAAAGAGTGAGTAACAGTACAGAGCCCTGAGGAACAGGGCCGTACCAAGGCAGGGGCGAGCGGTGCGGCCGCCCAGGACACCGACGCGACGTATGGGGAGCGCCAAATTGTTGGTCTTAGAGCTGCCACGTAAAATGAAATTTGGATTTTTAATTAATTATGTATTATGTATTATATATTATGTATTGTTTATGTATTAAATAATTATGTATTTTAATTAATTATATGTTTCTATCATAATCAATTTGTATATGTTCCGAATTTAATGGGGTGGGGGGCGCATAAGGAATGCCTTGCACAGGGCGCCATCACAAGTTGGTACGGCCCTGTTGAAGAACACCACTATTAATAGCTTCAGGAGAAGAACAGTGGCCATCTACAACCACAGCAATAAATCGGCCACAAAGGAAATCAGAACCGAAGGAGGGCAGTTTTGAAATTAAAGAAATTGTGCTACACTCTATCAAAATCGTTTGATATGCCTTGTCAAATAGCAAAGGTTTCACCGAAATTCCAGATAGAGAATGACCAAGAGTCAGGGAGATATGCAAAAAGATCGCCAGTAGAGCGTCCCTTGCGGAACCCATGCTGACGATTTGATATAAGATTTTGAGATGAGAGGTGTTTAAGAATCTTCCTATTAAGGGTAGATTAAAAAACTTTAGAAAGGCAAGAAATGAAAGCAATTGGACAATAGTTGGAGGGTTGAAAGCAGTTACCCTTCTTTGGGATAGGTTGAATGAAAGCGAACTTCTAGCAGGAGGGAAAAGTACCAGCTGAAAGACAAAGACAAAAGAGTTTGCCAAGACAGAATGTCAACACAGAAGCAAAGTTCTTGAGAACAACAGAAGGATCCCATCAGTATCGTACGCCTTTCTAGAGTTGAGCCCAGATAGGGCAGAATAAACATTTTTCGAAGAGATTCTAATTTGAGACATAATTAAGTCAGAGGGAGGAGGAGATGTAAGAACAGCACCGGAATCGTTCAGATTTGAGTTGGAGGCGAAAGTCCGAGCAAAGAGTTCAGCTTTATCAGGAGAAGGGAGTAGGGTGCTGTACAATCTACTCTAGGTCATTCAGGTTAGAGACATTGTAAGGTTGTTCACCAGGGATGTCATTGAAAAGGGAGGAAAACCAAATATGGTTGTGAACATTGAAATCTCCTAAAATGGAGATTTCAGTAAAAGGGGAATGGGATAAAATGTATTCTACTTTGGAAATGAGGTGGTCAAAGAGTTTAGGATAGTCAGTAGAATTATGTGAAAGATAGACAGCGCAGATGTATTTAGTTTGAGATTGGCAACTGTAGCCAGAGGGTGTACAATTCGGAGGATTTAAGTTCGTGAATACGAGAGCAAGTTAGGTCATTGCGTACATAATTATATGCAACATCCAACTTTGGAATGAAGTTGAGCATAGAGAGAATAGAGAAAGTAAGAAGGTACAGAAAAGGGTTTGCTGTCAGTCGTCCCAGACACCTGGTTTTCAGTGAGGAAGAGAAGATGAGGTTTAGAGGAGGAGAGATGGTGTTCAACAGATTGAAAATTTGAGGAGTGGCCACGAATGTTGCAGAAGTTTATGAAAGTGATCGGGCAGAGTGTGAGGACATCTCGAATAGGCAGTAGCAGAACCAGCACAGCTGCCAGGGTCTGCGTTCCTAAGTCTGCGTTCCCAGTATGGTTTTTGCGTCAATTATAAATGAATTTTCCTGAGAAAATTTTAAATGATAATTTATATACAGTTCTCGAAAGAATTTCGTTGAAAGTAAAATAAAACAAAAACAGGAAAAAGCAATTCTCCTCTGCTCTCGCACTCCCCTCAAATGTTATAATTTATATTTACATTTTCCTTTGTATTGTACCCTTGCAAATATGGTTCAACCTTCAGAGTAAATAAACTTTTGCTCGCACGTTTAATATTATTAATATTTTACAACCGTCGTTACAAAACTATTCCGAAAAATCATCGTACTTAATATCTAAATAACTGTATTCATATGATGAGTTAGAAATATATTCCTTAAACCCTCAGGTTCCATATGAAATAATATATACCGTACCAAAATGCAATTTTTCTACAAATGTTTCTATATATGTTTAATATAGTCTAGCTTTGTTGTCAGAAAAGGAACCCAAAATGTCCTTAATTTAAGCGACTCGTTACTAAAATATTTGGTTTTGAATAAGAATAAAACCTGTATTTTTTCGTTTAAAGAAAAAAAATATCCGTGAACTAAAAGGTTAAAAGCGCGTGTAACGATGTAACCTTAGAAAAACGTTGAAACAACGCTTTTTCACCCAAACGTAAATGGTATATTTTCTTTTTGAGATACAGTACCCGTTTTTGAAAATGTAAAAACGAAAAAGAATTTGTGAGAATTAATATTTTTACGGGAAAGTGCTGTTATTGAAATGAAAACATTTTAGGTAAATTCGTCTGTGAATTCAATTACAAATGCATGAAATAAAATATTAACAAAAACAAAAGAAAAACAGTGGAAAGGAACGTGCGTAACGAAGAGCTATCTAAAAAAATTACCATTATAAACGGCAATTAACGGCAATTATCTTATTTAAAGATATGGATAAATATAGACGGAGACTACTCGCTCAAATACTTTGAATTAAAGATAAAAACAGATTTTTTTTCTCATTTACGAATGAGATCTTAAGCTTTCATTAATTAAGCGAATCTGTCCACGTCATGGAAAAGCTTACAGAAAAGGTGCATATAAAAATTTGTTTCAGCATTCTTAATTTTGTTTAATTAATAATAATATTAATAATAATAATAATAATAATAATAATAATAATAATAATATGCAACATCCAACTTTGGAATGAAGTTGAGCATAGAGAGAATAGAGAAAGTAAGAGGGTAATAAAAATTGTTGTTAAATTATTGTTGTTCCAAACTTTGATCAAATTATCTACTGTGAGTGACCGAAATAACTCAACAAAGCTCAAAAAATGTCTTCAGTAAATTTGTTTTTTATACTTAGCTTTCCAACGACTGAAATAGGTTTTGGGTGATGCTGCCAAATGAGATATTTGAAAGGATTGGTTTGCAGCTGATGGATGACCTTCACACGGAAGGGTAAAAGTAAAAATCGAAAGTTAGATAAGATTTGAAAAAGAAATAAAGTTAATTTGGTTCTCATATCCGATAAATTTTGAAGTTTAAAATATGTTAATTTATTTATACGGCGTTATTCATTTAATTATATATATATATATATATATATATATATATATATATATATATATATATATATATATATATATACTGTATATATTATACACTACAGGGTCTGTAAAAAAAAACTAAGCCAATTTGAAATCTCTATAAAATGCACAATTTGATAGAGATTTCAAATATTTTTTACACTAAATAAATAAAAGGCTCATAAATAATTATCTGTGATAATTTTATAACATTATTTTAAATATTTTAGGAGTTATGCGGTTATTTCTACAGATTGCGAAAATTTCAGTTTTTCTCGTTATGTAATATCTTCTTTTTTCTCTTTTTCAGAATTTGTTTAGATTTAAAATTTTTCGTGAATACCTCTAAATATGCCATTCTCACATGAAGATAAAATAATTATAAAGCATTATAGAGTTGAAAAAGGTTATAGTGCAAGGAAATTACTTTCTGAATTCGATTATAAAGGATGGACTAGATCAGATTTAGATTACTTATTGAGAACTATCGATGAAACAGGAAGCATTGAAAGGAAGGTTGGTAGTGGGCGACCAAAATCAGTTAGAGTAGATGAAAATATTCAGAAAGTGGAGGAACGTATCCTTAGTCAAGAGGATCGACCTGGTAGCCACATGACACCTGCTCAAATATCAAAAGAACTAGAAATATCAGAATCAAGCGTAAGAAGGATTATTAAATCTGATCTGCAATTTAAACCATTTAAAAGAGTGCATGGACAAAGATTGTCAGAAGTAAACTGTCAGAAAAGAGTTGAGAAATCCAAACGTATTTAACGTATAATAACTGAAGATAAACTTTCCAAGACATTTTTTACGGATGAAAAACGTTTTACGGTAGAGCCACCAAGAAACTCGCAGAATGACCGGGTTTATTCTGATGTTGCGAAGTAAAATGAAATCCCAGATGAAAGACTGTACGCAACAAGGAGTCACTTTTCTTCTAGCGTCAGGTTTCTGTTGGAGTGTCCAAGTTGGGAAAAACTTCAATATTTTTTATTGAGCCAGGAGTGAAAATTAATGCTCAATATTATTCAAATACCCTGCTTGAGAAAATGCTTCCAGAAATGAGAAACTTGGCTAGTCAAGGTTACTTTATTTTTAAACAAGATGGTGCAACATCACATACTGCCAAAACAACCATCGAATATTTGAAAAAGAATGTGCCTGAATTTCTGGAACCGAATAATTGGCCACCTAACAGCCCTGACCTAAACCCTGTAGACTACGGAATATGGGAAAACTTGGCAGAGAGAGTGTATAGGAACAGAATAAGGGATGTCAATCATTTGCGTGAGTTGATTATCGCAAATGGGCAGAGCTCCCCCAAGAGCAAATAAATCGAGCAATAGACGAATTCAGACCAAGATTAAAAAAAGTGATAGAAATGCAAGGGAATCATATTGAACAGTTCTTTTAATTTTATTAAACTAAAAACTATCTACGGAGTGTCAGGAAATGATTGCCCCCCTGTAGAGCAAAAACTAGAAGAGATAGATAAAAACCGGCGAGACCACTTGAAAGAGCGTTAAAATCTGAATAAAAACCATTATATTCTATTCCTGTGATTTTAATTCTTACCATTTTTTGCCCCACAGAAACCATGGCATCATCTATTTTGAACGATTCAGAGAAAAAGCGAGTTCTTGACCACATTCGAGCTGTCACATTTCGTGAAGCAAAGGAAGCTGGTGCAACTTTCATAACTCGACACTGGGTGGCTGAGAGATTAAAAAGATCAGAAGACTTTGTCAAAAGGAATTGGAATAAGAATCCTGAAGATTGCGAAACGAATTTCGAGGAGGAAGACCGGAGAAATTATCTCAAGAATCGAAAGACATTGTGCTTGCTGCATCACGGCGCAGAAAGAAGAGCTGCTCTGAGGTAGCGAAAGAGATACTTATCCGTCGTGGTAAGATAGTCAATCGACAACTTGTGCATCAATTTCGAGTTCGCCAAGGCTTGAGTGCTTGGCATGAAATAGCTAAGCCACGGAAGAGTGATCTTAATATTGAAGATCGGCTATGGTTTTGTGATTATCTTGAGGAATGGACGGAAGACGATTTCCTTCACTTGGTTGTCAGCGATGAATTCTTCGTTTATGTCTCCAGAAAACCAAATTTTCAGAATGATCGGGTTTGGGCAACAACTCCTGATGAAGTCCCAGACGACCAGAAGTATCGAGAAATAGTAAAAAATCCAGCATGTGTGGGTGTTTTCATTATGTTCTCTATTCGGAAGCTCATCTGGGTTATCAAACCAAGAGGAACCAGTTGGGATGGGCCTTATTTTCGAAATGTAATTTTAGCCCAACATGTAATTCCGTTTTTGAAAGACCCCGAGTGTGTTTTGGATGTTGAACAGGCAACCTTTCTTCAGGACAAAGCCCCCTGTATGAAAGCACTTGCGACTCAACAACTGCTTAAGGAAAATAACATTGATTTTTTCGGAAATAATGAATGGCCTGGCAATTCTCCCGATCTTAATGTCTGTGAACATCTCGGATCCATCATGAAGGATCGGTGGAGTCCTTAATGCTGGAACAACCCATTCAGAATCGGTATTCAACAGAAATTATGACTGCAAAGATCAACGAAGTCCTTGAAGAAATGAGTCATGATACCGATCTCTTTGAGACACTTCTGGGATCATACCCCCGTCGATTAATGGCCGTCAAAGCTGCAAATGGGGGCAACACTCGATATTAAAACAAATGTTTTTATTCAAAATTAAACGCTCTTTCGCGTGGTTTTGTCTGTTTTTTCTATTCCTTTCAGTTTCTTCTGTACAGGGGGGGACAATCATTTCCTGACACCCTTTACAGTATATCGTAAAAAGTTTTTTTCATGTTAAGTAGGAGAATCTCACTTTTTAGTTAATTATTAATAAAATTAACAATTCTGAAGATATCGTCATAAAAATTTAAAGGATAATAGTTGATTACCTATACTTTATTGTGTACAAAATTAAACTTAATTAGATAAATGGTTTTGTTTTAATAAAGGTTTGAATTTGGCTTAGTTTTTTTTGACAGACCGTGTATATATATATATATATATACAGAGTCATGCAAGAAGTAAATAGACACCATTAATTTTATGGTAAAATGTATGCATCCAAATTTTTTTGCCATTATTATGACTAATATTCGTTTCCTACATTTCTATCCTTGAAGAAAGACTTATGCCAATATTCTCAAGTGGTCAAATTGAAAAAGACAGCTGCCTGTTCATGGAAGATGGAGCCCCATGCCACACTGCAAAAAAGACGAAAGAATGGGAGGAGCGAAATGGTATCAAACGACTTCCTTGGCCGAGTCAGTCCCCTGACATGAACCCCATAGAACACGTGTGGGCAATACTAGACAAGACTTTACGTAAAAAGTCCAAAAAACCAGCAACACGATCAGAATTGTTGAATCTTTTACGCCAAACATGGTTAGAAATACCTCAAGCTACAATTTCAGAACTCATTAATTCTATGCCTAGGCGAGTTGCTGCTCTTAAAGCAGCTGAAGGAATGTCAACAAAGTATTAATAGCTAAACCTTAATTGTTCAAAAATTTATTGGTACTCTAATTTTCAAATAAAATTGTTACAGCAAAATCTGGGCTGTCTATTTACTTCTTACATGACTGTATATATATATATATATATATATGGCTGTTAGGTTACTTCCCTCAAGGTCCTTAAAGTTCAAGTTCACAGGGAACTTATTATTCTGTTTATATCGAGCAACGATCCATTAGTACAAAGAGTATTTAATTTCATATAATTGACGTACTTTGTATACTAGATACGTTCCTAAAACGGAAGAAGAGATTAGCTCTTCCAGTTACTCCCCAATTGAAATCTAAAATAAATGACTCCAATCTATTCGAAGTGGAACTGCATTCAAGTGAGACAAAGAGTTTAGATTAATTTGGACGTTTTCCAGTTTATGTACCGTTTTCTACAGTACATTACATACAGCATAGTAAACATCCTGTGCCCAAGTGACGAAAGTTATAATGTGGGTTAGGTTAGGTTAGGTTAGGTTATCAAGAACTCATTTTTGATCACTCATTTTTGATCTGAAAAGAAGCAAAAATAAATTATATGAAAAACGGTACACAAACTGGAAAAGGTCCATTAATTTAATAATTATATTATTCATTCAGTATTTCCTTCCAAACGGAAGTCACACGCTAAGTGACCTAAGCACCTCGTGTTGGTGAATCCCTTCTACCAAACGGAAGTCACGCGTTAATGACGTAACCACCTCGTGCGAATGACGCCGTTGGACTTCCGTTCCTTCTAATATATAAGGAGGGGCTCCACGCCCTTAAATCAGATTCCGATACGCGACGGTGGGTCACGGAATTCTGGATAGGGGCGGGAAGGTCCAATCAGTATAAATTGGAGGAGAAGCGAATAGACGATATTAGAATAAGCAACGTTAGTCACGAGCCTCCGGATTACGTACAGAATTAATCCGTACAGGGCTGTAGTCGTGTTAAGAAGTCTTGAGATAAATTAGGCAACGGTAGAGAGAATCCGCGTCTATCGACTCAGAGATTTAATATAATTTAGAAGTGAGGGAACTTTCATTCAAAATCAATCCAATAATAACTTGACATTCCATTAAATTAATTTCAACTGTAAAAGCACTCTTAATACAAGTAAAGAGAAAAATTTTGCCAACGAGTTTTTCTTGCCCCAGGCGATCCCTTAAATATCGCACTCTAATTTTATGAGCCTAGAGAAGCCAGACATAGAGACAACGTCTTCAGGTCATCATCATCATCATCGAGAGTACAATATGTTATACTCGAAGCATCAGTACAGTATAATATATATATTAATAATTAAGTTTTAATGGCGTACATTTTTATGCAAATTATAACTAAGCAAACGGTAAAATTGTCATAATAAATCATACTTTAAACTGATTAAACTCATAGTTTTCGAAGGTTTGTTCTGTCTGTCTGTCTGTCGACAGCCCTGACTGTTCGGGAAACGGATCGTGCTCGGGGCGGTCAGAATAGGGAAGGCTTCCTCCGCGCAGTGCTTTTTAATGCTAGGTCGATTAGGAATAAGTTTTGCAAGCTACGGGCGCTCTTAGCATCAGAATACCAGGATATCGTTGCTATTACCGAGTCCTGGATTCATACTGATCGTAGAGACTAAGTTGGGGAGTTGGAGATTCCCGGGTATAGAATGTTTCACAAGGACCGCACCCGTGGGGAGGGAAGATGGGTATTAATATACGTCAGGGACACGTTGAGTCCAGTTGACTGCCAGTTCCGATCGGAACGGGAGCTGCTTGGCGTCGATCTGAACGTGGGAGGGACGAACTATAGGTTAATCTTGGTGTAGAGACCTCCGCATCTCCTCCTCAAGGAGGATACAGCCCTGTACACCGAACTCCGTACCCTGCTAGGGGACAGGGTATGTGTAGTTTTAGGAGACTTCAACTGTCGCGGCATAAAGTGGGTTCTGTGTCTGCGTCCCTCGGGTGAAGCGTAGTAACTCGAGAGGCAGTAAGCTCGATCTCGGCGGGCGGACTTTGTTAGCCTCCGGGATAGCGTAGGTGAGATGGGGATAGAGGTCGACGACGATGTTGAGGGAGTGTGGGGTGCATTCCTGGACCAGTTTATGGTGCTGAAGTCTGCTGCCATACCCTCAAAACCGATCACCCCTGCTTCAACGCAGCCTAAATCGTTCAGCCGTGACATCGCTTCGGCTATCCGAAATAGGAAAGCTGCGTATAGGAGGGCGAAGGCCAATTGTTTCCTTGAGAACACTGAGGCATATGTCCGCCTGTGCAGGGAAGTGAAGACAAAGGTTAGGCTAGCCAAACGTACCGAAGAACTCCGGGTGGCAAGCCTCTGCAAGGGGAACCCTAAGGAGTTCTTCAGTTATGTTAATAGTAGAAAGCCCATTAGAAGCATGATAGGCCCGTTAAAGGACCCCAGCGGCGCGCTGCGGACCTCCGATGCGGACATTGCTAATGTGCTGAATGAGTACTTTGCGGGAGTATTCACCAGGGAGGACACCCGCGTCATCCCCATGCCAGGCGTCAGGCACGAAGGTGCTGGCCTGGATAATGTTCGGTGTACCGCAACAGTCGTTGCCGATAGAATAGATAAACTGAGCGCATTTAAGGCTCCTGGTCCAGACTAGTTCCTCCACAGAGTGTTGCGGGAAGTGCGCGACCAGGTGGCTCCCCACCTGGCTACAGTCTTCAACAAATCGTTGGAGACGGGCCAGGTGCCTGATGACTGGAGGGAAGCCAACGTGACCCATATCTTTAAGAAAGGGGATCACGAAAGTCCAGGGAACTATCGTCCCATTAGTCTCACTTCAGTTGTAGGTAAATTATTAGAGGGGATAATAGCGGATAGGATCGTTGACCATTTGGATTCCTACAAGCTGTTTGGGGACTCCCAACATGCGTTTAGACGGCATAGGTCGTGTCTCACCAACCTGCTCGAGTTTTTCCAAGTCATGTGGAGCGAGTATGATAAGAGTAGGGCGATTGATATACTTTATCTCGACTTTCAGAAAGCTTTTGATAAGGTACCTCACCGACGGCTAATGGCCAAAGTGCGCGCGCTGGGTATCGTTGGGGAAGTAGGTAGCTGGATTGGAAACTGGCTGAAGAATAGGCGGCAGAGGGTTGTAATTAAAGTGGTTAGCTCGGGTTGGCCCTCCGTCACTAGCGGGGTTCCTCAGGGTTCCGTTTTGGGGCAACTGTTGTTTATCATTTACATAAATGATATCGACGCTGGCGGACCTAGGTAGGATAGGAGAGTGGTCCGAAAAATGGAAAATGCCGTTTAACTTGGGTAAATGCAAGGTGATGCGCATTGGCTACGCCACTCCCAAGTCGGACTACTCCATGTTGGGGAGTAATATCGAGGCCACTGATTTGGAAAAGGACTTGGGTGTGCTAATTAGTAGCAACCTTAAGTTTACCAAACAGTGCGTAGTAGAGGTGGAAAAGAAAGCCCAGAAGCTGTTGGGTTATATCAGAAGGCAATTTCGATTTCGGAACAAGGAGATTGTGCTCTCTCTGTACAATTCCCTGGTTCGGCCGCACCTGGAGTATGCTGTGCAGTTCTAGTCGCCCACCCTCAAGAAAGATATTGAGAGGCTGGAGCGAGTGCAGGCGAGGGCCACAAAATTAATCCCTTCCGTTAGACATATGGGCTACAATCGACGCTTACGCGCCCTGAATTTGTTTTCGCTGGAAACTCGGAGGCTCTTACGCTGGTTCAACGATGTCGATTTTAGAAGCATGTTTAGTTTAAATGATAGCCCAACTCGCAACAATGGTTGGAAGTTGGATTTGAAACGGTTTAGCACTAGTGTGTGTGGGAATTACTTTACCTAAAAGATATGTGACACGTGGAACAGGTTACCTTCAAAAGTTGTGAACAGTTCCTCTGTGGATCAGTTCAAGAAAAGGTTAGACCGAATCTTGCACATTATTTGAAGGTGTATGAATTTTTCCCTGGCACCTGTTACCATTGGTACCTCCTCGGTATGGGCCGCAAGGCCTTTTGAGGTACTTCTTTTCCTTGTAACTCTCTCTTTCTCTCTCTCTCTCTCTGATTTGTTTAGTTTTACTTTATACAATAAACTCTTTAGATGATAACTTTTAATCTCTTTTGCAGAGAATAGAAAGAAAACTGTTTTCCCTCATCAATCATTTTCATAGCGGGAGATTTTCTGCGCTTTTTACAAATGAATGTAATTGACGATGACATATCCTACAACATACACACATACATACACACACACACACATACATACATACATATATATATATATATATAACCTTTGGTTAGCTTCTGCCCGAATTGTTCATTCTCACGAAGGTTCACGCTTTTCACTCCACCTTAGACCTACAGTTTAACATGGAATCTGAACCACGCCCCACCAGCATCCCAGCGTCTTAACCACTAGGCCACCCAGGGTACCCATTTATCTACCAACTACTTTATTGTGTGGCAGGATGAACAGCTTGGTTTTGCTGCGCGCCGACTGCCGTCACCGGGTCTCGATCCCAGGGCCGATGGATTCGTAGTCAGCGACGCTAACCACTACACCACTGCGCATCTGCGCATAAACTAGGTACCGACTTTTTTAAATCCAATTAACCAAACTTAATTTAATCTAACCTAACCTTAGTATTATCGAACCGAGAAAGGCGTGATAAGAGTTTTGAACGCAAGTGAGGGCTCAAAGGGTGGTTTCTGTTAAGTCATTGAATAGTGAAGTACTCGCTAATCTAGCCTAACCTAACATAACCAAAACCTTAACTAACTTAACCAGGATCAACATATGTTTTTTTTCCGACTTTGAAAATGTTTCTAGGTTTTTTTATATAATTTTTTTTTATGTTCCGCGGTACCAAAGTGTTACCTCACAAAACAATACCCCACTATATCTGTGAATTATCACACACACACACAAACACACACACACACGACCTCACATATGCCCAGTTACCTAACCCCTCACCATATGTATATATACGAGTGTGTGTATATATATATATATATATATATATATATATATACACACATATACTCAATTTAGAGGCTATTATCTGTATTTGTCGAATGCTATTAATTGTGCGGTTCTCAATGGGAGCGTATTTCTACGTACTTAGAATCTATTTGATTGGAACCGGCTTCCATTCAACCATTTGAAGTGCGAAAATGTCATGATTCAATTAATAAACCTTTCAAAAGCAACAACCAACAAAGCATAAACAGAAACCTCACTCGTAAGAAAAACTGAAGTTAGCGAATTAATTTGTCATTTATATTAACCTAACCGGGTTCATGTCACTCCAGTAAAAATTATTTCAGTTTCCAGCGCCCGTATAGCTCAGTGGGTAACGCCATTTCTCCGTAAGCCAAGTAAAGACGCTGAGATCGAGGGTTCGACCCCCGATGGTACTAGTAATAATAATCCAGAAGTTAGCCGAGTAGGGCCGTCGTTCATAGCTCACTGGGTAACACCGTTTCCCCATAGGCCAAAACTCCCCAAACTGTGGGATACGCCCCTTCTGAGATGCGCGAGACCTAATGAAGGAAGGGGCGAGGAAGTTAACAAAAGAAAAAAAATAAAGTAAAAATTTCGATATTTTCAGTCATTTTTTCCCCCCATCGCTAGACCTTCTACGTGTAAAATCGTTTAGAGAACAATGCCATGTAATATTAGAGATTAATAAATGAAACATTTATTTTTAATGCTACCTCCTCACACTTATTATGGTACGAATAAATTACACTCCATGAATAAGGGAAGTGCCAAGGATTGACTCCAGTTTGAAGTGGACGTTGCATAAAAAAAATTAGGGAAATGCTGCTATACAGTAAAGGAAGTGAAGACCCTGAAGTTGGGGGTTCGAACCCGATGATGTTGTTAATAATAATAATAATGATAATACAGTAGTTAGAGCAATGGACCGAAACAGTTAGCTTGAGCTCTGTGCCAATTCCCAGCCCTCCTGATTGATTATTATATCAGTCCCAACATTCACTAAAAAATTGCATTTATGTATCACATTTCTACAGCACATACTTTTTGCTCTCTATACTAATGAACTATATATATATATATATATATATATATATATATATATATACTGTATATAGGCGCCTCGGTGGTGTAGTGATTAATGTATCTGACTACGAATCCATCGGCCCTGGGATCGAGACCCGGTGACGGCAGCCAGCGCGCAGTAAAACCCAGCTGTTCATCCTTCCACACAATAAAGTTGTTAGTAGATAAATGGGTACCCTGGGTGGTGTAGTGGTTAAGATGCTGAGCTGCTGGTGAGGCGTGGTTCGGATTCCACGTTAAACTGTAGTTCTAAGGTGGAGTGAAAAGTTTGACCTTCGTTAGAATGAACACTTCGGGAGGAGGCTAACCAAAGTTTACCATATATATATATATATATACACACACATCGGCACTTAGTCTCCACTCGGATTTCAGATTGGAGTAATTAAAATGTATTTTCCGTTCTTCTTTGGTGGGGTTAATAGAAGTTCGGATCCGACCAAAGGCTGCAGATCCTCCCCATTATATGACCTTTGCCATTATAAAGGAGGTTAAACAACCCCAAACCTTATTATTATTTTGTATTTACAAAACGCCAAAATTACTGAAGAAAACAATATAACTAAAATATTATCTTAACCAAGATAACTATAAGTCCACTATAGTATAGAAGCAAGAATCCAGACGGAAAATTTGTCAGCCGTCACATCTGTTTATGGGTCTTTCATCAAATGGGCTAAAGTAAAAATATTTGGCGTCATATACGGACGTTCCGCCGTCAATTTCCGTCAAGATTCTTGCTCTTATTCTATTGAACTCGAAAACAGTTGCGTATCACTGTCTATAGTAATATGTAAATTTACATCAAGGATTTCGAGTGTAAAGAGCTTCGTGTAAGTTATAAATGGCGAATGATCGTAACTGTCAGAAAATTGTAACACCCATCTTTATTTTTAGAAAATGAGTCAAAAATGTTCAGTGAATTCTTATTTTATACATCTGTAATATATTATTTTGAATATTGACCGTCTGAAATTTAATTTTAATTTGAACGAGGAACAGACTTCTAAATGCAAAATTGAATAACGATTAATTTTTAAGAGCTTATCTGACACCTCATTCTTCTCGTATTACTCTTGAATTACTCTTGTATCAATTTTGTATTCTAAATACATAGAAGAAACACGGTTACAAACACTAGATATTAACCTAAACTGTTGGACAATCAAGCTATATCTATAAGGTAACGTTTATATATATATATATATATTATGTGTATAGGAGTGTGTGTGTGTGTGTGTGTGTGTCAACAGATTTATTAAACTACGGATCTTTTCGGTTTGACGGGTTGTAATATTTTTTAACATTACTTGTTTTTTATTGTCCAGTTTTAATCGAGGATTTCAAAACTAACATTCATGTTTTAGAGAAACAAATAGTGAGGCAGTTATACATTTTACTTTGGAGAATATCAGGTGCTACTGTAGTATGCGGTCTACCTACGATTCGGCGGTCTACCTTTGAAGTATAGTATCTTGTTTGCTAATTGCTTGTTTACATCCCAATGTTAATCGCCCTTGACGATTGGTTAGGTTTAGTCATGATATTTTCGTTAGTTTTAACGAAAATATCATGATTAAACCTAACCAATCGTAGGTAGACCGCATACTACAGTAGCACCGAATATCATATACGCTTTAAGATTCCAAAATCCCTGAAAGTTTTAGGTCAACTGTACGCTCATGACGATTGGTTAGGTTAAGTCATGATATTTTCGTTTGTTTTGACAGTAAACTAACGAAAATATCATGACTTAACCTAACCAATCGTCAAGGTCTGTTAACCTAACTGGGCATTCAGTTAACTTAACGAGTTGGTAGAGTCTAGAATTTGACAGTCCCGTAGCCATGACTCGTTTTTTTTCCGCCGGCCGTCAAACCAAAAAGATCCCAATACGGTTTAAAAATATATATTTTAAATTTGTTAAATTGCATATAACTTCCTCACTAGTTGTTTCTCTAAAACATGAATGTTATTTTTGAAATCCCCATTAAAACTGGACAATAAAAAACAAGTAATGTTAAAAAATATTACAGCCCGTCAAACCGAAAAGATCCTAATAACTACATAGAGGGAGTAAAATCATCGCCTGGTTGCTTTAGCCATTCACATTGTTTGTTAAATAGTTTAATAGCTCATTATGCAATCTGGTTGATGTAACAAAGGTTACCGTTACTGTGTATTTGAAATAAATACAAATTTCTATAAATTCTGAATAAAATTTCGTAGGATCGATAACGTAATGAAGAAAATACCACCATAAAAACATTTTTTTTTATATATAAATTTTACTGAAAAAAATATATTACAAAGTATTCTTTGTGTGATTTATAAAAAATGTACTTCAATGTGCTCATACAGGCGAGTAACAAACATAAATACACGCAGAAATTGCTGGTTTCGGAATCTACTGTACAGTGGTTTCTAATTCAGATCCGCCATTTTCTCTCACAATTTATGGTTCATAATATTATCTATATAATATTTATAGTTTTTCTTCGAGTATAGACGTGATTTGGATTCAATTTTATTCCTGGTGCCTGTATATATATATATATATATATATATATATTTAGGATAAAAACGAAGACGTAGAGCAAAAAAGTCATTATATTTGGCTGCAGCCGACGTTTCGGGCAACTCTACCCATTTTCAAGGCCTAATAAATAAAAAGCTAAAATTAATGCATGACAAAAATACGAATGTCAAAAACTAAAACTAATTTATAGTACAGAATAAAACCACTTCAAGAATAAAATTAAAAGCATAAAACAAGCATAAGCCAAAAACAAAAAGTAAAAATTATATACATGACAAATATACGCATGATAAAAATAAAACTTAAAAACTAAAAACATTCAAACATAAATTAGTTAAAAACTTTACTAATAAAAAGTTAAATGAAAAAACGCAAAAGTGCACCAAACATACCATGCTCAGTTGTTTGTGGCTGTCAAGTGAGCACGGTATGTTTGGTGCACTTTTGCGTTTTTTCATTTAACTTTTTATTAGTAAAGTTTTTAACTAATTTATGTTTGAATGTTTTTAGTTTTTAAGTTTTGTTTTTATCATGCGTATATTTGTCATGTATATAATTTTTACTTTTTGTTTTTGGCTTATGCTTGTTTTATGCTTTTTAATTTTTATTCTTGAAGTGGTTTTATTCTGTACTATAAATTAGTTTTAGTTTTTGACATTCGTATATTTTTGTCATGCATTAATTTTAGCTTTTTATTTATTAGGCCTTGAAAATGGGTAGAGTTGCCCGAAACGTCGGCTGCAGCCAAATATAATGACTTTTTTGCTCTACGTCTTCGTTTTTATCCTAAATGTAAAACTACGTCTCCTTAGGAGGGATCCTATTTCATATATATATATATATATATATATATATATTTAGGAGAAATCCAATGACAAGGAGAAATGTAAATGCCATGAAGTCTTCTTTAATGCGCAACGTTTCGAGCAAATACGCTCATCTTCAGGCTGTATGATAACAATGTGAAATTAAAATCAATAATTGAATGAAAAACCAGACAAAGAAAATTTCTATAACCTATTCATAAAGGCAAACTTTAAAAGACTGAAAAAAGAGGGTTAAATTCTAAGTTATACAGATTTACATTTAAAATTAAGAAGCTATTTTTAAATACATATAGTAAATGTGAAATTAATACACTGGAAAAATTAACAATAGTACACTGGAATAATGAAAACTAACTAACCTTTCACTGCAATTTCCGAGGCTAGACTGATTAAGTACAAAACTATTGTTAATTTTTCCAGTGTATTAATTTCACATTTACTATATGTATTTAAAAATAGCTTCTTAATTTTAAATGTAAATCTGTATAACTTAGAATTTAACCCTCTTTTTTCAGTCTTTTAAAGTTTGCCTTTATGAATAGGTTATAGAAATTTTCTTTGTCTGGTTTTTCATTCAATTATTGATTTTAATTTCACATTGTTATCATACAGCCTGAAGATGAGCGTATTTGCTCGAAACGTTGCGCATTAAAGAAGACTTTTCATGGCATTTACATTTCTCCTTGTCATTGGATTTCTCCTAAATATTAAATTGAAGCTCTGTAGAAGCAACCCGCATGATTATATATATATATATATATATGTATGTATGTTATAATGTTATAATGTTTCAGACCAACAAAGACCCTAAGATCCACTCATGGCTGGTCTACCTAACTGTGTTCGTAATCGTGTATTGTGTATTTCCTCCGTGGTGGCGGAGGGGACCTACAATTTTACGTGGGTTCCGAACCACAAGAACATAAGAATTTTTGTACCAACTGCTTGTACATTCGCAACGTACAACTAAATAATTATCAATTAAAAACTAATTAATTATCGATTTAAAACTAAAGATAGAATCTCTGGATCCAGAGGATCAAGTCATAATAGACTACTGTCAACAAATATGTTACACTCTATATCTATTTATAACGGGTATGCAAATATATCAGATCCAAAGAATCCAGTCAAGTTCATTACGGTATCCATCAATACTAGTACCTTGCCAACGAAAATAAGTCACAGTCACGGTGTGTATCATAAAAACTCAGGGGACCATTCTGAGTTCATTCCCATATATATATATAGATATATATATATATATATATATATATATATATATATAGTATATATATCGGTAAAAGTTACGTTCGCTCCAAATCAGTGCTATATTTTGTATCACTGTCCTTCTGCACAGAAAATAACTATTTCGTTGTAGGAGAATTTTTTAGGGGGGGCGTTCAGTTTAGGTTAAGTTAGGTTTAGGGTTAACCTACATAACCTAAAATAAAATAAAATGAAAAAACTGGATGTGTAAAATGCTGAGGTAGCATGAGTAGCAGTAATTTGATTTCGAGTTCTTAGTTAAAATCCTAACGTGCGTAAAATTCGAAAAATAATCATTATACACGGTAATATAAAGCGCATTCTCTAAACTTTTTAGGAACACCCCTTACCTTAACGAAGCGTAAGTGATTACAAATTTGAAAAAAAAAAATAAAAATATAGAAGACATTACCTGTAGGAAGTTAGGAACTAATGTAACTGAATAACTACCGACGAGAAAAAGTAGGAACAATTTGGTCATTTAGTTTAGGAATACTTATTTTTATATATATATATATATAATATAATATATATATATATATATAATATATATTATTATATATATATATATACACACACAAACTCAGAATGGTCCCCTGAGAAACTTATATGTTAAACACAGACCGTGCATGGAACAAGGAACTCTTCTGGGAAATTACATCCACTATAGTTCAAATAAGTAATGATAAATGACAAATACTATAGTTTTTTTCTTTTCATGATGGAAAGCCCAACGTGGGCACCTTGTTCCATGCACGGTCTGTGTTTAACATATAAGTTTCTCAGGGGACCATTCTGAGTTTGTATATATTAAACGGGCATGTTATGTACCTGAAAAGTGGACGCTCAATGTCCCGGTTGAGGTTTAAGTTTTGTTTTTTGCCTAAAAATACAATAGTTAGCCCTTTTTCTTTGATGTATTCAATCCGACGTGAATGCAACGAGTTTCTTGCGTATATTAAGGTTCTGACTGTAGTAGGCTAGGTGTAAGCTGTAAACCCTAGATCCTGTCCCAAAGCTGGATCCTATCTGCTTTGCATATAGCTGGTGAGAGAAGCTATATTTTGGGGTCTCTTTGCGAGTAACCCGGTGCCCACGTTGGGTTTTCCATCATGAAAAAGAAAAACTATAGTATTTGTCATTTATCATTACTTATTCGAACTATAGTGGAGGTAATTTCCCAGAAGAGTTCCTTGTTCCGTGCACGGTCTGTGTTTATATATATATATATATATATATATATATATATATATATATACACACACACACAGTATATATATATATATATATATATATATATATAATATATATATATATATATAACAGTTCTCTTCACACGAAGGTCAAGTTGGTGACCCCACCTCTCGGCCTGGCTGGGCGGAATGGCGAGTTGCTCTCTTACGATTTCCATCGCACGTAGCCAGGCACACCCGGCTCCTCTGGTGCCGTCCTGAGCCAGGCGTCCAGAATTCTACGTTGACACCAGTAATATTCCTGATCTCCTTCGGAAGCTAGTTTAATAGTCTTGGTTCCTGACAACCAAGCTATTTTCTTTCAGAGTTGAGGGTGTCCCTTGTCTGGCCTTTAGTTTGGGAACACTACACAATCTACCTTTCCTATTTTCCACTGTTGTTTGGGTGGTTACTGCGTTCAGCTTGAGCTTCGGTACCAGTTTCTCCATTACTTTCCACGTGTAATTTATGGTGTATCTCTCTCTTCTTTCCAGTGAATATAGTTTTAATTTACGAAGTCTTTCCCAGTAGTTGAGTTCTTAGCAGCCATCAATCTTGGCTGCGAAATTTTTTTTTATTAATTTCCTCCTTTTTATATGAAGACGTCAAGACTGAGGATTATTCAAGCTTTGGTACGATCAGTGTTTTCAGCAGGAGAATCGTTAGTTTCTTGTCCCTTCTTTTAAAGGTTCTCAGTACCTGTCTCACGACTCTTTTTGCTTTGTTTAGCGCTATCTGATTTTGTCTCTCAAAGTTCTCATCGTCGGTCATTCTCACACCTAAATTTATTGCTTTCTTGCTTCTCTGAATTTCCTGTCAATATGGGGCATAATATGCTGTCTATTTAGTTTTAGTCTGTTTTCGCTGTCTGTTTTCTTCCATATCTCAAGAGCTGAAATTTCTCGGTGTTAAATTTCATGTTGTCTTCTGACCATTTGTATATTCTGTTTGTGTCCCTCTGTAGGGCCTCCACTTTTTCTGCATCACTGACTTTACTGCTGATTTTTGTATTGTTTGCAAAGGATGTTACTATACTACTGTTGGTTAATTCATTTTCTATGCCTGTTAGCATGATAATGAATGGGAGTGGGGCCAATACTGTTCCTTGTGGTACTGAACTGCATACTCCCGATTTCGATGATGATATACCTCGGATTTTTACGATCTGCTGACGTCCTCTGAGGAAATTGTAGATTCATTTTCCCACTTTGCTTGTTATTTCCATATGTTTCATTTTATGTGTTATTATACCATGATCACATTTATCGAAGGCTTTAGTAAAATCTGTGTATATGACATCGTAGTCTTCATTGCTTTCAAGTGCGTCTATCATATTGTTATAGTACTCTATTAGTTGTGTTAGGCATGATCTTCCTGATTGGAATCCCTGCTGGTTGTCATTGAATCTTTCCAGTGTCTCCAAAAAGTGGTAGATCTTCTTTCTAATTATTCTTTCAAATATTTTGGTGAGATGGGACGTCACTGATACGTCTATAATTCTTTGCCTGAGCTCTATCCCCTCCTTTATATATAGGGATAATGTTTGCTCTTTTCAGGATGCTCAGTTTAGCCTCAGTATTTCACCCGTGTCCAGGAATATTCTCCATACTCAGTATAATTTTCACAGTCTCCGAATCTTTAAGATGTGTTTCTGTGAGGCATGCGATGTCAGCCCTTGTTTCATCTATAAATCTTTCAGGTATGAACCTTTGTTTAGTGAGTGGTTCGGTTTTAACCTTTGAATATTAGCCAGGACAATATTTATGTTCTTTGTTTTGCGTTGCCCCTTGTGTGTTCCAAATTCATTATCATTCAGTGTCGCGTGTTTTATAACCCTATGGTCCTCCGCTTACCTGTTCTGGTAGCTTCTTGCTAGGAAACGTTTGGCTCGGGGGTTCCCAACTATGTTGACTGCGTGTATTGTATGAGGCTTAGCAGCCGTATTGTGTCTGCGATGTTGAAAACATTTGGTTCGCGATTTGTATACATGGTTTCTTTTCGTTTTTCCTATTGTACTTTGAGTTTGTTGAGAAGTGATGGTAGTAGCATCTTTTTCTTTATTTGCACGTTCCATGTCTTGCGTAATTCTTGCAAATGACGGGATGGTAAGATTTGCAGCTGTCACCGAATTTACAGTGACCATTATTATTATTAAAGAATTAACACAGTGCGGTGTTCATATACACACTCGTATATGTACACAGTCCTCTCTTATATATGCAACTGCCTCCTACATAGTATCTGCATACAGTTCCTTCCCCATTTTTACTTGAGGCCTTTGATTTTGATAGTTGTTTCAGCTCCTTATTTGGAGATAACTCGGGTCTATTTTCGTTGTTGCCTTCTCGTTTTTTGTTATTTACACTAGTGTCTTCCATTTGAACGTCTTGCGTTAATTTTTGTCTCTGCTACATTCATATTCTCGCCCTCTTTGTCTGTCGGCATTTTTTTTACTTATGCTTTAATTTTCTTCGTCTCTTCTTCTGTTTTTATCTGCTTGTCATTCACAGTTTCCTCTTTGATTTTTTTTCCTCAGAGTCTCTTTCTGTTTTATAAACCGTAAATGAGTTTATTTCAGTCATATATCTTTCTCAAAAGAATTTTACTCCATTCAGTTGCTTGGCACTTGTTATGAGAGAGATATCTTCGTCTTTCCATTTCAGGCAGTTGAAGTCAAAAAGGAATTGGCAGAAATCACATCTAATTGCCTTAGAATCATTGTTGCAGAAATTGCAGCGTTGTAGAAATTTATTATCCATTTCCGTGCAGCTTTGTAGAAATTTACTAGCCATTTCCGTTTTGAGAGGAGGGGCAACAAGCTTGACCTTCGTGAAATAAGGAATCATCGCGCGGAACATTTGAAAAGTTGAAAGGAAAGGAAAGGCTTACTGAAAGTAAAAATTGGCGAGCGAAATCTGACTAGAAAGGATAGCGTGAAGGGTGGAGGGATTTTGACTCAAACTGAGTGAGGGAAAGTCTCCGTTACTTCAGGGGATGGGGGATGTGGCGCGTTGTATATGCTCACTGATTGGTGGCCGTGAATGTGACTGCGGGTGATAGCTGGGGGATAGTCGTAGGAATTGTTTTAACCTATAGATGGGCAGCTAATTTCCTTCAAATGAAACACTCGAAAAATGCTTTCTAGATTAATTCGTTTTGTTTTTTTTTTTATGACATACAGTATGACGTAATTTCACAACTTAAAACGAAATATCACTCTGTGAATTATATATTCACTCGGATACTAGCAATGCTTAAAATTTATTAACTGTAGAATTTTCACTATAATACCACTTTTATTCAGAATTCGATCAAAACACGTATTACCGTCACATCGGGCAGAAGAACTAGATACCGGGTGATTACAAATGATCTTTCCGATTTTAAACATTTATTGCGAAAAACCTAACAAAGCTACAGCGAAAAGCAAGTTATACAAATAAAGAGAATTTAAAAAGTTTTACATTTACAAGCTATTGAAGTTTAATATGAGCTCATTTTGTGGCTCCTTTTGAGGTTATAACATTCCTGAATGAGCAGTTGCCTGATCGTTGGATCGAGCGTGGGGTACCCATTCTTTGGCCGGCCCGTTTGCCCGATCTAACCCTCCCTTAACTTCTTCCTCTGGGGCTATGTCAAAAATGAAGTTTTGTTCCACCAATGGCAACAACTTTGGAACATTCGAAGGAAAGGATACGTGAGCCTGTTAGAAAAGTTCAGTATGATATGTTACAAAATTTATGGAGGGAAACAGAATACAGCTTTGATGTCTGAAGAGCCACAAACAGGAGCTCATATTGAACTTCAGTAGCTTGTAAATAAAACTTTTTGAGTTCTTCTTTATTTGTACATCATGCATTTCGCTGTAGCTTTGTTAGTTTTTTCACAATAAATGTTTAAAATCGGGAATATCATTTGAGGCGTCCAGAGTAGGAGTGACGAAGCCGCCATATGTTCCAAAATCCGTTTTAATGTGTCTGAAATTAAATTTCAGAGGCATTAGTGACGAAGTATCGGTAAGTGATACAGAAAACGGACATTCGAACATATGACAGCTTCGTTCCTCCTACTCCAGACGCTTCATTTGTAATCACCCGGTATATATACAGTATGTATATATACAGGGTGTCCCATAAGTCTGGCATCATAGGAGAAATTCATATTTTTCTATTTCTACAAACCATAATTCATATTTTTTTTTCTACAGGCCATAATGTCTGTGAGCAAGGAAGAACGAATCCAGATAATTCTACTCATAGGAAATCGGAGTCAAAGAGAGGCCGATGCTGAATTTAACAGACTGCATCCAGACCGCGAGCCAATAACACAGAGTTGTGTTAGCAGACTTGTTGCAAAGTTTAAGGAAACAGGATCCATAGAAGATAAACCACGCAGTGGACCTTCAAGGAGGTCCACTGACGATGATACAGCGACTGCTATCCTGGTTCATTTTAACAGAAGTCCCAATAAGTCTCTTCGGCGATTGTCCGCCGAGGCAGGAGTGTCGAAAAGTAGCATCCATCGCATTCTTCAGGCTCACAAATGGCATCCATATAAACTTCAGATCCTACAGAAATTAAGCGAAGATGATCCCGACCGGCGGATGGAATTTTGTGAATGGGCTACGGACCAATATGCTCGGGATGCCAATTTCCCGTCCACCATTCTGTTCAGTGACGAGGCTGTTTTTATGGAAATGGTGAGGTAAATCGACGGCACACCCACTACTGGTCTCAAAACAACCCTCACTGGTATACCTCTTCAAAGGAACAAGGTGCATCTCGGTTGATGGCATGGTGTGGCATTTGGAAGGATCGCATCATAGGCCCCCTCTTTTTCGATGAACATGTCACTGGAGGCACCTACCTACGTATGCTCAAGGAAGAAGCACTTCCCAGTGTCTTGAACGAAGAAGGAAATTTCCCAACATGGTTCCAGCAAGACGGCGCTCCTGCACATTACAGCACCCAAGTAAGGGAATACCTGTACCAACAATTCCCTGGTCATTGGATAGGACGTCGAGGGCCTGTGGAATGACCAGCTAGAAGCCCGGATCTCACGCCACTAGATTTTTATCTCTGGGGCCACTTGAAAGCGCTGGTATACGCAGAGAAAATTAGGAGTGTTGAACATTTGCGGCAGCGCATTATTGGGGCATGTAACACCATTACTCCTGACATCATTCACCGTGTGCTTGCTGACTGGGTATCACGTCTGAATTTGTGTATTGAAAACAATGGTGGACATATTGAGCACGTTCTGTAAATAAAAGCTTTTGTTTTGCCTTTTTTATTATTTTTCTTATGATGCCGGACTTATGGGACACCCTGTATATATATATATATATATATATATATATATATACACCGGGTGATTACAAATGAAGCGTCCGGAGTAGGAGGAACGAAGCTGTCATATGTTCGAATATCCGTTTTCTGTATCACTTACCGATACTTTGTTACTAATGCCTCTGAAATTTAATTTCAGAGACATTAAAACGGATTTTGAAACATATGACGGCTTCGTCACTCCTACTCCGGACGCCTCAAATGATCTCAAATGATGATATATATATATATTATATATATATATATATAGAGAGAGAGAGAGAGAGAGAGAGAGAGAGAGAGAGTTTTAATGGCGCCCGGAAGCTACTGTAAATGGTTATGGTGTCAGACTCCGAGTGGTGTGGCGCTGGTTCACTCCCGGCTGCTGTCATCGGGTAGATACGAGTGAGTTGTCCGCTTACTCTATTTCTGCTAGGGTAGAACCATAAGGTAACCCTTGAAGCACACTCCCCTCTCCCCCCAAATAGTGAGAAAATAAACTTCTTGGGTGTTACTTTTTTTTTTAAAGTTCTGATCAGTTAGTAACAATGTCTTATACATAAAAGTAAGTCCAGATGATTTATAGAAAATAATTCGCACATCCATTTTACCACACTTAAATGTCACAGACGATGATGCTTATAGCAGTCGCGAAAGCTTTGACCTTCAAACTTTCATGAGATGGTGAAGAGAAATGGCTTGTTAAGTGTTCCATAAAATGATGATAAAAAAATCATCATTACTATATAAATAGTGTGTATGTGTGTGTGTGTATGTTTGTGTGTGTGTGTGTGTGTGTGTCTCTCTCTCTCTCTCTCTCTTTCAATATATATTATATATATATAATATATCTTGGTAACCTTGGTTTTACTTCTGCTCGAATTGTTCATTCTGACGAACAAGTGACACGAGTGACAAGAAATTACAAAGTCCTCACCCGGATTCGATCTCACGGCCTCCCGATCCGCAACGCAACGTCTCAACCACTAGGCTACCTAGTATACCCATTTATGTACCAACCAATTTTACTGTACAGAAGGATGAATAGCTGGGTGAGCTGAGCGCCGTCTGCCATCGGCGGGGATCGAACGCGAGCCGGTGGATTCATAGTCAGCGATGCTAACCACTAATATATATATATATATATATATTACGTTTTTTTGCGAAATCGGTCTTTTTGCAAATTCTCCGGTCAGTTTGCAAAGAAACCAAAACAATAGTAATTTTACAAAATGACCTTAAATGTTTGATCATTTTGCAAAAACACACAAAAATCGGTCAATTTGCAAAATCACCAATAATCTTGTCGGGGTATTTGCAAAATCTCTTGTTCTAATACTGTCGAACCTTCTAGCTCCTAACCTAACCTAACCTAACCACAATGACACTGTTGGTTAGGTTAGGTTAGGTTAGGTTAGGAGCTAGAAGGTTCGACAGTATTAGAACAAGAGATTTTGCAAAACCCCGACAAGATTATTGGTGATTTTGCAAATTGACCGATTTTTGTGTTTTTGCAAAATGATCAAACATTTAAGGTCATTTTGTGAAATTACTATTGTTTTGGTTTCTTTGCAAACTGACCGGAGAATTTGCAAAAAGACCGATTTCGCAAAAAAAACGTAATATATATATATGGGATGAATTTCACAATAAAACACGTGAAATGAATGAATGTTCTGCTATTGCTCATGCACATTCTCTTAAGAACCAATTCGATTTCTTTAGGAAGTGTTATAGTGAAAAAGTCATCCCAAAATCCTTGCTTGGAAGACGATACCGTATGTTGGACGATACGCCGTTTGGTGACACCGAAAGGATTATTTTAAAGAAACATATTAATATAGCCCGCATTGAAGTGAAGAACGCCTTCAGAGAGTCCGAAGTAAGAAAAAAAATTTTTTTTCCACCGTTCCTCATGCGTGGAGAAGTACACTTTTGGACGATATTTACAACAACTTACGTAGAAGATGCAGAACTCAGAATAGGAAATTAAACAATAGACTGGAGGATTTAATTCGTAATAGTTACTGGACTAAAAAAAGTGATTTTAGTAATATTGTTAACTTGTCGTCCCAAGAGCTAGACTTCAATACGAATGTGCGTTAGGCTTTGGGTTAGGTTTCTCAGTCCCAAAAAAGCCCAGCAGTTTACTGATTGCTAAGTCTTTTATTAATTTTGAAAAACATAGTAATATTTCCGAAAGTGAGGTGACTTTAGCTAAAGGTTGTGTGTATAGTGCTTTTAATACAAGGTTTGAATCGAATTATCCTTTGAGGTTTGAAAAAGCCCTAAAAACACTGAAAAATAATGATTCATTACATATTACTAAAGCGGACAAATCCAATTCGATCGTCATCATGGACAAAACCAGTTATGTTGAAAAGATGAATACATTATTGAGTGATCGTGACACGTACAAACCTCTAAATAGAGACCCATTGGAGGATGTTAATAAAATGTTTAACAGAAAATTAAGAGAAATTTAAAAAAAATAACTATAATGGGCTTCCACAGCAGTTTCTTAGTATCAATCCGTCACTACCATATCTGTACGGCTTAGTAAAAACACACAAAGTTAATAATCCCATGAGGCCTATTGTTAGCTCAGTGGGCTCCGTAACCTATAAGCTATCAAAATGGTTAGTTAGTTTATTAACGCCGTTAGTTGGCTCTATTTCTGAGTCACATATTGTAAATAGCATGGATCTTATTGACAAACTGAAGTTTCCTAATGACCCTAATTTCAAATTGGTAAGCTTCGATGTATGCTCCCTATTCACAAAAGTCCCTGTTGATGACCTACTTGATTTTTTAAAAGATAAGATCTCTGAATATTCTTTCCCTGTTCAACACAACACTCTTATTGAGTTAATTAAGCTTTGTGTCAAAGATTGTAAATTTCAGTTTGAAAATAAGTTTTATGCTATGTCATTTGGATTGGCTATGGGAAATCTCCTTTCACCTGTACTAACTAATTTATATATGGAATTTTTTGAAAGTAGAATTTTGCCTACGATCGTTAATTTTAACCTGGTTTGGTACAGGTATATAGATGATATTTTATGCCTTTGGCCTAATAATTTGGATGTGGACATATTTCTTGGTAGGCTCAACAATTTAGTCCCATCTATTAAGTTTAAAGTTGAAAAAGAAAATGATGGAAGCCTATCTTTTCTTGATCTAAAAATTTGGAGATGCTCTAATCAGTTCAAATATGAAGTCTACCGTAAGCCTACTAATAATAACTCTTATGTGCATTTTTATTCTGACCATCATCCTTCGATTAAATCCTCTATTTTCTCTGCTATGTTTCTTCGAGCATTGAGAGTTGTCAGTCCTGAATTTTTAGATTCCGAGTTATGCAATATCATGAATATTGGTACTAAATTATGTTATCCTATTTCATTTTTAGATAACTGTCTTAAGAAAGCCAAGAATAGGTATTATAATAATGTAACTGTAAAGGAATTTCAGCGTAAAAATATCCTTAGCCTACCTTACCATGTTAATTTTCAATACCTTCCAACTGTACTTAAAGCAATTGGCATTAATGTAATCTTTAAGTATAATAATACTGTTAAATCACGCCTAATAAAGAATAGCCCTGATAATGTTGTTGGTTGTGTGTACTCGATCGGATGTACACAATGTAACTCAGTATATATAGGCCAAACCGGTAAAACGTTATATATTAGGGTAAAACAGCATAAATATGCTTGTAGAACAGCTAATAATTCCAATGCTTTATTTAACCATATGTATAGATGTAACCATAGCATCAAGTGGGATAGTTCTAAAGCGCTTGTTAAAAACAGAGATATAATAGAAAGAAATATTCTAGAATGTGCATTTATTCATTTTAAAAACAATTTCAATAACAGTGCGGGGACGTATAAAATTGACGATATCATGTTAAAATTTCTTTTGCCTCTCATTAACCTTGTTAAGTATGTGCTAATTGTTTTGTTTTTCCTGTACGTTGTATATATTTATGGGCATCTCGCCTTTTATCTTCATTCCCTGACGAGGTGTAGCTTTGAATACACGAAAGGCCTTGGAATCGTTTTTTCTTTTTCCTTGTGGGTTTGCAGCATATATATATATAATATACATACACAGTATATATATATATATATGTATATATATATATATATATATATATATATATATATATAATGCGCCTCCGTGGTGTAGTGGTTAGCGTCGCTGACTACGAATCCATCGGCCCCGGGTTCGAGACCCGACGGCAGCCGGCGCGCAGCAAAACCCAGCTGTTCATCCTTCCACACACTAAAGAAAGTGGTTGGTAGATAAATGGGTACCCTAGGTGGCCTAGTGGTTAAGACGCTGGGCTGCTGATGGGGCGTGGTTCGGATTCCACGTTAAACTGTAGGTCTAAGGTGGAGTGAAAAGCTTGACCTTCGTCAGAATGAACAATTCGGGCGGAAGCTAACCAAAGGTTATATATATAAAGAAGATAAGAATAGGAAATGAGAGTTTTCTTATCATTTCCACTGTGCGATAAATTCATTTAATTTCAAAAAACACTTCAAACAATATTTGAAATTCAACTCTTTTGACCCCCTTAAGAAAACCTATGTGGAAATGTTGATTTTGCTCAAAATTTGTATACCTTTAATGAAAGCAGAAAGAAAAAAATTCCTTTTGGTTTCATTCAGGGAAGAGAAAAATTTAAAAAATTGAATCTTGAGAATAAATAGACAGTTCAAATTCAAAATTATTTCGCTTCAGGATTTCATGTTTTTCTTCCAACACACACACACACACACACACACACACACATATATATATATATATATATACATATTGTATATCCGCTTCCCGGAGATCAGCGAAGTTAAGCGACATTGGGTCTGGGTAGTAGTTGGATGGGAGACCGTCCTCTGCGCCCAGATTATGTAGCGACCCATGGTTCGGATCCCACGTAAAGCTGTAGATCCCCTCCGTCATATGACCTTAGATGTTGCGAAGGAGGTTAAACAACCCAATTAAAAAATATATATATATATATTGTATATACACCAGGTGTCCCCCCAAAATTTCTATTTCTGAATATATGTTCGAAACTAGAGAAAAGGAACGTAGATACAAATACAAACGCAACAGGTACGTAAAACATAGGATTTTATTAACTTTAATTAAACATATTCAGTGTAATCACCATTTTTTTCAACACATTATTGAACCTTACACAAATGTTTGACATAATTTTTGGAAATATCTCAGCCGGGATGTTCTTGATTACCTCATAGACTTTGGTCTTTAGGTCTTCAAGTGTCTTAGGCTTGGTGAAATAAATCGTTTTTTTTATGTAGTCCCACAATAAATGCTTTCTCAAAAAGTTGCGAGTTTCATAAGCAGTGTGTGGAGGTGCTCTATCCTGCTGAAATCACTGTGAATCTGGGGTAATGTAGTTATTTCTTTTAGGGACAAACTAATTACACTGGCCAACAAATATTTTTCATCAGATATAATTATGGATAGGCTAGATAGCTGTTGGGACGCTGATTTCAAATCTGTTTTCAGTTTTCCTCTAGCACGGTCTAGTTTTCGAGATGAGACCGATCATAATATATATAATAAATAATATATGTACAGGGTGTCCGAGAATTATCTGTACAATTTTTGGCTGTTATTAAAAGTCAACCATGAAGTGTAGAAATTCCAGTGTTGTCCCATTTTACAAAGAATCTCATTAAGTTTTCTCTGATACCAAGTTTTGACAAGTTTTTTAGAAATTCCAGTGTGTCCGAACATTATCTGTACAATTTCATCTTTTAATAAAATTCTTGATAACACACGTAAAATTCTTAAACAAGATTATTTAGAATCTGTATTTTCAAAAGTTTATTTTATTAAAGTAACGTTGTTACAAACATTCGATATGTGCACCATTAGTGATTCGCAAAACATCCAATCGATACTCCAAATGTTGCCATGTACGCTGCAGCATATCCACATCAATTCGCTCAATAGCAGCTGTGATTCTTGCTTTTAAACCATCAATGTCTGTTACCCGCGTATATTTCTAAAAAACTTGTCAAAACGTGGTATCAGAAAAAACTTAATGAGATTCTCTGTAAAATGGGACAACACTGGAATTTCTACACTTCATGGTTGACTTTTAATAACAGCCAAAAATTGTACACATAATTCTCGGACGCCCTGTATATATAATATAATATTACAGTATATACAGTATAATATATTGTATATAATATGCATATAACTATATTGTATATAATATAATATATAATACTACATATATATACCGTATATAATATGCGTCCTTTATACATGTAACGGAGTATTTTGTCGTTGTAGCATAGGTGTAGGTTTTGCGTTACCGTTCCTGTACCCTCATGTATGGCAGTTTGTCGTTTCAACTTAGGCTTTCCGCGGGTTGTCTTGTGGTATTTTAGGTGAGAGCATTTGCTGGCCACAAATTTGCAAACGTTGCACATGTACACCCTTTTATTCGTGGCGTAACAGTCGCATGTTTAGTTGTGTGTTGTGTTTTGTTTTGTTTTGTGTCGCCCACTTACACATTTTATTTTTTTAGGTGATTTACATCAACCCACTCATCGATCATCATGCCTTGAGACCATCATGGTGATTGTTACTTTTGCAATGTTAACATAACTGGATTCTCCGTGAAGAACAAGCATGACATCGTTTATCCGAAAGTAGACTCCGCGATCAGACCAATCCCTTACGATGACACGATGCCGATTCCGTTACCTCCACAGCATGGACTCGATTCTTAAGAAGACGAAAGGGAATCCGACGAGGGTGCGATTGACAGAGATGCGGTACCTTCGGTCGATCTTGACTACACACCTGACGAAGAGCAATCGGAGCTGGAGAGGCTTACCCAAAACGAGTTGAATGATCTCATTAGAGACCTAGCCCTCTCCAAAGAGAAATCAGAGCTTCTCTCCTCGAGACTCAAGCAGAAACACTTACTTGAGAAGAACGTCTGAGTGTGTGTCACTATCGAAGACAAAACCATGATTTGGCGACATTCTTTACAGTAGACGGTCCGCTCTGCTATTGCCATGATATCAATGGACTTTTCGAGAATTTGTCACAGGTACACACACTATCTGAGTGGCGCCCCTTCATTGATTCCTCACAGCGTAGCTTGAAAGCGGTTCTCCTGCATAACGGGAATTTAAAGCAGTCCATCCCGATCGCCCACTCTGTTCATCCAAAGGAGACGTACGATAACATGAATATACTACTCGAAGCAATCCAATACAGCACTCATCAATGGAATATCTGTGGTGATCTCAGAGTCATTGGTAGTCAGAAACTGCTCGATGCGTATCAAGAAATGGGCTGTCGCATGTCCTTGAAAATACATTTTTTACATTCGCAGCTAGATTTCTTTCCCGAAAACCTTGGCGCGGTGAGTGACAAACAGGGGGAACGCTTCCACCAAGACATCAGTCAGTGTAAAATCGCTACCAATGTTTCCGGAACGAAAGTATGCTGGCAGACTATTGCTGGATGTTGTACTGCGACGATCCGGGCAAGGTTTACAAAAGAAAATCGTACTCGCAACGTTTTTAGGTTGGTATACATTTCTTTTTATGAATAAAGTTGTACTGAAATTAACACCAGTCATATTTCGATAACTAGATGTGCTAGAAGAAAACCGAAAACAGATTTGGAACCAGCGTACAAAACTGGTTTAGAAAAGTGTGTATACATCTTTGATGAGGAAAAAAGTTCGATTTTGTCGACCAGTGTTATTTGTGATAAGTAGAAATCTGACCATATGAATTTTGGCTTACTGTTACTGCTTTTCCAGTTTCATTCTCAAAGAAGTAGGGACCTACTACCAATGTTCCCTCTAATTTTTTTTAGTCGGTGTGCGCAAGAAATTTTCGTTGTGCGTACATTTAGATTCATGGTGAAAAATTGTGCAAACTTTTCTGAGCGCTATTATCTTCAAAATTAAATATATATAAATATTAAATACTTAAATATTTCCATAAGGTGATAGCTTGATCATTACGGTACTATTAAATGGATATTAAAAAAGTTGACAATATTATATATTCTTAAAAAAGAAAACATTTTATCCATTCTAAAAATATGAATAAAATAAAAAATAGTAAAATAAAATTCAACAAAATAAAGAAATAAAAAAAAAATAACTAATTGAAAATGACTATTTTAGTTATCATTTCTCAAAACAATTTTTAGCATTTAGCAATTTAAGATAGACTATCAAGATTAATACATGATTTTATCCATTCACAAAATAGGAATAAAATAAAAACTAATTTTATTTTTTATGAATTATGAGATAATTACTATTCATTTTTATGCAAAAATAAGAAAGAGAAGGGTTATATTCAATGCGTTAATGTATAAAAGAAAAAAATGCAAATACATAGAGTAAAAAAAATCAGTATTGTGTAATTGCGCGGACTTCGGCGAAGTCGGGCGGAAGGGATTAATACTTAAAGAGCGACTGTAGAGTATGTTGATGCAAATGGTCAGACCTTGTATGACGATATAATTTTGAAATTACTTCATTTACTGTCGTGACTCATGATACGCTTGAGCCTGTGCGCATTTTATTTTGCTGTGTGCGCGGGTTTCACAACGCGTGTGCGCGCGCACACGCGCACACCTTAGAGGGAACATTGCCTACTACACCATATCACCCAACAGCGACCCAAATGTTGAGTTTAGCAACGCTACGTGGAAGCTGTATTGGAGCGCCAGCGTAACAACCCCAGTAATGAAAGTTTTGCTTATTAATCTCCTTAGTCAGATGTATTCGTACATAACACTCGTCAGTGAATTGGATAAGTTTCAAAAACTCAGGATCTTCTAGCTTTGCTAACATCCATGTTGCGAATTCCACTCGTTTTTTGTTTTTGAACATTAGTCAGTGAAGCTTGTAAATTAATTTTCTAGGAAAAAAGGTTTAATTCGGTACGAAGTATACGATGAACAGATGTTCATGAAATAGCTACTTCTGCTGACAAACGTTGAATTGACTTTGCGGACTGCCCGCAATAATTTCATGAACCACATTTACTGCTGCACAATTCCTGTGGATCGACGCCTACCACCATTATTCTTATGTTGATTGCTTACATTTCTTTTGGTTTGAAATTTTCTAACAATTCGCAATATTGTCTTTTTATCGGGTGGATCTCTGCATCCATATTCTCTGCAAAAGTTCCTCTGCACTTGCATCACAGAATTTGTCACATGAAACCACTCAACGATCTTGATTTTCTGTTCCAGCTGCAAACGTGGCATCACAGTTTGAGGGTTCAGCCATAATGTTCCGTGTAAACTAGAGACTAAGACCAGTTATGCCTTGTGTGGCCTTACTAGGCTATAGTCTATAGGTAGTGGTATCGTCTTTTCCTAATTTTGTAGAAATTAGGAAAAGTTATTGCTTCAAGTATGAAACGGTGAAAGAACAATTTTAATATACAATATTTATTAGTTATTAAGTAATGAAAGATTAGAAATGTTTAGGTATATGTATATTGGCATATGCGGAATAAAACCCCAATCTGTTACCTTTCTGAAGAAGAAACCCCAATAATAAAATATGCATCCATTATAAAATAACGGGCAAATGAAAATAGGGACATTTGAGGATATTTAAACGCCTTCAGGGAAACTAAAAATAAAGATGAGTCCGCCCAGCTAATATACTAGGGGCACTCAATATATTTTGCCTCACCCTTTTTTCTTAGCTAAATAATAGGCTATGGGGCTGAAATGTCTTTTGGGCCGTAAGTTTGAACTTTCTGCGCTTCACATAACAGGATTTTTTTCTAGTTTGAACCCCCTTCCTTGTATAAAACCGCTTTTAAACGCCCTTGTATAAAACCGATGGTTAACGCAGCTTCGAAAATGGCGTCTGACAGTGATGTGCATCGTAAATAGAGAGCTGTTATCGAGTTCTTAGCCGCAGAGAAGGAAACAGTTGGATATATATTCACAAACGTCTACAAAACGTTTACTGAGATGCTGTTGTTGATCGAAGCATAGTTGGACGCTGGTCTAAACGTGTGAGATCATCGGAGAGAGGGAGAGCCAGCCTCGATGATAAGCTACGCAGCGGTCGCCCTGCATCGGCTGTGACATCTCACACTGTGCAACGTGGTAACAGCATCATTCGACCAAATCGGCACGTCACATACAAGGAGCTATCACTGGAGCTAGGAATTAGTGAAGGAAGTGTGAATACGATAATTCAGCAACTGGGATACTCAAAAGTGTGTTCACGGTTTGTTCCTCGCCAACTGACTGAAGATCACAAAACCCAAAGAAAAGAAATTGCTTCTGAGTCGTCAGTTCGATAGGAGACGGAAGGGGATGACTTTCTTTCACGAATTGTGACTGGAGATGAGAATTGGGTACACCACTTTGAATCTGAAACAAAACGCCAATTCATGGAGTGGCATCACGCAGACTCCCCACGCAAGAAAAGTTTAAAATGGCTCCCTCTGCAGGAAAGGTTATGGCCACCATCTTCTGGGACATGAAAGGGGTGATTCTGGTGAACATTATGAAGAAAGGACAAACAATCAACTCAGAGGCATATATTGCTACTCTACAGAGACTCCAGAGATGTATAAAGCGAGTTCGACCGGAGAGAAAACTGGAAGACGTCTTTCTTTTGCACGATAACGCTTGACTGTGTTACCCCACCCTCCATACAGCCCGGATCTGGCACCTTCAGACTTCCTTTTGTTTGGGCCAATGAAGGATGCTATTCGTGGAAGAAAGTTTCAGAGTCACAATGTAGTTTGTTGAGGAGGTTAAGAGGTGGTTCCAGCGGAACCCAGCGGACTTTTACCAGCAAGGTATAAAGGCCTTTGTTTCGAGGTGGAGGAAAGCCGTAGAAAAGAATGGAGACTATGTGGAAAATAAAGACTTGTAAAAAGGGTATGTAACTACTTGTGTACAAAAATTTCTGAAACTTACGAGGAAATTTGTTTGGGCCAATGAAGGATGCTATTCGTGAAAGAAAGTTTCACAGTGACGCTGTAGTTGTTGAGGAAATTGAGAGGTGGTTCCAGCGGAACCCAGCGGACTTTACCAGCAAGGAATAAAGGCCCTTGTTTCGAGGTGGAGGAAAGCCGTAGAAAAGGATGGAGACTATGTGCAAAAATAAAAACTTGTAAAAAAGGTATGTAACTACTTGTGTACAAAATTTCTGAAACTTACAGGGATACTTGGAAAGAAAAAAAAAGTTGGGGCAAAATAACTGAGTGGCCCTCGTACATCCAAATTTGCTTAGTTTATACATGGAATTTTCAAACAAAATTATTCAATAATATTGTTAACTTTCATCTAAAATGGCTACGGTATATTGACGACATTTATGTCTGTGGCTCAGTTATTTAAATGTTCATGAATTCCCTAATAATATGAACAGCTTAGTTCCCTCTGTTAATTTCACCTTAGAAATTGAAAGAGATAATCCCATTCCATTTCTTGATATGATTATTCATAGAAATACCAATGGTTTTCAATTTGAAATTCATCGGAATCCTACCAATAATAATTCTTATGTGCATTTCTTTTCAGACCACTATAATTCCGTTAAACTATGTATATTCATGCGCCTCGGTGGTGTAGTGGTTAGCGTCGCTGACTACGAATCCATCGGCCCCGGGATCGAGACCCAGTGACGGCAGCCGGCGCGCAGCAAAACCCAGCTGTTCCTCCTTCCACACAATAAAGAAAGTGGTTGGTAGATAAATGGGTACCCTGGGTGGCCTAGTGGTTAAGACGCTGGGCTGCTGGTGGGGCGTGGTTCGGATTCCACGTTAAACTGTAGTTCTAAAGTAGAGTGAAAAGTTTGACCTTCGTCAGAATGAACAATTCGGGCGGGAGCTAACCAAAGGTTTGTAATACCAAAGGTTTGTAATACCAAAGGTTTTATGTTCCGAAGATCCATGAGAATAGTTAGTCCAGAATTCTTAGATAATGAAATTAACAAATTGTTTTACATTGAAAGCAAATTATGTAACCCTAATTATTTCTTGGAGAACTGTCTAAATAAAACTAAGAAGTCTTTCTGTTATGTTAGTTAACAAAGGGGACAAAGAATTTAGAAACATGTTGTGTTTGCCATATCATAAAAATTTCATTCACTTAACTCGTGATTAGAGGCGTGGGAATCGGGTAGCCAAACAAAGTCGATTTGCTCAATGTCAACATGCACAAGGTCGATCTGCATAATGTCGATATTTAAATTAGGTCAGGTTAAGTTCAATTGGGGTAGGTTAGGTTTGAAACCTGGAATTCATATACTCGCGTAAGGTCGAACGTCGACATTTTGAAATTTGATTTTGTTCATGTAACGCGTAGGAATTAATGTTACGTTGATTCACAATAATTGTGTCAAGAGTTTATTAATTCGTAATACCCTTGCGAATGTCCTTGGATGTATTTATTCTATTAAATGTAAAGATTGTAATTTGTGTATATGTTGGTCAAACAGACAAAACTTTGGCCACTAAAATCAAACAGCATAAATATTCGCGCAGCTAATGAATCTAACGCCATATTTGTTCATGTACATAATAATAATTCCACAATTGGTTGGAATAATTCAGATGTCTCGTTCAGAAATAAGAACAATGTTGAAAGAAATATAATTAAAGCAGCGTGTATTAAGCATATTAGTAATTTTAATGTTAATTCCGGTACATATGAATTTGATGATTGTATTTCCAACTTTATTCTTAATTAGTATAAAAGAATTATATCCTTGTGAGAGTTTCTGATGAGGCATGTAGGCTACTCTATATAAACTGGGTGGACTCGTCTGTATTTTCAGTTTCCCTGAAAATGAGTTGAAATATACTCGAAAGTACTCGGATTGAACGTTTCATTTTTTCTGCGAGTTATTTCACAACAAAAAAGTTTGATGTGAATCTTAGACAATATATATGTAGTGGCAGAGACGTTTTCAAATACTTTAGCGATGTTCCATCAACACAAACACGACCAAGATGACGTCACAAGCACGACTAAGACGTCACAACGCGGGACTACTTCAGGGTATCACACCAACTTCGTTACAAGGACTTCTGGACGCACCTCGATTTCTCTCTCTTCGAAGACCAGTGAACCGAGAGCTACCACCATGTAAACATCTTTTGCGCAGGCCCCATTTTGGCCTGGTGTCATTCACCTAACTTTATTTAAAGACTAATCATTACCTCGCGCGTTATTAATATCAAGTCATTATTATATTGAAATCATTATTCAAGTGTACACATTATTTCGAATGTAAACAACCAACTTACATTTTGCATCATTCATAAATCATTTACTTTGTTCAATAAAGAAAGAAAACTTATTCTAGCAGTCAACCTAATACATAACATAATTTGATCTGCAAAGATCTGGTGACCTCCAGCCTTATCATTAACAATCAATTGACCATTATTATCATTATTATAGTGCCGATTTACGCAATAAAGTGGTAACACTACCGGTCAAAAGTTTAAGTACACCCTGAAATATTCATAAATTTCAAATTTTGTTTAAAAGTTTTTCATTTATTAACTAAGTTATCATGACACAAATTCATAAGTACAAACATGGGAACTTAAATAACAACAAATCAGGATAATTTACCAAAAGCAAAGTCTAAATTTTAGATTCATCAAAATAACCTCTTCTAGCAGCAATTACAGCAGAACAAATTCGAGGCATGCGCTCAACAAGAGAAAGAAGATAGTCTGGTGAAAGCTGCTGCCAGCACGCTTGTAAGAGTTCCCAGAGCTTCTGAACACTGGATGGCTGCTTGGCTTTCACTCGTCGATCCAGTTCATCCCACATTAGCTCGATGATGTTCAGATTCGGGGACTGTGCTGGCCATTCCATAAGTGTGAGCTGACGTTGCCGTTCTTTCTGCTTCAGGTAATTTTGACACAGCTTGGAAGTGTGTTTAGGATCGTTGTTTTGCTGCATTATATACTGTTGGCCAACTAGTCGCAGTCCAGATGGGATGGCATGGCGCTGTAGAATGCTGTGATAGTCACGTTGGTTCAGTATTCCAGTGACTTTGTGGAGATCTCCAACTTGCTCCCCTGCAAAACATCCCCAGACCATCACACTTTCTCCACCCGTGTTTCACTGTTGGCACAACACACTGCTGTCATTCTTTCACCCGCTCTGCGCCGCACAAATACTCTGCGTTTGGATCCAAAAACTTCGAACTTTGATTCGTCAGTCCAAAGGACAAATTTCCACTGCTCAACAGTCCATTTTTGGTGTTTTTTAGCCAAGGCTAGCCTTTTCTTTTGTTCTGGAGTCTCAGTATTGGTTTCTTTGCTGCAATTCGTCCTTTTAATCCTGCCTCTCTTAGTCTTCTCTGAACAGTTTATGTTGAAATTGTTGTACTTCTGGAGTTGTTCAGCTGGGCTTTGATTTCAGCTGCTGTGAGGCGTCTGTTGCGCAGACTGGTGACTCGGATATACTTGTTCTCTGAGTCTGTTGTGGTTCTTGGTCGCCCTGACCTTTTTCTGTCCTTATTTTGACCAGTTTCTTCGTACCGTTTAATGGCACAAGCAACCGCATTCACAGAAACTTTTAATTTTTTGCAATTTGCTTCAGTGATTGGCCCTCATTTCTGAAAGTTACAATCGACTGTCTTTTTTCTGTTGTTAACTGAGCTTTGGCATCCATTTTTGCTTTTTGAAACAGAAATATACCTTAAACTGCACAGTTAGCTCCTCTGCAAGGATTTTATAAGTAAAGACCTGCAGCGCATGTTAATAACTGATCACATGTATTAACATACTCCTGAAAAAACACACTACCGCAGTAAAGACTTTTAAACTGTTTTTGGACTTTTGTGCAGAGCTAATGACATTAATTTTAGGTTGCATATTAGTTGTCAATTAACACATTTTGAAGGCTATTTTGAAGAAGCTGCTGTGTTACAACACTGCATAGGACAGATGCACTGAAGCATACAATATGAAAGCCAGGTAAGCAACTTCATCTCTAGTACCTGTCAGGTTTGCATTTGCATGAACTAATCAGCAAAACATTGGAAATTAGTAGGTGTACTTAAACTTTTGACCGGTAGTATATATATATACAGGGCGTCCCAAAAAAATGTATACACACTTTAAATACTTATAAAGGCAGTGTTTATTAAAATACATTTCATTTTCAAAATGTAATAGAATCTACAGACATTATTTAATTGTTTTGTCAACGCCTGTTTTCAAACTGACGTCCGTTCTGGTCCAGGCACTGCTGATAACGCGAAGCAATGGAATCGCAAACATCACGAAACATTTCGTTTGGTATTTGTGTGTATTCTCGTTCAATGGCTGCTCTCAATTCAGCGACTGTTGCAGGTTTTATAGCGTAGACTTTGTCTTTTAAGTATCCCCATAAAAAAAAGTCTAGTGGTGTGAGGTCTGGTGAACGCGGAGGGTATTCTACGAAACTCCTTCGTCCAATCCACATCCACATCGTGCCAAGTACCACTCGCAATACTCCACTCTTCGGTCCGGATCATCATCTTCATTAATAGCATGGACTAATCTTGGAATGTAACTTTTCCATTGACAGCGCTTCAAAATGCGTTGGACAGACGATTCTGAAATTCCTACCTCACGACTCGCTTGCCGCACAGATTTTCTTGGACTTTGGTGATACGTTTCCAGTACTCTTTCTTGCTTTGTGGGGCTTGTCGATGTCCGTGGTCTTCCGGAACGCTTCTTGTGGACATTCTGAACAGTTCCATCGGCTTCAAACTTATCTCTAATTCGAGTGATGGTAAGTCGCGTTGGTGGATCTGTTTGAAACTCCCTCCTAAACTGTCTTTGCACTTCAACTGCGTTTTCACACTTCCAGTAGCATTTTAGAATGAATTTCCTTTGTTCAAAGCTTAGTCTGACTGCCATTATTAATTCTAATGGGTTTAACTTGGAAAGAAAGAAACATCAATTGAGCTATCAGCTGTTAAAGTGTGTATACATTTTTTTGGGACGCCCTGTATATATATTATAAGGACAAATTTCCACTGCTCAACAGTCCATTTTTGGTGTTTATTAGCCAAGGCTAGCTTTTTCTTTTTGTTCTGGAGTCTCAGTATTGGTTTCTTTGCTGCAATTCGTCCTTTTAATCCTGCCTCTCTTAGTCTTCTCTGAACAGTTTATGTTGAAATTTTTGTACTTCTGGAGTTGTTCAGCTGGGCTTTGATTTCAGGTGCTGTGAGGCGTCTGTTGCGCATCTGGTTATCGCATCTGACCGGCAATCGGAAGATCCCGGGTTCGATTCCGGGTGGTTACCTCATTTTTTCATTTGTTTCGTTCTCTCTCTCTCGTCTTGCGCGGAATATCTCCTATACAAGCGTCGTTCTTTACGTGTATATATATATATATATATATCACATTCTTTGCTAAACTTTTATTTCGCTTTTTCTTTATTTTCAATCTCATTTTTTTTTTCATTTTTTGTAATTTTTGCGGAAGAACTTAATCAGACCTTACAAAAGTAAAAACCTCAGTAAAAGTATTAATTTAATTATCTGTAACATGAAAGTTTGGAACGAAATATTAATAATTGAGGAGTTGTATGAATGACATGTATGAAGTAGTAACTTGGGTAATGGTAGTATTAATATAGCCATTTTGTTAAGGTATGATGATTAAAACATATGTATATTATTTCATTTTCAAACGCGTGTCTGTCACGAATATTCTGTCACGAATATACGCTTTCATTACTGTCGGCTGCGCGTGTATGCTTTGAACCAAGTGTAAAAAAAGGACGAAATATACTTTTTAAAAGCTAAAGTATTTCAACAGTAGACCGATAGTTTACCGAGAGTAATGCTAAAGTAGATGAAGCATTTCTCTTTTTGACGAGTGGGATCTTCTGAAACAAAAAGAAAAATGCAAAAAATATACTTTTGCTCTTAAAGTACTTCGGTCTTTAATTATTCTGTATTCAGAATACATTCACTCCTTCTTTTGTATTTCGTTCTAAAACAGACACAGCGGGTAGTCTTTTAGAATATACAATATATCCTTTGAAATTTAACATTTTGTGAAACTCTTTATAAACTCGCTATACATACACATTATTCTTCTCCCTTCTAAACTCCAAAGACAGTATAAAGAACCGCTTGAGTCCCTAAATCTTTGTATCCTGAGCGTAAAACGGTGAAGTAGAATTAAAATAATTAAAATGAAAATGAAAATAAAGGAAACGTTTATATTCTAAATAAACGAAAATACCTTAATAAATGCAAAAAACTTCACTTTTTCTACGTGAAAGTCACAATATGATAATAAAAACCCACTCTAATAGACAGAGTTTATTTCCACAACAGTTTCGATGCCCACTAGCATCCTTTTCGGGTGGATACAGAAAAACGAATGAACCAATGAACGAATGGTTCATTCGTTTTTCTGTATCCACCCGAAGAGGATGCTAGTGGGCATCGAAACTGTTGTGGAAATAAACTCTGTCTATTAGAGTGGGTTTTTATTATCATATTGAAAATACCTTAGTTATCCTTTTTCATATAGAAAAGGAAAATTCTTTAAATTATTCATGAATTTCACAGTTTTCAGGAAATAGAACAAAGAGAGAGTTTTCATGCTAATTCCTTTATCATCTCACGTGGTTAGAGATAATATTTATTTTTAATATAATTCTCTAATTATACGCATATTATACGAACCCAGCAACCCGGCCATGGACTGTCCGAGGCCAGTCTGAGAAGTGGAGAGAGGGGTGTAGTGACGAGCGCACTGCGCATAACGTACTCGACCCTGTTCGACTTTTAAAGGAGGCTTGTTTTTCTCGGTTGGTAGTGTTGTTGCCCGTCTCATTGCCCTCAGTTGGAAGAAGGACGTAGAACATACAAACCAACCAACCGAATAGAACCCAGCCAAAGGATGTCCCGAGCCAGTCTAAGAAATGGGGAGGGGGTCAGTGACGAACCCGCTGCACGTAATGTATTTGGCTAGACCCAGATTCCCTTTTAAAGGGGACTTATTTTTCCCTGTTGGTGGCGTTAACGTCCTTCTCATTGCCCTCAGTTGGACGAATGACGGTGAAGATCAAGCAATTAATGTTATTTGTATTGATGCATATAAGTATCGGCAGGATATGTTTTCTAACTAATTATATATACAAGATCAGTTAACATCTTATCCTTCATCTAATAAGCAAACATTTTTGAGAGGTAGGAAGAAAAAACGACAATTTTGAAAATTTAAAGGCCTCACTTATGTAAAGTGCGAAAAAAGTTCATCAGAATTTTTAGTAAAAGAAACCCTTCAGCCCTGCAACAAGTCGCTGCATAGGAAGATTCAGGTCTGTATATTAACGTCTGGAAATAGGTACCGAATAAAGCTTTATAGCCTACTTTTCCACGGAACTAAAAGTTAATCAGTCGATCATTTTGTGGCTCGGCTCTTTGCATCGATTGTATTCCAAGATCGAAATAAAGCGTTAACTCCGACCTAACCATGAGAAATGCACCCCATGAAAGATTTCAATAGACCGAAATAAACATCCTGCAACCAAAATAATTAAAGGCAAAATAATTATATAAAGCTAAATATTAATTTTACTTAAAATATATTTAAAAATATTAATTACGAAACTGCTATTTCTTCGTGTAATTGGATTTTAAATTAATTTTCAGAAATTTATATTTCACAAATTGAATTTCGTCAGTCTTTCTTCAAGTAGATACAATCAGTTTAACTAAAATAATAATAATAATTATAATAATAATAATAATAATAATAATAATAATAATAAATAAATAATAATAATAATTTCTTTTAATTTAATAACGAACTAATGTCAGTATTATTGTTTAGTCCCAGCTTGATGTTCAAACTCAGTTTATGAGCATATTATTATATATAGGGTGATGCATAAATGTGTTTCCTAAATCGCAGCGTGTATTCTTGAGAAAAGTAAAGAAAAAAGACCATATAAACATAGATCGAGAAACCTATAGGTTTTGAGCTATAGCACGCGACAGAAAAATGAAACTCCTAAAGATTTTTTACATTTTAGGCAAATACAGAATGATACATTTACTTCATTAAAGTAAATGTTCGAAATTCTTTCCTACTTCTTGAATGCATGCCTCAGCACGTCGCACCAGTGATTGTCTGACACACTCAAAAATTTCTGGAGTATAGCGGATCGTTTCGCAATTGTCTCGAACTCGTTGCCACAATTCATCACGTGCTCGAACTTCTGTAACAAACTAGGCTTTTAAATTACCCCAGAAATAATATTGAAGAGGATTTAAATCTGGTGACCTAGGTGGCCACGGAATAGGACCAACTCGCCCTATTCACTTATCAGGATACACAGCATCAAGATATTCCTTCGTTAAACGGGCGAAATGAACTGGTGCACCATCATGCATGAACCACATTATATATACAAGATAATATTCTGATATTACGTGATATATAATATATATACAAGATTATATATATTATATATAGAAGATTATATATATATTATTATATATACAATATAATAGTCTGATAGGCACATCTTCAAGTAGCACTGCAAAGTCTGCTCAAGGAAATGCAATGATCACACTGTGTATTTGTATGAAATGTAAAAAAATTTAGAAGTTTCATTTTTCTGTGGCGTGCTATAGCTCGAAACCTACGGGTTTCTCGGGCTATGTTTATATGGTCTTTTTTCTTTACTTTAGTTTCAAGAATACACCCTGCGATTTATGAAACACATTTATGCATCACCCTGTATAGTTCAGTATTTAGTTGCCATAATATGTACAATTGCGGAAAGTTTGCTGAAAAAATAAGAAAATAAGTTCAGAATATTTTCAAAATTTTAATTAAATGTTTGTTCTTTTTCGGTGCGAATTTCTTTCCGCAATTGTATATCACAATGAAACGTTTATTTATGTTACTTGTACAGTTATTTCAGTGCAGTTCATTAATTTTTTCTGATCTTTGTTTAAAAGCGTACACACACACACACACACACAGACGAATACAAGATAGTTTATATACAGTTTGCAGACAGGTTGTTTGGAGTAAAAACCTTTCATGTTCACAGAATTAGTTATATCTGCATTAATGAACTCATATGCATGGTGTGGAGCAGTCTGGCCAACTGTCTCCTGTGCAACTTATAATTTAAGTAGTTGTGCAAGTTTGGTGATGCTCCTTGCTATTTCTTATTTTAATACTTAGCCAGATTTGCTAAGAAATAGTAAAATATCAATTGATCTATGGTTTTCCTATCTTTTTCAGCTAGTCCAGCAAATTCTAATAATCTTCTGCACCAAGAATTCAACAGAATTAATAATTAAATTAAAAGTCCAAAAATCCTTTCTGTATACAGAGTAAAAGCCACGGAGGAATTGCGATGCAGCTCAAAATATCCAAAGGAGCAGTTCAACGAACCCAACAACAGGAGCAGAAAAATAGCAGGTTGGTTACTTGTAGCAAAATCGGCCTAGAATAACTGCTGCAAGAAAAAGATCGCGTTATTCAAAGACTCCTTAGTGAATCGTTTTAAGACAGCTCTAGAAATGCGTACAACTATTCATGAGGATCTTGCATGAAAATGCTGTAAACACGTCCACAATGAAAAGAAAGCTTCAGGATCGTGGGCTGCAAGAAAAAGTTGCTGCCAGAAAACTGTACTGTATATATTAGTGATAAGCAGTGGTGGGCAAATTACTAAGATTTCGTAATCGAGTAAAAGTAGAATTACTTGCCGAAAATAGTAATAAAGTAGAAGTAAAATTACTTGCATAAATAAGTAATAGATTAAAAGTAAAAATTACTTATGTCTGAAAAGTAACTAAAAGTATAAAGTAGAAATTACTTCTCTGGATTAATTAATTATATATTGCTTTTCAATGTCTATTTTTATTTACATAGCACAAATTTGCAGCACTGATATTCTAGTGATATGATTAAAGTTTTAACTGCTAAATTGCAGATATTACTGAAGTTTATACATTACATTACACAATTCTGGGCCAAAATTCCTGGATTAAAATACATATAGCAACAATGCTCCATTATTATCAATAATATGGGATTGGAGAATAAACAGCCTTGGGAGATCTAGAAAAAAAAAATATATATATAAAATGTAATTGTATAGCTTTTTTACAAAAGCAATGAAGTAAAAAGTAGTTACTATTTATAAATTTTTAATCGATTACAAGTAAAAAGTAGTCGTTCAAAAAAGTGATTAGTTACAAGTAGATTACTGGAAAAACTACTTAGTTACTGTAATCGATTACAAATGCTTCGTTACTTGCCCACCACTGGTGATATGAATAAGAAAAAGAAGCTTGAGTTTGCAAATGAACGTCAAAACTGGTGAGATGAATGGAAGAATGGGTCTGCAGAGGGGTGCACGAGACCAAAACTGAACTTTTTTGAAAATGAAAGGCGTTGGTTTGGGAGACGACGTACTCATAAAGGGTTTCAATCTGACTGTATCAGTAAGGCTGTGGAACATGGTGGTTCTTTGATGATGTGGATTTGCTTCAGTAGAACATTGTGTCGTCAATTTTTATTCATCATGCACTGCCGAGGTGGGGTCCGTTTAATTGGGAGTGGATTTATCTTATAAGAAGAGACCTAAAACACACTGCAGTACTCAATAATACTTGATTACAGAGGCAGGAGTAGAATAGGAGGGCTGAAGTGCTGAAGTTTCCACTAAGTAGTCCTGAACTTCCAATGAGCATTTATAAAAATAACTAAAACATGATATCTCAAATGCAAAGCCAAACACCTATAGAGGGCCTCTGGGATATTATCCATTCAAAATGGCAGTCATATTTGGATTCAGATTTATGATCAGTATCATATACTGTACGTATAATTCTGGAATAATTACACTGGCCAACAAGTATTTTTCAGCAGATATAATTATGGGTGGGCTAGATAGCTGTTGAGACGCTGACTCCAAATCTGCTTTTGGTTTTCCTCTAGCACGTCTAGTTTTCGAGATATGACTGATCATAATATATATAATAAATATAATATATATATATATCATAATATAATACCATATATAATATATATAATATGCATATAACTATATAATATAACATATAATACTGTATAATATACAATATATAATATGCGTCCTTTATACATGTAGCGGAGTATTTTGTCGTTTCAATTTAGGCTTTCCGCAGGTTGGCTTGTGGTATTTTAAGTGAGAGCAGTTGCTGGCCACAGATTTGCAAACGTTGCACATGTACACCCTTTTATTCTTTGGCGTAACAGTCACATGTCTTGTTATGTGTTGTGTTTTGTTTTGTTTTGTGACGCCCACTTACACATTTTATTTTTTTAGGTGATTTACATCAACCCACTCATCGATCATCATGCCTCGAAAGTGTAAAAATCACCCCAACAATTTTTGTTACGTGTGCGGCTCGTTCGCGACTAAATCATAATGGCGTACAATCACAATGGGGATCTTCGGAAAACTTACCGGTTACACTTCGGCTGTCCACTAGGCGACCAAGATAAGGCGTGGGCGCCACATGTTATCTGTACCGCTTGTTCGAATGGATTACGTAACTGGTTGAACCAAAGGAAAAAGTCGATGCCGTTCGCTATACCCATGATATGGAGGGAGCCGAGAGACCATCATGGCGATTGTTACTTTTGCAATGTTTACATAACTGGATTCTCCGTGAAGAACAAGCATAACATTGTTTATCCGAAAGTAGACTCCGCGATCAGACCGATTCCTCACGATGACACGATGCTGATTCCGGTACCTCCACAGCATGGACTCGATTCTTTAGAACAGGGGTTCCCAAATTGTGTACCGCGGAACACCAATTTGGGAACCCCTGCTTTAGAAGATGAAAGGGAATCCGACGAAGGTGCGATTGGCGGAGATGCGGGACCTTCGGTCGATCTTGACTACACACCTGACGAAGAGCAATCGGAGCCGGAGAGGCTTACCCAAAACGAATTGAATGACCTCACTAGAGACCTAGCCCTCTCCAAAGAGAAATCAGAACTTCTCTCCTCGAGACTCAAGCAGAAACACTTACTTGAGAAGAACGCCCGCGTATGTCACTATCGAAAACGAAACCATGATTTGGCGACATTCTTTACAGTAGACGGTTCGCTCTGCTATTGCCATGATATCAATGGACTTTTCGAGAACTTGTCGCAGGTACACACACCATCTGAGTGGCGCCTATTCATCGATTCCTCACAACGAAGCTTGAAAACGGTTCTCCTGCATAGGGGAACTTAAAGCCGTCCATCCCGATCGCCCACTTCGTTCATCTAAAGGAGACGTACGATAACATGAATATACTACTCGAAGCAATCCAATACAGCCCTCATCAATGGAATATCTGTGGTGATCTCAAAGTCATTGGTATGTTAATGGGCATGCAAGGAGGGTTCACGAAATAGTTGTTTCCTATACCTACGGGACAGCCGTGCTACCGTGGATCATTACATCAGACGTGACTGGCATCAAAGAAGCACATACGAACCAGGAACGGGCAGTGTCCAATTGTTCCTTTAGTTGATCCAAAAAAAATTTTCCTGCCACCTCTCCACATTAAACTCGACTTAATGAAAAATTTTGTGAAAGCGATGTGTGAGGCGAATTCGAGAGGGTTTCGATACCTTGTTGAGAAATTTGCAAACATCATTGCCCCGAAATTGAAGGAGGAAATCTTTGTGGGGCCCCAAGTCAGGGAGGTTCTGCAGGATGAAGGTTTTGAAGAAAGCCTCAATGCCTTAGAACTAAACCATGGCAGGCTTTCAAATGGATTTGTGGAAACTTCCTGGGTAACCACAAGTCTCCCGCATACAAAGATGGAGTTCAGAAACTGCTCGATGCATATCAAGAAATGGGCTGTCGCATGTCCTTGAAAATACATTTTTTACATTCGCATCTAGATTTCTTTCCCGAAAACCTTGGCGCGGTAAGTGACAAACAGGGAGAACGCTTCCATCAAGACATCCAGTCAATGGAAAATCGCTACCAAGGTTTCTGGAACGAAAGTATGCTGGCAGACTACTGCTGGATGTTGTACTGCGACGATCCGGACAAGGTTTACAAAAGAAAATCGTACTCGCAACGTTTTTAGGTTGGTGTACATTTCTTTTTATGAATAAAGTTGTACTTTTACGATAAATTGTGCTGAAATTAACACCAGTCATATGTCGATAACTAGATGTGCTAGAGGAAAACCGAAAACAGATTTGGAATCAGCGTACAAACCTAGTCTAGAAAAGTGTGTATATACATCTTTGATGAAAGAAAAAGGTTTGATTTTGTCGACCAGTGAATTATATAAATCATTTTCAGATCTAAAACATTCAATATACTTACTCTCCATAAGTAAAATTTAAAAACTACTTATTAAGAGTTATGTCGTGGTCAATGTCGTAACAACGCTTCCCGTCCATCAGCGAAGTTGACATTGGGTCTGGGTAGTAGTTGGATGGGGGACCCGTCCTCCGCGTCCAAATTATGTAGCGACCCGTGGTTCGGATCCCACATAAAGCTGTAGGTTCTCTCCGTCACATGCCCTTAGATGTTGCGAAGGAGGTCAAAAAACCCCGTCATTAAATTAACTATTTAATAAAGTAAAGAACGTTTCCTGTAAAAAAAAAATTACAATGCATTAAGGAATTTAACTTTAGAAAGCCTTCAGTTATGCATTTTATTTATTTACTGCTCATATTTCCACCTATAAATTTGGCGTCTGTGCTCATGACGCCATTCCTCCATTAAGGGCGAATAACTTTTAAATACGGTAATGGTGTAAAATTTGCATACATACTCATCATTCTCTTCCTTCAAATCTAAATGTAATAAGGGATAATATATATACACACAGTATATATATATATATATATATAGCGACATCACCAGGCACTTTCGTGGAGTGTCTCTTTGCCTTCTTAATGACAACACTTCCTTACGGGCATAACACTTCTCCTTTTCTATGAAAAATGACGTTCGACCTCGTTACAAGGGCCCTCCAGCATCACGTTTTCTTTCGCACCTCGCCCGAACCTCAGAACCTCTTCGGAACCACTTCACCAGTCGCAAGCGAACAGCCCGATTTGAAGACCATTATTAACGCCCTCTGGTGGGTATACCTTGCCATTCCTATTTTTATCTTCCATTTGCAAAGCTGGGCACAAACCGTTAATCCGTTAATCGTTAATTAACGAAGTTAACTTTTTCGTTAACGATTTAACTTTTAAGTTAACTTTGAAAATCATTATCGGACTAATTAACTTCCGTTACATTTAACTTCCGTTAACTCAAGTCCGTTAACCCAAAAAATTCATAAATAAACGTTTAAAAGTTTCTATTATTTTCAGTGCTGAGCAGGTGCGCAATTAATCCGCCACTGTTAATAGTGATGAACGAATTTCCATTTCCGCAGTGCAAAATCAGGCGATATATTTGTTTCCGTCGCCACAATTTGTGTCTTACCAAATATGATAGTTATTTATGGCATTGGTTTGAACAAAACATGGTCGACTGTAAAATCAGGCGGATAGATTTGCCATTTGAGTTGAATGTTTCAACTTCTTTCAAGAAATATCACGAGCATTTTAAGGCACTTTCAATAATATATATGTAACAATTACAACAAATAACTACATTCGTTTCATTTGCAGTCTGTCTCTTGCACAACATGTTTGTGCTAGTGAATATTTAAAAATAATCGTTGTCAAGTAAGTCATGTATATTTATAATATGTCTGTGAGTACCTTATTAGTAGTCTCCTTGATACATTTCAAGAACCATAAAACTGATCAGGTAAGATCACTTTTGGCAGGCATCGACAAAAGGTTTGGGCCCCTCCTGGAGGATGACGAATGCCAGCTGGCTGCTGCCTTCCATCCCAGGTTTCGTCTCATCTGGTTGGACAAGTATGACAACACCAAGGTCGCCAGGGTAAGGAAAAGCATGGAGGGTACAGTCGAGGAGGCCATGAAGCAGCAGTCCAACGAAGTGGGCAGCAACAGTGGAGGCAACAACAACGAGGAGGAGGAGGAGGAGGAGGATGACTTCTTCAGTGCTGTCATCCAGACAAAAGAGAGCAGCAGAAGCCACAGGTCACTCAAGGGCAAGGCCCAGAACTTGGTCAAGACCTGGCTGGAGACCAACTCCAAGGACTTGCTGACAGATGCTGCCTTCTTGGGTGAGCAAGTGTTGGTGGACTTGTTCATCAAGTTCAACACAGCCATCCCTCCAGTGCTGCAGTGGAGCGTTTGTTCTCTATGGGCAAGGACATCCTGAGGACCAAGAGATCATCCCTGTCTGATGAAAACTTTGATATGCTAATTTTCATGAAGGGCAACATGCATCTCATGGACAAAATGGAGAACGAGAAGAAGAGGGAAAATTAAATTATATATATATATTGTGTTTTTCATTTTTTTTATAATAAAAGTTAACGTTAACGGTTTATCGGTAACTTCCGTTACATGTTTAACGAATTAACGGATTAACGGTTAACGAAGTTAACTTTTTGGTTAACGGATTAGCGGTTAACGAAGTTAACGTTTTGGTTAACGGTGCCCACCACTGTCCATTTGTATCCTTTTGTAATTAATGTCCTCAATAATTCATGCACTCTTAACTTCATTCATTGTTTTGTTTAATAAAGGAAGAAAACTATACTAATTAGTAACAATATTTATTTGGTCGAAAGACCAGATTGATAACCCATTAATCCTTTCGGTATTGCATATGCAGGCGAAACGTATCATATATCCCACATACTGCGGTTTCTTTTTACAAATTAAAAAACATTAAGAACAATATTTTAACATACTAAATTGAAAGAAAATAATGTATAAAATAATACAAAACATTACTCGTTGCCAAAGAACCAGTTTCTGCCGCATAAAATATATACGTAGATCTACGTCTGTAGTACTCCTACCGACGATTGTTAATCTACGTCCATAGTAGCGAAAGGGTTAAAACTCATAAATGAACTCAACTGCGTTTATTATAGAGGGCTTACTGTCAACAGGCCCATATATATATATATATATATATATATAGGGGGCCCGAAACTTTTCAATGTACGTCCAAAAAAGCTGAGAAACCTCGAGCACACCAACCTGAATAATGTCAAGGACCAGCTGGACAGGTTCCTGTTCAAAGTCCCTAAACAATTATGCGTGGCTGACTACGAGGGTAGGACGAAAGCGAAAACCAGTTTTCTCTTCCACCAAATCCCGCTAATGAGGCGGGATGCAGCAGTATCTAAAAGCATATATATATATATATACTTTTAGATACTGCTGCATCCCGGCTTACATCTCATCTCACTAAAATATTTGAAAGAATAGTTAGAAAGAAAATCTATGACTTTTGGAAACTCAGAAAAAATTCAATGATAACCAATATGAGTTTCGGTCAGGCAGATCATGCCGATCACAGTATCACAACTAATGGAACACTACAACAACATTATTGATGCACTTGAAAGTAATGAAAACTATGATGTAAGATACACAGCCTTTGCCAAAGCGTTCGACAAGTGTGACCATGGAATCATAATACATAAACTGAAATATATGGGAATAACAGGAAAAGTAGGGAAATGGATATATAATTTCCTTAGTGAGCGGCGGCAAGTCGTTACAGTACAAGGAGTATCTTCATCAGAATCAGAGGTTCTCAGCTCAGTACCACAAGGAACAGTATTAGCTCCTCTACTCTTCATAATCATGCTAACTGACATAGATGAGGACGTTACCAGGGACAGCACAGTAGCATCTTTTGCCGATGACACAAAGATCAGTAGAAAAATAAGAAACCCAGAAGATATAGGATCTCTACAAGCCGACATGAACAGAATCTACAAGTGGACGGAAGACAACAATATGAAGTTTAACACTGAGAAATTTCAGCTGTTACGGTACGGAAAAAGAGAAGACCTAAAATCCATGGAATATTATACCCCAAATGGACAGGAAATTCAGAGAAATTCTAAAGCAAAAGATTTAGGGGTTGTAATGACTGATGATGCGAAATTTGAAACACAAAATAAGATAGCAGTAAACAGAACAAAGAGAATAACTGGGCAGATACTGAGAACCTTTAAACGAAGGGATAGGAATATAATGATTCCTCTACTGAAAACACTGATCATATGCAAATTGGAATACTGCTCGGTCCTAACATCCCCATATAACAAAGAAAGACATTGGACAGTAGAAGGGATTCAGAGAAGCTTCACAGCCAAGATCAATGGGTGCAAAGAACTAAATTACTGGGAAAGGTTACGTGAAGTAAGTCTATATTCACTGGAAAGGAGAAGAGAGAGATACACCATTATTTACACTTGGAAAATAATGGCGAAAATAGTCCCTAATCTTACTCTGCACCCTGTAACTCCCCAAACAACAGTGAAAAGTAGGAAAGGAAGACTGTGTCGTGTTCCCAAATTAAAGGGTAGACAGGGAACATCCTTAACCCTGAAAGAAAATAGTTTTGTTGGGAGAGGAGGACCAAAACTGTTTAATCAGCTGCCAAAGCCCTAAGGAACACGAATGGTGTTGCAGTGGACAGCTTCAAAAGAAGATTAGACGCTTGGATCAGAACAATCCCCGATGAGCCTGGCGTACCTGGCTATGTGAGGTGGAGAGTACAAGAAACCAACCCACTACTTCACTAAGCCAACTCGAGAGGAAAGGCGACAAGCTTGACCTTCGTGAAATGAGGAATCATCGCACGGAACCTTTGAAAGGTTGAAAGGAAAAGTATATATATAAATAAATTATTTCACGAAGGTAATAGGGCAATAAGATAAAAATAACCACAAATGAAAATTAAAACACGAAATGGTCCTCAAGCGCTTTCGTCTATTGACATCCTCAGGAACACTGAAATTAATAAAAAAATCGAGACACTATATACATTTCATAAAGAAAAACAAAAATTATACGATTGATGCAGAGAATATTGGATGAGGAGTATATAATCCATGTAGAAAAGCTACCAGAATTTTAGTGCCTTGCCCTTCTCATCTGAATCTAATCTGAAATAATTCAAAATAACAGAATCGAGCGAAAAAAACGCCCTGGCTGAGGTTGAAATTGTTTGTAATTAAACTTACAAATAATTTCAACCATAGCCAGGGCCCTTTTTCGCTCGATCCTGTTATTTTTAATTCTTTCAGACCGGATTTAGATAAGAAGGGGAAGACGTTAAAATTATGGTAGCTTTTTCATATGGATTTTATACTCCTCATCCAATATTTTCTGCACCAATCGTATAATTTTTGTTTTTCTTTATGAACTGTATATACTGTCTCGATCTTGTTATTAATTTCAGTGTTCCTGAGGACGAAACCGTTTGAGCACTATTTCGTGTTTTAATTTTCTCTCGTAATTATCTTCATTATTCATTATATACCTCGTTAACCTCCTCGTTGATGTTCCGTGTGTTGATCTCTCTTTACACGAAATTCAAGCTGGTGACCCCGCCTCTAGGCCTGGCTTGGTGGAGGAACGAGTTGCTTTCTTGCGCTCTCCATCGTACATAGCCTGGTACACCCGGCTCATCTGGTACCGTCCTGAGCCAGGCATCTTGTCTTCTCTTGAAGACTTCAACTTTCACCCCCTGTAACGTTTCTGAGGTCCTTTGGAAGCTGGTTAAAAAGTGTTGGCCCCCTGACAACCAAGCTATTTTCCTTCAGTGTTGAAGAGGTCCCTTGTCGGGCCTTTAATTTGGGAACACTACACATCCTGCCTTTTCTATTTTCCAGTGTTGTTTGAATGGTAATTGGGTTTAGTTTGAGGTTTGGTACCAGTTTTTCGATCATTTTCCATATGTAGATTATGGTATACCTCTTTCTTCTTTCCAGAGAGTGCAGATTTAGTTTACTTAGTCTTTCCCAGTAGTTGAGCTCTTTGCAGCAATCAATCTTTGCTGTGAAATGTCTCTGCTTTTCTTCTATTCTATTAGTTTCTTCCTTCTTTACATGGAGACGTCAAGACCGAGCAGTATTCAAGTTTTGGTATAATCAGTGTTCTCAGCAGAGGAATCATTACTGTCCTGTCCCTTCTTTTGAACGTTCTTAGTACCTGTCCCGTGACTCTTTTTGCTTTATTTATCGCTATCTGATTTTGTGTTTAGAATTTCGCATCATCGGTCATTATTACCCCCAGATCGATTGCTTTCGTGCTTTTCTGAATTTCCTGTCTATCTGGAGCATAATATGCAGTCTGTTTAAGTTCCGTGTATATGACATCGTAGTTGTCATTGCCTTCAAGTGCATCTAGGATATTGTTATAGTGTTCTATTAGTTGTGATAGTCATGATCTACCTGATCGGAATCCGTGTTGATTTTCGTTGAATCTTTCCAGTGTCTCCAATAAATCGTAGATTTTGCTCTAAATATTCTTTCAAATACTTTGGTGAGGTGGGACGTCAGTGAAATTGGTCTATAGTTCTTTGCTTGAGATCTATCCCCGCCTTTATATATAGGGACAATGTTTGCTCTTTTCAAGATGCTCAGTATTTTCCAGTGTCGAGGGATCTTCTCCATATCCAGTATAAAGGTGCAGCTATTTAATTTTTACAATTTTTAATCAATAATGCGTTCCAATTGTCCGGACCTGCAGCTGAATGTGGTTTCATTTGTCCTATAGCTCTCGCTACATCTTCTGGGATAAAATTAAAGTCTGTTTGTCACTTTTTGGGGTACTGAAAACTGATTCATACTGGGCTCTCAATGTTTCAGATATTTCTTTTAGATCGTCGGTTGGTCATTATTTCTCTTCCTTAAGGGCCCGATAGCGGAGCGCGTTTTTGTTTTCCTGTTTGCATTGCTCTAGAAGTATTTTGGATTTTCCTTTATTGCTTTTACCGCCTTTTCCACTTCCCTCTCTGTATGGTCCTTAATCAGGGTTTGTATTTCCCATCGATACCCTCCATTTTTTCTTGTATTACTTTCCTGGCATTATCTCCGCACTTGGTTAACTTCGCCTCCACTCTCTTTCTTTTGCAGAATATTCCTCTCTTTTGCTTCTCTAGCCAGCTCCTCTTTCCTTTTGGCTGTGATTTCGGAGCATATCTTTCTAAAATTCTCAGCGTCTTTTCTTCCAAGGTTGTTAGCATTTCTTCCGTTGTTTTATTCTCTAAAACTGTTCTCCATTCTATTTGGGCCATGTGCGATCTAATTGCTTCCTAATTTATAGTCTTGGAATTTAAGTTAAAGGCCCCAAATTTGCTTCTTTCCTCAATATGTGTATTGTCTTTTAATGTTGTCGCTATATTTGTTGATATCTCGATTAAGTTGTGGTCTGAGATAATGGTTGGAGTTATTTTTATATCAGCAATGAAGTTCGTGTTATTCGTGAATACCAGATCAAGGCAGTTATCTTTTTCTGGTATTTTCTCTTATCTCCTGTGTCAGCATAAACTCATTTGTGAGAGCCATCAACATTTTTGCTTGCTCCTGTTCTTCTCTTGTGCCCCCCTTGTCCTGGTGTATATATATATATATATATATATATATATATATATATATATATATATATATATATATATTCTTATCCACTTTTTATATTTTATAAATGGGAAGTTAAAGTCTCCGCAGATCATGCATTGGGGGGATGGAGGGTTTATGGCATTTATTAGGTTTCTGATATCATCAATGGTGTCCGGTTGATGATGTTGGGGTGTTTGGAGGTCTATAGATGACTATTAGTATCACGTTTAGTTTTTGTATTTTTACTGCTTGGAGTTCCACAAAGCTGTTTGATTTACTTATTACCGTTTCTGTCATATAACCTTCATATATAATCTTTATGTAGCACAGCCACCGTTACGTCTCGCTGTTCTGTCCGCTCTTAGTAAGTTGAAACCCTCTATATTTATCTCTTTCTTATCAATACAGTGTTCGCAGTTTTCACAATTTCCTTGGCAATCCTTAAGATGAGTTTCTATGAGGCATGCGATGTCCGCCCTTGTTTCGTCCATAAATCCTTTCAGGTACGAAACTTTGTTGAGTGATTGGTTTGGTCTTATTCCTTGAATATTAGCCAGGACAATATTTATGTTCTTTGTTTTTCGTTGCTCCTTGTGCATTTCAAGTTCGTTTTCCTTCGGTATCGCTTGTTTCGTTGACCTATGGTCCTCCGAGAGAGATTCGTTTCCGCCTACCTGTTCTGGTAGTTTCTTGCCCGGAAGCGGTTTGTCTCGGGGGGTTTCCAGCTGTGTCAACTGCATGCGTTGGATGACATTTAGCAGCCGTATCGTGTCTGCGATGTTAAAAAAAAATGTTGTTCGCTTATTGTGTTTCTATTGTTATTCCTATTGCCCTTTAAACTTTGCCCTTTATCCTTTGGGTTCGTCGGGAGATGTTGATAGTAGCATTTTTTCCAGTATTTGCAGGTTCCATATTTTGCGTAAGTCCTGCAGATGTCCGGGTGGTAGAATTTGCATCTGTCTTCAAATTTACATTACCATTATTATAGAAGAAATTGCATATTGGGGGATGTTCATATATATATATATATATATATATATATATATATATATATATATATATATATATATATATATATATATATATATATTGTCTCTTTTATATCTGCAATTATCTTCATATAATATCTGCATATAATTCTTTCCCCATATTTACTCAAGGCCTTTGTTTTTTGCTCCTTATTGGGGGACAGTTTCACTCCGTTTTCTTGATTGCACTCTTGTCTTTTCCTATTTGTGCTATTTGTGCTAATGTCCTTCGTTGCCTTTATACTATCTGTTGTCTTTATACTCTCTTTTGCCTGTATGGTTTCGGCCTCGTTGTGTGACGGTATTTGATTTATTTCTACTTCGCCTTTCTTCGTTTCTTCTGTTTTCCTCTGTTCTTTATTCACACTTTCCTCTTTTAGTTTCTTCTCGTAATCTCTTTCTGCTTTAAATACCGTGAAAGAGTTTATTTCGGTCATGCAGTTTTCGCAGAAATTTTTTATCCCATTAAGTTGCTTCCTGTTCGTTATGAGGGAGATTTTTTTATCTTCCCATTCTAGGCATCTGAAATAAAAAAGCAACTGGCAGAGAACACACCTCATCGCCTTTGCCTCATTAGTTGCATCGTTGCAGATACCACAGAGTTGTAGGAATTTATTTACCATTTCCATGTTAATGCTAGAGGGTCGCCGCTGGTGCACAAAATTGTCTCAAAAAGGGTATTATGGGAACTTGGGAAATATTGGGTGGGGATTGACTCAAGCTGAGTGAGGAAAAGTATTCTCCGTTACTTCGGGGATGAGGGATGTGGCACGTTATATACTTCTCACTGATTGGTGCTCGCGACTGTGGCCGCGGGGGATAATGGGGGTTATTTGTAGAAATTTCGATGGACAATTAATTTCCTTCCCCTCACAAAGAAACACTCAGAAAAATGCCGTATAGATTAATTCGCTTCGTTTTTATTTATTTTTTTTTACATATGCCGCGATTTTACTTTTCAAAGAGAAATATCACGGTGCACTATGAATTAACTCACAATATCGGCACCGTTTAAAACTGATTAACTGCAGAATTTTTACTGTAATACCGCTTTTATTCGGACTTCGATCGAAACACGTGAAACAGTCACACCGGCAAAACAAATTTCATAAAACATAAAATGACTCCACGATTCTCAGCAGAGATGATCAAGAAAGATTACGCTTGTCAGAGAAGTCCACTTGTATTTTATGTTATTTACTTTTATTTATTTTTATAAAATATTTCAAAATAAAGGAACGAAAAACACTTTATCGAAACTGAAAAAGACTGACGTATCGAATCCTTCCAAGTCCAAATTCAAAAAGTAAACAAGTCTTCCCTCTCGTGGTAAATTTCTTACATGCATGACTTGTGTATTACATTTTGTAAGTGTTAATAATATCTTCACTATAAGAAGAACTGGGTCAGAATACGTTCAGTTACATTTGGTTAGTTACGTAAGATTGAGGTTAAGTTAGGTCAGGTCGGTTTAAGCTAAGTTACATTAATTTTATTAATATTTTATACTTTTGCAGATAAAGTATTTACGCCAATTTGCTAAATAAATTTTCTGTCATCATAAATTTACCTTTTCTAACAATATACAGGGTGTCCCGTAAGTCTGGACCCATAGGGATTTATAATATATTTTTTATTATGTTATTATTATTATTTTATTATTATTATTTTTTATTATTTTTTATTATGATTTTTATTTGTGGGGCCACTTGAAAGCCAAAGTGTACGAGGTCAAACTTCAGAACATTTTCCACCTTAAAGCACGCATTGTGGAGGCGTGTCAAGAAATTTCTGCGACTGTGATTCAGAAAGTGCTGTCGCAGTGGAGATTGCGTCTTCAACTATGTGTGCGACACAACGGCGGACACTTTGAACAGATTATGTAATAAATTTTTGGACTATTTTGTAATTTTATTATTTTTCCCTATGGGTCCAGACTTACGGGACACCCTGTATAACGATTTTGGTTCAGTAATTCTATTTTTCAGTCAAATTCTTACAAATGTGGATAATCATTTAATAAAATGGAGACGTAACTTTTTTTTAAAAATTTCCATTAGGCTTAAAATATGCAAGTGAATGAATAATTTATCTGTAATATTATTAATTTTAATGAAGACTTGGAGTGATTTTAAAACTCCAGTTCCATAAATGAATGCTAAAAACAGTCATGTACGTGAATGTAAGAATTACAATACCGTTGTTGGTATAAATACTATTTCCATTTTACTTAAAAAAAATTTGGTTTAGATTAAACGCATATAACAATATATTTACTCGGAATTAATTATTATTATTATTATTATTATTATAGAATTTCTCACATAACGTGCATGAAATTCATTTCAAAATATATAAAATTTATTTTGAAGTAACATGATTTATTTAGTTCACTTTTAACAAAGGTGGGACTCAACTTTGAATGCTACTTTGTCTGAAATATAGAATAGTTATTTCATATTTCGAGTTATCATTTCAGTCAAGGTAAATTTTATAAACGGAACTAAATTACTGAGTTTATCAAGGAATTCAACATCCAAATTATGCTGCGTCGTTTGGATTGGCAATGGGGGATTGTGTAACTACGTATCACCAGAATCCAGCTGGAAACCTAATGAGCCTTATGGTTCAAGAATGAAATGGTTCAAGAATGAACATAAAACTAATCCTGAACAGTCGTTCACACCCAACTAAAGTAAGTAAATTAGAATTGTAATTTCATTTTATCGCCATGTTCAAGGGAAACTGGGGAGATTATGCAAAACCATTCTCAATTTATTTGCACTCGTTTGGACAGTTTCTTGTTACGAGGATTAGGAGAGGTAATTGATACTCATAAAAGAGGCACGAAATGCTAGAAAATATACAGTATGATTCTTAATTATGCCACGCTTTCAAACAATAATTAAAAATCAATGAATTAACGTACGTTCACCGAAATTGGCATGACTATTGTGGAAGGATTTTTTTACAGACTCACAACATATTTAAATTGTCCTCCCATTTGCAAAATTATGTGACGCATCAAGGCAACATAATTTCTTATTACGGCCGCCAACATTCAACATTTCGGTGGGGCGGGTTTCGCGTTCATTCGCTACCTTTTAGTCTTTATCAACACAACAACAATGAACGAAAATGTTCGCCTCCATATCCTCCAAGAACAGTTTATCCCATTTCTTATGGGCCAATATACACAGAATTTGGTTTCAGCGGGACGGCGCAAAATAGCATACAATAAAAGTTGCTTTGAACTTTTTACACGAAAATTTTGGCTCGAGAGTCCCGTCTAACGGGTATATCCTCGCCTTTACGATTGGGGTTCCGTATGTCTTCCTCTGTCACCTGACCTCGGTTCCTGTAATATGTTCTTAAAGGATGAGGTCTTCAAGAAAAATCCCTAGACACTAGAAGTTCTAAAACATTTCTACCAAAACGATGGAGACTGTGATAAGAACTCGCACTGCCCTGATATGTCACGTAATTTAGCAAAGAGATCGTTCTGAACAAGTCAGAAAAAGGAAAACTCCTTCCTTCCATAATAATCATGCCAAGTGTCATGAACGTAAGTCGTTCCATTTTAATTATATTTTGAAAGTGTGGCACAGTTGAAGAATCAGCCCGTATAAGTAATTCATTCTGAAGTGACGATATAAATGATTAAATATTTATAATAAATAAAAAAAGCTAGTTATGTTTCCCGTACTGATAAAACTGTCCGCTCTATTTCTTTGTATATCTTGTACTAAGACCGAGTGATTAATCATGCTCTGAACCTCGAGCAAAATAGCAAAAACAGATTAGCATATGATTTTTCTCGAGATGGTGTCGAAAAAGATTTGCGAATTTTTCGCGTACGAAACTTGTAATAGCTAAATAAAGGCTCGATATACTCGTAATTAGGTTGGGTTAGTAGGTTAAGTAAAATTAGGCTACATTGGGTTAGGTCAGGTTAAATTAGATCAATTTGTTTTTGTTGCGTTTCACAAGTCAGGTCAAAACATTTTCGGCGAAATATTTTGCATTCGCTAAAAATTTCTCGGTGTCGCAAGAATTTGATTTGTCGACCAAAAAATTTGTTTTGTAAAAGGTGCCAGCGAAGGTGAGTTCTTCATATCTTCAGCAGTTCTGAAGGAGTGACTCCACCAATTTTGAATGCTCAATAACAATCACATTTGTTGACGTAGCGACTTCCCTCGAACAAACTCGAATCGGTCATTTCCTTATTCATCAAGTTTATTTCCCACCCAAATTGTTATAATACTAAAAAATTAAATTTTTTAATAAATTTGAAAATACTTAAGTAAACATTAAAACTATTTGAGTATTTAAAAATATAATAATTAAGTGAGTAGTATTTGATAAAATTAGTAAAATAGCTTAAACGTTATAAAAATAAATGTCATTGCTTTCGATTCATCAAAAGAGAATCTTATTCGCTTGTTTAACTTCACTTTCCGAAATGTTTTCAAGTGTTTTCTACATTTTACCATTTATTTCACGTTCAGGTCGGATTTTTTTTTTATTTCACCTCAGTTACGATATACAGGGTGATTCAAAAGTCAGGTTACATAGGGAAATACTGTATTATGTAATGATATAGGGGAATAGTCACATCACATGTTCGATATGGCCACCGTTAACGGCAGTGCACTCGTGCAGCCAGCTAGGAATATCATTTCAATGCGCTCCCCCTTCGATAACATCTCATAACTCATTTACCTGCAAAGAAACAGAAAAGCCCTATGTAACCTGACTTTTGAATCACCCTGTATTTATATCTCAAATCGAGTATGTTTTCTCGCAATGTTTTACGTATTCTAAATACAGTAAATCTAGTTTGCCTCGTTTTAATTTGTTCCAAACCTGTTTTTAGCATGCGCGTTACGGTGTTACGCGTAGTCTTTTAACGTAAAATAATAGTTTAATATTAAACGGCCACTTTTGTTGTTTTAATTCTTAAATTTTGGAAATTTTAAAATGTTAAGGTTGAAGTTTTGAAGCGTTAACTTAAAAACTTTTTCTAACCATTTCATCAAATTATAAGTGAAGAAACTAAATTAAAATTTCGATAGATTGAAGAACGAACGAGTTTGAGAGAATACAATTTCAAGGAATTAAGTTTTAAATATTTTGTATGAAATTTTTAACATTATTTACACGTTGTAATAAGAAAGTGGATTAACTACATAATAGGTGTAGGTAAGCTTTCACATACTATCGATCTCAAAACTCCCCAAATTCTCTTAGAAAATTCAATTTTCTACCCATCTGCAGATACATAAGGAAAGTTGTATTTTTTCCTAATTTTACCACATATTACATAATTGGCTGGGGGGAGTGTACGTGACCATATCATTCACTCTTTCATCATAAACCAAAAAATACATTTATAAGAAAAATAGCAAAAATGTGCGTATTGAGAATCACTCAAACATGATTGAAAAACAAAACTTAATAATTATTTAATCTGGGATGATTATTTCAGTCGTCGGTCCTTCAATCGTCACTCGATTATTTATGCATGTATTGAAAGTGTATCGAATAAAGGCTGTCAATCATCGCCCTTGATTTTTATTGAATGGAAGTTGTATATATTGTGACGTAACGAGGTGGTTTATTTTTGTTTATACTTTATGTATTTACTTTTAATTATGAATTTATTTGTATTAATTATACCTTTCTTTGACCTGTTGCCAATTAAACCACCTCGTTCGTTTTACCCCAAGTTATATATCATTGATGATATTTATACTTTTGTATTTCTATGTTAATTCGCGTTTAGGGGGATAATTATACACCTTTTTTACAAAAATAGTATATTCAAGATTTAAAATCAATTATAATGCAAATAACAATTTTGACAGTAATAAAGATTTGTTTATGGAAATGACACTTGAGACATTGATTCTTACTTCAAGAATTTGATATTTTGAATTAACATGAACCAGTCAAAATATGACTGTTAGGCAATTTAATCTACAATTAGTAGTTGTTTAATTGAATACAGCCTTATGGTAATATGTCAGATCATTCAAAATGAATAATCGCGCCCATACTACAACTTGAAGAGACCAGTATTAAGTTTGACTGCTAGACAAGTTTAGCATGAAATCACTTACAATGAATTTTGACATCAATTTACTTCTTTTAAAGAAAATATATTTGAGACAATTAACCTTTTAGTTAAGAATTCTGAGAATCAATCTTAATACAAGCCAATTAAATGAAATTGTCTAATTATAAGGTAAGAGAGTACAAAAGGAATGTATAATTTCAATAATTACGCATTGTTAGTTACTTATCTTATAGATGTAACCGATCCCTTTGGATAGCGTTAATTCCTTGTAATTTACGATCGCATTAACTTTGACTTCTTTATTATATGTATATTAGAGCGGATCGAAAATGAGGTTTTTAAACTTTTTTTCGAAATTCAAATATGGCTAGTGCGGAAAATATGTGGGTGCTATAGATAATGACTGTGCATAAATATTAGTCCTGCGAAATTATATCTTCAGGTGCCACAAAGCCGTCGAAAAAAGTGAAATATAATGATTTTCTTATATTCTGCATTAGTACAATAACTGAAACTTACTTGTTATTATTATATATTAAGTGTTCCAATTACCAAAATAGTTACTGAATTACGCAGCTCTTAGTTTATTTAGATCAATGTTCTTTTGATTAATGATCTAAATAATCTAGAACTCACCACGAGGAGGTGGCTGCGTGTCGAGCTCCACCCATGCCCTCCCAACCACCCATCCTTGCGCATGTTTTTTTCTATTAACGTTTTATTTAAACTTTATATTCAGCTTTACTTTCGAATGATGGCATTTTTTTACGTGACTGAAGTGTTGATCTTATGAAGCCATCTCGCGCGTTCAATCCAAATACTTTTGATGATGCTTCAGTCACTAATTTTACCATTCTTTCTACTACTTGTGTATGACAAGGGAATTTCTCGAATGGAGGGGTACTCTTGTTTTCTATGAATTCTTCAATCTCATTTTCTGTCAGGTGTCTTGTCACAGGTGGTTCAGTGACGATGCATTTTTGCCAATTAATTAAATCAGTATTATCAGTAGCTTCAAATTGAATAACAGGTACTGTGAAACGCCTCACAACTTTTTCCTTGTTTGTTTGCCTTGCTTTCTTTATTCGCCTCCACGCTAATTCTCTTATGGCGCTGCGGTCATCATGAATCATTGATGATAGAATATTTTCTGGATTTGCAAAAAATGCATTTCTTTGTATGACAGGGTTTACAATATCCTTTACTTCGTCATTCAGTGTTCTTGTTAGTTCAATAGTTTTGAAAACATGTTTTGAGCCATTGACAAAAGACGTACTTTGCTTAATAGAAAACCACATTGGGATGTAGACCTTCATTATAAAGAAGCAATGTTCATGAGGTTCTCAGATGGACTTACAGTTGAAACGTATAGACGAAGCAAACGATTTGCTGTAGTCAGGCATCGTGAATGTGCCATTTTGCCTGGACTACGATGAGCAAGATCTGGAGAGCAATATCCCTTTGTTATGGCCTGATGAATATCAATTAGATATTTTTGGTCGGTGCTAAGATCTTCACAGTCTACAGTTGGTTCCTCAGCATCAATCCTTTCAAACTCGACAATAGGAAGACTCTCACAGTTCTCTAATTCCCTGCCAATAGGACCGGTGAATCCGCGGGGGCCAGATGTTTTTCCATCCAGCTTTGCAACTAAATGGCGTAATGGCAATTCATTGGCATGGAGCTGGCACACTAAATGTTGAACTGGCTTCTTCAGCTTCAATTCTATAAGCCTTATAACGCCTCCCTTTTTTCCAGTGTTGACTGCTGCACCATCGCATCCAATGGCAACAAGGTTTTCCAGGTTCATGTCATTATTTCCAATATACTCAAACATTCCTTTACATATTTCTTCAGCTGATCCAGAATTCACAGAATAATGGCCCAAATAATCTGAACCAGGTTCTCTCACTAAAGTGATATGTTCTTCTGTTACCTTCTTCTGATATACTTTGGACTCTTTTTTTTCTTGGAAGAGTGTAGAATCTTTTCGACCATCAAAATAGATTCCTCTGATTGGGACCTGATTTTGATCTTTCATAATTTCTGATCTCTTCTTTTGTCTTTCTCTTCTGATTTTACTCCTATCCACTACTTCAGATGTATTGTCAATAGAAACTTCTCCAATATCTTGCAATACTGCACTAACAATGAATGCTGCAGCTCGATCTGAAACTGCAGTCCTGTCACAAGCAGTAGCCACTGAAGGTAGATTTGTAGTTTTCCTTTTCTTGAATAATTGTTCTTCAGGTTGTTCGAGCTTTCTCTTCGAGCTAACTGGCTCTGGAAATGTATCGTCTGATATTTCGCCAGATTCACTTTCACTATTTGATGTCGATGATGATAATTCAACATTTGTATCCTGCAATTTCTCCTGTGAAGATTCTTTGGTGAGCCTCACAGCTTCTTTTTGCTTTCTTAGCAACGTAGATGCTTTTTTCTTTGAGAGTGTAATATCTACTCTATCAATAAACAGTTTTCTTTCACTCCTTTGATCTAAGAGGAACGTCACTTCTTCCTTTGGAACCGTTTTTTCTTTGGGACAAGAACATTGTGTTAGTACTTTGCACTTGCACGCTGCAATGTCAAAAAGTTTCGTGTGTGCTTCTTTTTTGAACATATCAATCTTTGCTTTGTAAGCTTCAGAATTTTTTCTGCTTTGGTATGGCTTCATAATGACACGATACTTTTCGTGGTAGCTTCTGAACATTGTTTCAATTCGCCTGTCTGACAGAATTGGGACGGAAGCACTTTCCCAAATTGTTTTCAATTTATCAACAACTTGTTCTAAATTTGAGATATTGAAGGATCTTTATTAGTATTCTGTTTCAAATCGTTTCTTACAAACAAGTAATATTTAAAAACTCCTTCGTATGTAGGAAGATTCCTGTGCCACAAATCTTCCCCCATACCAAACATGGGGCACTCAGTTGAGGCCCTGGTTGATTTTGCACAAACTCGAGACATTTTGAAAGTATACAAATCTGAAAAAGAAAGAGCTAATATCAATTATACGTTAATTTCAGTTAATAGTACATGGCAAACTTAGGGCAACACAATACAGAAATGCAAAATATATAAGAAATATAGTTTAGACTATCTGAGTAACGCCAACAACAGAACACCCACCTGCTACGAGAGCGACAGCTACACTGAACCGAGGTACTCACGTGACAGCTGAGTGAGCTGACTATAGAAAACTGTTTTTAGAGAATAGAAACTTTTTTAAAGGTTGACTGAGCTATTTTTATACAAGTGTGAATAAATTCTTGTCTATTGTGCATCGTGGACTCTTCTGTAATTATTGGTTAAAATCTGCTTTTTTCAATTTTTTTCAATATTGAAGGTCATTGTGGCACCTGAAGATATTAATGTTATGATTTTAAATTTATACCAGCTTATTTCCTCACTACTCCACACATTTTCCACACTAGCCAATTTGAAAATTCGAAAAATGAGTTTTTCACTCCGCCCTAATTGTATATCTCTTACCACACAGAAACAAGAATTTACATTTGAGTCTCTCACGTTTTCTAAGACAAAATATTTAAAGAGGGGACCGTTCGCTTTGTTATTTGAACGAAGTTCGTTTTCTATTATTAAAGGGGAAGACTTAGTTGAATTATTTCAGATGCAAATTTTAGTTTCGTTTTCCTTACGAGATTTTACTCGATTTTTGAAACTATTCCACTTTTAAATGCTACCCGAAATTTCCTTTATTTCGAAAGCATCGTTTTTATAAATTTATACGTGAACTAAGTTTTTATGAAGAACGTGTTTATGTTCTTGCAGGAAGAATTAATTTTAATTCTTATTTAATTTGAAACACACAGGGTTCGTGAGAACTATTTTCTTTGACCACGGTTTGAGAATACACTGCCCTAACGGTTTTTTCGCCTTTTCTCCTACCCTCTCCACTGTTGTGCTTCGAGGTGAGCATTTTCCCACGTCCGAGTGCCTACGTTTTGTTTGTAAATGTACAGTACTTTTTACATTTAATTTAATTTCCAACGTTTCGGGGTATCCTTCATAGGTTATTTTTCCGAATTATTCAGAATTGAATAGACAATTAAATTCATGTCCTTCTCCCCAATTACACGAGTATGTTAACATGCATGTGTTTTAATAATTTATAAACCTTCGTTTATGCCCGAAGTGTTCACGAACAACGACTCTTTGTTTGAACTGAACGTGGAGGAAATCCACGTCCGAATGCCTACGTTTCCTTGGCAGTTATTGTTGGCATTTACCATATTTATTCATACATATGTTTATATGAACAATTATACATACAATACAATTCATTCGTTTGCATGATCAATTCATTTGTGGTTTAATTAATAACCAGTAATTAATTTAACCTCATCATTATTCTCATACATAACAATATATACACCTAAACAGAGTTATGAATAACAAACAACAAGGACAGTGTTTCTGAAAGAGCGCGCAAATTTTTTAATTATTCAAAGCTTTTAACAAATTTTACTTCATCAAAAATGATTGAAAATTATCAGTTTAGCACATCTGGTTTTACTCTCTTCTCATTTATGAGACAGTATAATAATCGTGATCATTATCTTCATGCCCTATAAATAATTAAGCAACATGTCTGAAGTACTCGTACGGATGTGCTCTTTAATGTTCATTTACAGTGCAGTACATCTTACCCCGTAGTACTATATATTATTAATAATTTAATGCAAAATCAAATACTTATTTATATACCACAATCATTGGATAAGATATATTGAAATTTATTGGAGAATGTACAAATTTCCTTTGGAAATTCTTCTACATTAAGTGGTGGAATTAAGGTGTAGTCAACGAAATTAAGTAAAATGAATCAATGCTCTCTCAACCTTTTAAAGGACTAATATTTAAAAAGTTATAAAAGTGACTAATCTTGAATAATTAAACTAATCAGGCTCCTTTCACAAAATCTCGCCTCCATCATGAAATTTTCTTGCTTTCCATTTATTAACTTTAATTCGAATTAGTTGTAGGTGCAGTCATTCATAAAAGCAAATCCCATCGCATTAAGCCGATTTTTAGTGAAAAATAGCTGGTATATATATATATATATATATATATATATATATATATATATCGGGTGCTCTTTTATTCATATGACTATTAAAATTATGTATAAAATGTGTTTGAAGAACATGAATCATTTATTAAAATTATTATGAAACATGGGAAATTTACAATTCATACCAAAACATATTCAATATGTTTTCCTCTTCGTGCAATCGCATGTCGTAACTCGGTGATGAAAATGCGCAGGACAGCCCCGAGTGTGTCTGTTGAAATTGAATACACTTCATTGAAGATACCGTTCTGAAGGTTATCTTGAGTTGCTGAGAGACAACTTATCCCTTTTCTACAGGGTTATTGTGCCAAAATTAATGAAGCTTGGTTCCAACAAGATGGCGTAAGGCCTCACACAGCGGGTGTTGTTGGGACTTACTTGTGGGAGACGTTTGAAAACAGATTGCTGCCAAACAGATTCCTTGAAATCCATGACGGAGCTTTGGCTTGGCCACCCATGTCTACTAATTTATACATTTGCGACTATTTCCTTTGGGGATGCTTAAAAGAGGAAGTCTTCGATTCTAACCCACGCACACTAGAAGCTTTGAAAGTGGCAATTGGACGAGAAATGTATTCGATCTCAACAGACACAATGGGCCCTGCGCTGAGCAGTTTCATCATCCGGTGACAAGTAACTGCACAAAGAGGAGGAGGACATATTGAACAAGGTTTGGTATGAAGTGTAAATTTCTCATATTTGATAATAATAATTTTAATAAATGACTCGTGTTTTTGAAGTGCACTTTTACATTTTACATACATTTATAACGATGAGATGAATAAAAAATCTCTCTCTCTCTCTCTCTCTCTCTCTCTCTATATATATATATATATATATATCGGGTGGTCCGAAAAAAATGACGCATTTTTTTAAAAATTAATATCTCAGTAACCCCCTTCCTTATCATGACAATTTTTATATGCAAGATACTTTCAAACTTCTTTTTTTGAATGCAAGAAACGGAATTCTGATATCTTTTATAGTTTTCTCGCAATTAACAAAAGTAACAACATGGGTCAAAAAACGAATATCATGAGAAAGGAAAATTTAATCAGAAATTTAACTAATTAATTTACAGTAAATGATCGATTGGACCACCACTCTGTTGACACACTAATCTAAGTCTTTTCTTCCACACAAAAATAATACTTCTTACTTCATTAATGCCAATTTATTGCCAAGATTCAAGTATTTTACTTTTAATTCTGATTCGGTGAATTTTTCTCGTCGACCTCGGTAAACCTTCTCTTTTAGTAACTCCCAAATTGAGTAGTCCATAGGATTACAATCTGGGCTTTGTGGTGGCCACTCATTTTTCTTTATTAATTTTGGTGTATTGCTAATCAGAAACGACTGTGTGGCGTAGCTTGTATGCGACGGTGCTCCATCTTGTTGAAATATGAAATCATTTTCTTGATACAGGCGACGACAATCCGGCAACAATTTTGTTCTTAAAAGTTCAATGTAATTTGCAGAATTCACCTTTGTCTTTTCAGTTTCAATAAAATGAACATCTGTCTTGCCATTCCAAGAGACCCCTGCAGATATCATAACCTTTTTGGAGAATCTTGACGTTTCATGATACAATCTGTTTATTGAAATGTCACACTTTTTACCACGCCCGTAGACAACATCTTGACGGTTTCGCGGAATTTCTAGAGTGAAATCTTTTTCATCCGTGAAGACTATCTTTTTAATATCAACGACAGAGAAATTATCAAGTAACTTTCTGCACCTTGTTTTCTTTTATCCTTAACAGTATCACTTTTCTAGAAGATACTATTCTTTTGAAGGCTTTTAGTTTTTGCTTTTAGTTTTTGTGCTTTAATTATTCGGTGTACAGAATCTTTCCAATATTCAAATGTTTAGCAATTGTTCTTTGTGACAAATGACTTCCTGGTTTATCTTCTTGAGAGCAGATTTTATCGTTGATGTAATCCACATTTTCTGGAACCGAAGTTGTTTTAGGTCTACCGCTTCCTGGTTTTCTGGCAGTACTTCCCGATTCGCGAATCTTCTTTAAGAGTCTTTCCACTGCACGCCTTTTCCACTTTTTGCCGGGAAACTCTTGCAATAACCTTCCAGTCTTCCATCCTTTTTCACAGTAACAATTTTTAATGAGAATACGATCTTCCTCCGACAACATCATTAAGGGTACTGACGAATTGTTAAAAAATAAAAATATCCACAATTTGACTTGTTCATTCCTGTAGAGTTTTGTAATAACTTGCAAAAATATCGCATGATATCGTATAAAATGATATCGTATAAAAAACGGATATTATATTGCGATTTTTGTTTTTTTGACCCATGTTGTTACTTTTGTTAATTGCGAGAAAACCATAAAAGATATCAGAATTCCGTTTCTTGCATTCAAAAAAAGAAGTTTGAAAGTATCTTGCATATAAAAATTGTCATGATAAGGAAGGGGGTTACTGAGATATTAATTTTTAAAAAATGCGTCATTTTTTTCGGACCACCCGATATATATATATATATATCATGTAACTTTGTAGAAGTTCCGTGTGCTGATTCCTTATCATACGGACGTCAGGCTCGTGGCTTCACCTCCAAAGTTAGCTTGGTGGAGGAAAGAGTTGCTTTCTTGAGCACTCCATCTCACTTTGCTCAGTACACCCGGCTCATCTGGGATTGTCTTCAGCCAGGTATCTAGTCTTCCCTTGAAAACTTTCACATCGACATCGATGGTGTTCCTGATTTCTTTGGGTAAATGGTTAAATAGTTTAGTCGTCAGGGGGGCAAGTGGTCCCTCTGACAACAAAACTATTTTCCTTCAGCGTGGAGGATGTCCCTTGTCTGACTTTTGGTTTGGGAACACTACACAGTCTATCTTTCCTATTTTCTGTGTTGTTGGTATGGTTATAGGGTTCACTTTGGGGTTAGGTACTAGTGTTTGTATTAGTTTCTAGTCGTATATTATGGTGTGCTTCTCTCTTCTTTCAGGGGAATACTGATTTAATTTACGTAATCTTTCCCAGTAATTTAGTTCGTTTGCAGCCATTGATCTTGACTGAAATTTTAATTTCTCCAAGCTGATTAATTTCTTTTACTTTATGTGGGGACATCAAGGCTGACCTATATTCCAGTTTTGGTATGCTCACTCAGTTGCTCAGTGTTTTCAGCAAGGGAATCATTGGCTTCTTGTTCCTTCTTTCAAAGGTTCTCAATATCTGTTTTGTAATTCTTTTTCTTTGTTTATTGCTATCTTATTTTATGTCGCAAATTTCGCATCGTCGATCAATAGAACTCATAAATCCTTTGCTTTTGTGTTCCACTGAATTTCCTGTCTATTTCGGGCATTGTAATCTATTTGTTTTCGTTCCTCATTTTTTGCATATCTTAGAGCTGAAAATTGTCGGTGATAAATTTCATATTTGTTATTTGTTGACCATCCCTATATTCTGTTCGTGCACATTTGTAGAGATTGTATATTATATATTTTTTATTTTTCTACTAATTTTGGGTGTTATCAGCAATGGATGTTACTATACTATGGTGCGTTATTTCGCTGCTTATTTTGGTTAGCATGGCAATAAATGGGAATGGAGTTAATTCTGTTCGATGTGGTGCTGAAACTATGTACAGTCCCCTGCAACAGTTTCGCTCCCCCTCTCCAAGATGTGGTGGTGACGCAGTCTCTTTTAAACCCTAGTCCCCACTTTCACTCCCTCCCTCTCCTCCTACCCCTCTCAGGTGTTATCATAGTAATACTTTTATTTTTTGAAAACTAATGACAGAATAAATATATTGTTCACTGTAGTTTTGGTGGTAATGCTAGGACGACTATGTATTTTATTCATGCATTATTCATAAATTTAGGGAATAGAGTAGTTAGGTTATTTCACAAACGTGAGATACTTTAAAAACTTTCAATCATAGGATTTTGATGTGGCCATGTTACAGTTAAAGTGTAAGATAAGTTGCAATATCGACTTTTCCTCCAGGCAATAACATTTCTGTTTAAAGTCCATGTATCATCAACAAATGATTATCCAGGGAGGTCTATCCATGGAGAGATAATGCTAACATAGTTCAATTTTTTATTATAAAAATAAACATGAATCAAGTAAATTTAGGGATTTTCTCAAGAACATACAAAACAATGTTCAAATAATAAGGAACTGACAATTGTTCAAGTAAATAAGTATATATTTACTACATCACAACCATAACATTATTACACACAATTACTCAATACTTGGTCCATCCTCCATTATTATTAATGACCTCTCGTAGCCTATTTGGAACAGATGCCACGTGATTGTAGATAACTTGTGGGTTCCTGTGGAAAAGTTCCCACTCTGCCATGGTGTGTTCCAGCAGGTGCCGAGATGTCCGCTCCTGCCCAGGCTCCCAAGCATTAATCACATTTGCCCACACATTTTCAATGGGGTTTAGGTCACACCCCTTGGTGGGCCAGTTCAGCAGCTCGACATCTCGTTATTCCTGAAACCACCGTCTGATGATCCAGGCAGTATGAATAGGGCAGTTATCCTGTAATATAAATGTTAATCCTCCGGCTATGGCCTTTCGTGGTTCGAGGTTGACGGGAGTTCTGGTTAGGGGGCAGCAACGGATTTTCTCACTCTGGGGTAGCTGGTGCCGTGTAGGGAATCGAAGTAGTTTCTGTTATACTACACTGCGATTTCTTATTGTAGTGGATCGGATGATCCTGTGAAAATTTACTAAATTATCTGACGGTTCCCCGATTCTTCTTGTAGCGTATCGGGAAATTATTTATTCTATTTTAAAACTAAGTTCTCTGGAGAAAGCAAGGCTCAAAGGAGAAGACAAAGAGATCCTCTGACTGAATTTTACTGCTTTTAAAATATTACAGGTAATAATTTAGTTTCTAGGTCAGATCAGAATAATGAGAATGATAATTTGAAAAATTACAAAAGTTTATATACAGTACTAATAATTTGGTGACATCATTATTATTTAATGTTGACCTGTTTTGTTTTTTATTCTCAATAAAATGGAAATTAAAATATTAATTTTATTATGGATTAAAATTAAATATGCATATGAGCCAAAATTAAATGCTTAAAATTTTAAATTAAATGTTAATTTAGAGTTTTGGCAAGTTATGACTTCATCTTTTACAACTAAGAGAATGTATAAAAATGTATAAAATGTATAAAAAAATTAACATTGCAGAATTTAACACGATTACATAATTAAGCTTAATCTAAAAAATTATTAGGTAATTTAAAAAAGAAATAATTCATCAATTACTTCACAAAAAGTAAAATAGAAAGAAAGTTAAAAATTTTCCGAACTTGCATTTTATATACAGTTAGAATGTCACGCAAGTTTAGACTTTATACGCAAAAATGAATGTTAGAATTATTAATTTTTACATATATATTAATATATATTATTTAATATATTTCATCGTTGGCTTCAAATCACAGTTTAAAATTAGATGCTATTCGAATCGTAATGTGACACGCTGAATTACAGTGTCTTTCGAATTTTGGGATCATTCGTGATGCAATACTTTTTGTTATATCGTGATTCGATATTAACACTTACAAGGGAGAGGGGGAGGAGGAGAAGGAGGGAGTGAGGGTAGGGGAGAAAGAGGGACTGCGTTACTGCTATATCTCGGAGAGGGTGGAACGGAACTATTGCATGGAACCGTACCTCCGATTTTGATGATGATATTCCTTGGATTGTAACAATTTGCTGACGTTCTCTGAAGAAGTTACAGATCCATTTCCCCACTTTCCTTGTTATTCCCATATGTTTAATTTTATATGCTATCATACCATGCTAACAGTTATCAAATGCTTTCGCAAACTATGCGTATATTACGTCGTACTTTTTATTGCTGTGAAGTTCGTCAATGATATTGTTATAATATTCTATTGGCCGTAACAGACACAATCTTCTTCATTGGAAGTCACGTTGGTCATCATTGAATCTTTCTTGCTCCAATCGGATGTCAGTGATACTAGTCTACACACACACACACACACACACATATATATATATATATATATATATATATATATATATATATATATATATATATATATATATATATATAGAGAGAGAGAATAGAATAGAATAGAATAACCTTTATTAATAATAATAAAATAAATACATTTTTTTAATTTACAATGACATGAATAATTGTGAAGCTCGACTATTTATTTTATTTTATTTGGCCCTTAAGCTTTAGGCTTTACTGGGCTCTTATTAAAAATAAGAAGCTAGTTGTTATTAATTAATAATAATAAATAATAAGTAAATAAGTATTATTAATAGTTAAAACATGTATTACAATATTAAACAATATTAGTGGACATTAATCCTAGATTTTTGTTAGTATGCCATTATTAATTGGGATTTCAACTTGGCAAAAAACAAATTTACATTCACAATATTTTTTATATCGGCATTTAAGTCATTCCATAGTTTCAATCCAATGAAAATGGGTAGTTTTTGAGATGAAGACAATCTAAATTGAGGTAATAACAAGCTTTGATCTATTTCTGGTCTGATACGAGTAGATTTCTTGATGAGTTACAAAATATTTATTTACCCATTGCAAATTAATGATTTTGTTCTTATACTTGTAAATAAAAATAAAATGTGCCAGTTTGGTTATATGAGTGAGCTTTAGTACGTTTAGTTCTTTAAATAATGCACTAGAGTGATCAAGGAAATTGGCATCAGATAATAACCTTATTGCTCGTTTTTGGATGACAAAGATACCATTTAATGCGTTGTTAGCGGAGTTTCCCCAACAAGGGTGCAGTATGTTATATAAGGAAGAACAAGAGTATGATAAAGAGTCAATAAAACTTGTTTAGGAACTACATTTCTAAGTTTAAACATCATAGCAACGCTCCTTGAAATCTTTTCGCATATAATTTACATGGTCGCTCCATTACAAATTCTTATCTAGCATTACACCAAGAAATTTTGTTACAGTACACTCCTTTATGGCGATTTCATTAACATTAAGTTCATCAAGATATACACTTCTTTTATTAGTAAAATTCATGAAATTTGTTTTACTGGTATTTAGGAAGAGTTTATTGGTGGTCAACCATTTCATTACAATGATGAATTCTGAATGAAATATATTCTTAGCTGTATTAACATCTTTGCAAGAAAAAGAGACAGTTGTATCATCTGCAAACATTATGAAGTTCAGTGTATCAGGTGAACGTGGAAGGCCATTTATATATAACAAAAACAACAGTGGACCCAGAACTGAGCCATGTGGCACACCATATTTGACAAGCGCTTTAGTTGAGCAAACCTTATTTACTGATACAAAATGATATCTATTGGAGAAATAACTTTTAAACTAATCACTGATTACTCATCTAAAGCTGTACCAATATAATTTATTAAACAGAATATTATGGTCTATTACATGAAACGCCACACTCAAATCCATAAATATTGATGTCATTATTTCTTTGTTCTCCTTAGCTATATTTACATTTTCCATAAGATTTAAAATAGCCATTTCCGTTGTTTTATTATTACGGAAGCCATATTGATTTGGAGATAATAAATTGTAGGATTCTAAATATCGCTGCATTCTACTTTTTACAATTTTTTCAAAAACTTTCCTGCACACGGATAATGAACACACCCGCCTGTAATTTGTTGCTAGTGTAGGATCACCCCCTTTAAAAAGGGGTGTTATACAACCAGTTTTTAGCATTGATAGAATATTCCTTTGGAAATACTTTGATTGATAATTTTAGCCAAAGTTACAGATATCTTATCTTTAACAAGTTTCAATATCAGTACAGGAATGTTATGAATGTTATTTTTTTGTATTTTTTAATATACATACAGACGCCCTCCTTATAATTTAGTAGAAAAATAAATGAACTTAACAAAGTCAATAATAATTTTAATATAAATTGTGAAGAGAGAGAAGAAGATCAAAAAGTTTGAGACGAGGGAAATATCTAATTTATATTCCCTTCTAATTTGAAGATGAACGAAATACTACCGAAACGTTTAAATAAATACATACATAACATCTCATTTTGATATTCATCCTATACGTTGGATAATTCGCACGAAAACAAAACCTTTTCCTCTCTCTCTCTCTCTCTCTCTCTCTCTCTATATATATATATATATATATTGTAATAAGGTTAATTAATTACTGGTTATAAATTAGCCAACAAACAAAACTGATCATGCAAAACGACACGAATTTGTATGTGTAAATTAGTGATGAAAGCCGGTATTGAAAAACTAGTATTTATACTGGTATTGGACAAGAGACACGATACCGATATCGTGATTATCGATACCGAGTTTTCAGTATTGAAGAACTGCCTATTGTCTTTATTGTGGGAGCAATCAGCAAATGTCAAGTTAACAAAGATTTGTTTTTTGTAGGATTTTGTGGCCAATGTGAGTAGAAATAATGATTTATCTTCATACATAACTTACACACGCAGTATATCTTCGAGGAGCGTCATTAGTGTGTCACAATTTATCATTTATTATAATATCATGTTATTAACGTTATATGATGTGTCCGTTTTTCTGAAAAGGGAAACTAGGATCTTTTCCGTTTGACTGCCGCCATTGAAACATAAGAGGTGAGTGCCCCCAGCCTTCTTTACTTAGCCTTATAAGGCTAACTAACGAAAATATCACGACCTAACCTAACCAATCGTTAGGTCAACTGTACGACCTTGACGATTGGTTAGGTTAGGTCGTGATATTTTTGTTATTTAGCCTTATAAAGCTAACTAAAGAAGGCTGGAGGCCCTGATCTTCAGGTGATCCCCTTATTTTTCTGAGTACACGATTAAAACTTAAAAATTAAGCATGGATCTTGAAAGTAATTAAAATTGTTTATAAGAAACAAAATTTGAAGGGGAAATTAAGAAAAGCTTTTTTATAAAGTAACTTATTTTGTATCATCAAGACATTTCAGTTAAAATACAAAATACAAAAAGTTTAATTAATTATGTTTCAATGGCGGCAGTCAAACGTAAAAGATCCGGAAACTATCATCCAGAACTCTCGCCTTAAACATTTGAAATCATATAAATACGTATTGAAACGTTCAAAAACGTTTTTACACGATTCCAAAACCTTGCGTTGCTTTTTTAGATTAGATTAGTTTAGATTATTCAATCTAAACTAGCGCTCAAAAGAACTGCAGAAAGGATTTTTAAAAGGCTTTTTCCTAAGAATGCTGAAAATTTAGTTGGTTTCGAGGAAGAAAGCGAAGACCAAGACTTACGAGCATCTAACTACTCAGAGAATGTTACTGAAGACAAGAATGAAGTAGATGATCCATTGATGTGCGAATACATGAAAGAAATAGAGAAATTAGAAAAGGTACCACTGAGAAACAATGCAACTAACTTTGATCCCACTAATGAATTTAAGTTTCGAAGTTTCTTCACAAAGAAGTGAAAATTTAGAGAAGCTGTACGAGGCATTGCTTTCCATTAAACCCACTAGTTTAGAATCAGAAAGAGCTTTTTCTGTTGCTGGCTTATTTCTGACCAAGCTAAGATCAAATCTCTCTGAACAATCATTAGATAGTCTTTGTTTCCTCAAAACTTACTTCCAAAACCAAAATAAGAAATAAATATGCAAAATTATATTATTAATAAACTTTTTTTTTGAAAAATTGTTATTTTTCCCTTTTACCTTTGGTTATCTGATATACTTCATCATTATAAATAGTCCTTTCTTTTTCTTGCCTTTCCCTAGGAGCTGCTGTTCAAACTTTTTTCAATCAATGGTATTTTCCCTTTGGTGTCGGTGACAGAATTTAAAAAAATAACTTCAGTTTTTATTGTCGTTAATGTGGTGAGTACTACAGGTCCTGCAGGCTTGTGGGAGGGTTTGCACTTGGCAGGGTGACACCAAAAAAATCATTATAAATTATTCTCTGCATAAAACCGGTATCAGTAAAATAATTGTTCAAATACCGGTATTAAAAATTGTCGGTATTATTTCATCCCTAGTGTAAATATGAGAATGAAATAATTTTAAGATCGATTTCATGTTATGCGAACATTAAATTACTTTTGCTCTTAGGATTGAAGTGGACCAGAGGTTAGCGTAGAAGGGTGTAAATCACGCTCTCGTTATCAAAAAACGAACGGTTGTTGATACCTCAAGAGTAAATGATTGCTCAAAGGTGTTTTTGTTTACCCTTTCATTTCGCCTGAGGAATATCCTCGAGAAGAGATTTTAAATTTTAATTTAAAAATTTCTTTAAGAAAGTCCGGCCATTAGTGTAACGAACTTAAAATTAGAAGAGAGAATTAGTCTCTCTCGAAGCTTTACATAAAGCGGGTCCCGTGAAGATCCTGTATGATTAAAATATTGCGTGTGGCACATTGTTTCCCGACTTAAGCATAAATTACCCGAAAAGCAAACGGGTTGGCTTAAAAATAAAATAAGACGTAAAAATCGCCTCTCCTTAAACGTTCACAGAAAGAAAACGCAAAATATAAAAATATATACAGTAATTATGATATATTGTGTTAATTTTAAATAGTATGAATGCGTTGTCTTAAATTTTGGTTACAAGGATTTAATCCCCGCAGAAGGGAATATTTACCACTGTCAAAAAGGAGGTAGGTAAACATTGTAATTAAGGTATGCATTAGACATAATATCGTACAGTATTATACATAGTTAAAATGGTCAATTAACCAGATCGGATTCAAATAATTCTATGAAATTGTATTATGTACAAAACACGGTCATAAGGCCGGGTAGAGAAACAACTGTTACTCTAAAGATAATTATTCATTCAGAATTGTAGTGTGTATGCGTTCATTCCTTTTAATGGTCTTGCTTATTATAATACGGCCGTATTCAATATAATAGCTACAAATTGTAGATTAAATTCCTAACAATTCTATTTTAATTTGCTTATGCATTTTATTTTAATTGTCTTGGGTTAATTCTAAATATCAGATTCTTGAAGTACGAATCAATGTGTCAAGTGTCATTTCCCTAAACAAATATTCATTATTGCTAAAAATTTCATTGTTGCACTGTAATTGGTTTAGTAAAATCTGTGTAGTAATGTCTAATTAAGAATTAAATGTTTGTTTATAAGAATTTAATAATGTTCATTTAAGTTTTGTTAAATAAGAAATTAATAATGGTTTGTGAAATTAAAAATATAAAATGCTAGTTGGCAACACTAGGAATCTGCCCAAACGGAGGGTGGGTAGAAATGCCCTTCAGTGATCGGATGGCCGTTAGCCTAATTAGGTGTTTTTGTCTTACGATGTTTTTGTAAATTTAGAATATTCTTTCGTGAGTCTCTCTTCTCTCTGGTTAAATGTTAACGTTAAGTTCCCCTTCGCATTACCCCGTTTGTCAAAAAGTGTTTCGGTATAAATAAAAAGTCAATAAAGTGTAATTAAGTGTAATTAATCCCCCGGTCTCTTTCGCATTTGTCGAAAGTGAAAATGGCGCTCAAGGCCATAGCTACCCGCTACCCGTTTTTATATAGTACAGCAAAACGAGTGAAACGAGAATGATAAGAGATAAAGAGAAGGTAAATAAGAAAATTGTAAAAGAGTTTTGTAAAAAGAGGGTTTTAAGTATTAATTGCTACATCTGTGACGAATACACTATTTTTATAAAAGTTTTTCAATTATTCCCATATACGGATTGACAGAGAAATAAGACTATATAACAAGTTATATATATATAACCTTGGGTTAAATTTATATAATGTGGTTTAAATGAAAACAGGCAAAAAAAGGTATAAATCACACCTTAAATATAAAGTATAAAACCACGTAAGATAACAATATATATATATATATATATATATATATATGTTAAACACAGACCGTGCATGGAACAAGGAACTCTTCTGGGAAAATTAAATCCACTATAGTCCGAATAAGTAATGGTAAATGACAAATACCATAGTTTTTCTTTTTCATGATGCTAGCCCGACGTGGGCAACGGGTCTCTCGCAAAGAGATCCCATAAATATAGCTTCCCTCACCAGCTATCTGCAAAGCAGACAGGATCCAGCTTTGGGACATGGACCTAGGGTTTAAAGCAAGCCTAGTCCCTACATTCAGAACCTCTATATAAGTAAAAGACTCGTTGCATTCACGTCGGATTGAATAAACAAAGAAAAAGGGGTAACTATTATATTTTTAGCCAAAAAAACCAAAACTTAAACCTCAACCGGGACATTGAGCGTCCACTTTTCAAGGCACGTAACACGTCCGTTTAATATACACAAACTCAGAATGGTCCCCTGAGAAATTTATATGTTAAACACAGACCGTGCATGGAACAAGGAACTCAGGGGACCATTCTGAGTTTGTGTATATATATATATATATATATATATATATATATATATATATATATATATATATATAATCAGGAAATAACAGAAAAAGAAAAGTCATAAATTTTAATGAGGTCTGAGTCGAAGAATTTTGCCATTCGAAAAAATCTCCATTCCAGAAAATATTCTAGAAAAAGAATAAAAAAAAAAAACCCGCAGTGGCAGCAAATTTAAAAAAAAAAAAAAACCTTTGAATACCCTCCAACTATTGAAAATCCTTCGGAGATTTTTTATTACGCTATTTGTTTGTTTCCCTTTATATAGATAGTATATACTGTATATGGATCCCCTTTGTGCCTAAATGTTACTGGTTATATATATATATATAGTGGTGTAGTAGTTAGCGTCGCTGACTACGAATTCATCGGCCCGGGTTCGAGACCCGATGATGGCAGCCGGCGCGCAGCAAAACCCAGCTGTTCATCCTTCCACACAATAAAGAAAGTAGTTGGTAGATAAATGGGTACCCTGGATGGCCTAGTGATTAAGACGCTGGGCTGCTAGTGGGGCGTGGCTCGGATTCTACGTTAAACTGTAGGTCTAAGGTGGAGTGAAAAAGCTTGGCCTTCGTCAGAATGAACATTTCGGGCGGAAGCTAATAAAGATGTGCGTGTGTATATAATATTTTTTACTGTTGTGTTAAATAAAGATAAATGCCTACGAAGTATATACCTGTATATACTTTTTAAATTTTGAAAACGTAATATTCATACTTAACATTGGGTAAAATTATTTACGTATATACTTGTAGACCTTTAAATCATAACAGTAATTAATTAGTCAGGATTAGAAATGAGGATGTTTGTGATAGGTGTGAAGTGAAAACGTCACTGGAGATGAGAAGAAAGGATAATAATAACGCGGGGTTCGCCCGCCCCTGACCCTCGATCGCTTTTTTAATATTACAACGGGTTAAATATGACTTACGTCAGTGGTTCCCAAACTGGGGGTAATTACCCACAAAGGGGTAAGTTCGACGTTTTCTGAAGGTAACCACGTTTTCTGGGGATAGTGAGCTAAACTAAACATTTATTATGTGGTTATGTTATGCTATACGCTGTACAGCTAGATCTTATTTCGTTTGTTTGGTGTTTTTATATTTGTTCAAATAAAAAAATTTGGCAATTTTTTGGGTGTCTCTTGGAAGAATATCCAACCCTCGCTTAAGAAGCCATGAAAGCGCTGGTACCCTTTGCCATGAACTACCGGTGTGAAGCGGGCTTCTCAGATATGATGGCTATCAAAACAAAGTTCCGCAACAAGCTTGCTATCGAAGCAGATCTTCGCTGCGCAATCTCCGAAACAGAACCTTGAATATCACAGTTGGTTGGTCAGAAGCAGATTCATCCTTCTCCTTGAACGTTATTTCTTTTGTATGTTTTTCAATGCCTTCACGCTTTTTGCTTTGTGTAATACTGAAAAAAATAAAGGTAAGCATCTTCAAGTTCAAGTTGTAGCTTATTTCATATCAGTATGAAAAAGTGTTATGATAAATGTATTCTATAATATTTGGAGGGAGGGAGTAATCGTCATCTGAGTAGATCGTCTTGAAGGGGTAATGAACGAACAAAGTTTGCGAACCGCTGACTTAAGTAGAATATCGCTAAACTTCCTTAAAAATTAGTTTTGCTGGAAACAAAAATGCTTTCCTTATTTCCCGTACTTATCTTAGAAAAACGTAATCTGAAGATGTCCTTCACGCTCTCTGAGCCTCGATCTATCCTCATGACGATGGGATAGTAGCATCCGTAGCTCAGTGGGTAACACCATCTCTCTGTAAACGAACTGAGGTCGGGGGTTTGAATACTGATGATGCTAGTGATAATAATATAGGAGTTAGGGCAATGGGCCGCACTAGTTGGTCTGAGTTCTGTGCCAGTTTCTCGTTCTCTTGACTTATTATTATTACTCGTACGATGGGATGGGATTATGTGATTTCCGCGGATACAAAGCTGAAAATTCTGCACAATTTTATGCGAATTTTCCAGCTGTGACGTAATTTCATATTCTTGAGGTTTCATTTTAACCTATAAGTTATCATTTCGCAACCATTCACTTTATATATATATATATATATATATATATATATGGAAGGAGGAGATTGTAGACAAAAATCGACCAAGGAAGTACTCCCAGGGTGGATGTTATGCAGGAGACAGGGAGTACTAGAATTCTCGTTTCTCCTGTCACTGTCCTCTTTAGCTGATCTTTTTCAGTGTCTCATCTACCCCGTGAGAAGTCCAGCAAGCTCCCACACACACACACTTCTCCCTCTACTCCTCACTATGTATACATGCATCTTACACACTACACACTACACGATCTCTTCAAAATTTATATATGGATATAAAAAAAGGCATCGTTGAGCCTCGGACACGTTGTTTTCGTCTCTCCTTCTTACACAGGGGGATCATTTTTGCGGGCACTCGCCGTTGGGTTCTCATTCCTACATTAAAAAAGAAATATATATATATATATCTTGGTAACCATGGTTTTGCTTCTGCCCGAATTGTTCATTCTGACGAAAGTCAAGCTTGTCACTCCACCTTAGACCTACAGTTTAACGTGGAATCCGAACCACACCCCACCAGCAGCCCAGCGTCTTAACCACTAGGCTACCCAGGGTACCCAGTTATCTACCAACCAATATTTTTAGTGTGTGGAAGGATGAACAACTGGGTTTTGTTGCGCGCCGCCTGCCGTCACCGGGTCTCGATCCCGGGGCCGATGGATTCGTAGTCATCGACACTAACCATTACATCACTGAGACGCATATATATATATATTAAATCTTACAACTATCATACTAAGATTATTCTTGGACGGAATGATTTTATTGCCCCCCTGAAGAGGGAGTCGAAAGACGCCTACGATTTGTGGTGCTTTCGTGGTAGACCCAGATTAGGACCAGTATACATGAATAGTGTGGAAGTAGAGGTCAGCATAAGACGGCCATAAGGCGATGTAAACAGGAAGAAGAGTCTATTCGAGCATCAAAAGCCTCTGAAGCTCACAGTAATAACGATAATAACAAATTTTGAAAATTTGTTAAGAATCAAACGGGTGTCATAAGTGTCCTCCCTCCGACAATCGATGGGGTGCCGAGGGAGGATGAAATTGCAAAGCTGTGGAAAAACCACTACTCTAACATTCTTAATAGTGTGAGTAGGGATAATCTTAAGATAGAGTGCAGCGAAACACCTGTGGGAGGGACAAGGGAAAATACTTTGATATCAGTTCCTGAAGTAAAGAGGTTAATTAAAGAGTTAAATACTGGTTCTGCGTCAGGGGGTGGATGACCTCTCGAATGAGCACTTAAAATATGCAATGACGTGGTATGTCTGCATATATCATTGCTCTTATCAGTCATGCTTGCTCATAGCTATATCCCTGCAGAGTTCATGAAGGTATATATATCTTGCCCTGGTCAAAAATAAGTACGGAGATATTCTGTCGAGCAATAATTACAGGGCTATTGCTGTCGCTTCCTGCTTCCCGAAACTACTAGAAAAACTCTTGTTACTCCGATTAAATGATTACCTATGGACATCTCCTAATCAGTTTGGTTTTAAAAGGTCCCACTCAACTGACCTGTGTATCAATGTACTTAAAGAAACAATATCTAAATACACTAACAGTAATTCAACTATTTATAGATGTTTCCTAGATATAAGTAAGGCATATGATAGCGTGAACCACAATATTTTATTTAAAAAACTAGAAGACAGGAAGGTTCCCATATACAAATTAAATTTATTGAAATTTTGGCATCCTCATCAATCTTTTATCGTTAGGTGGGGCAATTTACTATCCGAATGTTTTGGCTCCTCTTGCCGGGTGAGACAAGACTCCTTGCTCTCTCCTATGCTGTTTAATGTGTATGACGGATTAATTGCTTCACTTAATGAGGCAATAGTGGGATGTTGTATAGATAACACAAGGATAAATAACTAAGTTTATGCCCATGATATGGTGTTAATAATGTCCCTCTTTTAAAGGTCTGGATCGGCAACTAAAAGTCTGCGAAATGTATTCGCAGAAACATGATATTCTTTTTAATGTTACAAAAACTAAGGTTATGCAATTTCACCCTAAAAGCTGTAATCAGCCAGCTGATATTAGGTTTAAAATGAAAGATGAAGTAATTGAGGAAGTACAAGAGTTTAAGTAACTGGGTCAAACTATCACCAGCTCCTTGAGTGATGACTCGGATATAAAAAAACAATCTCGAAGCCTTTGTGCTAAAGCGAATATGACCATAAGGAACTTTCGGTTCTGTACAAGTGAAGCTAAAGACACTCTCTTTCGTAGTTTCTGCAGTAATATATACGGACAGCAACACTGGGTGAATTATAAAAAAGGTTCTTGCAGAACCCTAAATTTGCTGTACAACAGGTCTTTTAGACTCTTACATAAATTACCCCCGACATGCTCAGCTTCGCAAATGTTTACTGTCCGCAATGTGCCGAGCTTCCCGGAGGTGACAAGACGTGCTCAATACAGTATAATGCAAAGACTTAAAAAATCAACCAACCCGATTATCCAAGCTATCCATTACTCCTGCCGTTTATCCTCTAAGCTATGGACTTCTTGGTACGAAAACGTCTGTCTGTAGCTCCACTTAATTTCGACATTTATTGTATTATTTCTAACCAGCTGTATACATTTCTCTCCTTACTATGTAAACTGTCATTGTATTAATAATATTTGTCATATGGACTATAGTCTGCCAATAAACCTTTTCATTTTCATTCATATGTGTGCGTGGTGTGTGTGTGTGTGTGTGTGTGTGCAAAACCTGCTCAATTTACGTAAGCAAGTTAATTTTTTCCAGATGTACAACATGAAGTTTCTGAACTGGATTCTAATTTCTTGACAGCTTTATACATTTAAGTTTAAATGACTCTCAAAGACAGTTTGAATAGGCAGTTTCATAAACTTTACAAAGTTTTTGTAAAGTTTATATATATATTAACCTTTCGTTAGCTTTCGCCCGAATTGTTCATTCTGACGAAGGTCAGCTTTTCACTACACCTTAGACCTACAGTTTAACGTGGAATCCGAACCACGCCCCATCAGCAGCCCAGCGTTGTAACCACTAGGTCACCTAGGGTACCCATTTATCTACCAACCACTTCCTTATGTGTGAAGGATGAACAGCTGGGTTTTGCTGCGCGCCGGCTGCCGTCGGGTCTCGAACCGGGCCGATGGATTCGTAGTCAGCGACGCAAACCACTACACCACCGAGGCGCATACTACACTACCAAGGCGCATATATATATATATATATATATATATATATATATATATATATATATATATAAGGGACATTGGGTCTGGGTAATAGTTGGATGGGAGACCGTCGCCTCGCGCCCAGATTATGTAGCGACCCGTGGTTCGGTTCCCCGTAAAGCTGTAGGTCCCCTCCGTCATATGACCTTAGATGTTGCGAATGAGGTTAAACAACCTGTAGTGAATACTCTTATTTTAGTTTAAAGATAAATGTTAATTTTACCGTCTTGAATTTCGGAATAGCTATAAATTCATTTTAAATTAGTTACCCATCATAATTCAATTGTAAACCACATTAATACTAATTTTATGTATATGTATTATTTTATTGTATGTAAACATAATTAATTATATATCACAATTGTCAGTTAATTATTTATATTCAAATAATTATTTTAATCTAATACCATGTCCATTTTACAAATAAATAATAGAAATCCAAGGGTTATATTTTCCACCTTTGGTACTGTCGCAGTTTCGCCTAACGGACTAATACGGCTAGTGAGATAATCACTGGTTGGCACTTAACTAGCGGCAGTGCTTATGGCTACATCATCCAGGTTAACCTATACCGGATAGATGCGCTACGGTCCCAAGCCGTAGCTTGCCTAGGCCCAACGACGACGACGTAAACCAACAATTGGTGACTCCGGAGTTGGATTCCCCCTTTTACCCGAACGACTAGGATTAGACTGTAACGTCGTTCGTGCCCATCACCCCTTCACCGAGCGACTAGGACCAGACTGTAACGTCGTTCGTGCCCATCACCCCCTTCACCCGAGCGATAGGATCAGACTGTAATGTCGCTCGTGCCCTCTGCCCCTCACCCCTGCCCGTGCGCTCTGTGCCTGCGCTCGTCTCAACCTCCACTCCTTCGTTGGTAACTTGTCGTCTTGCTTGTACGTCAGCAAGCATAGGAGAAGATGCCTGACGACGCTGGTGCCATCTCCCACTTGAGCGTAAAGCTCCGCGTCTTCTGGCCGGGTGATCCATTTATTTGGTTCACCAAGTGGAATCAATTCAACTTGGGAAGGATCACCGCTAGCAGGACGAAATACGATCATGTTTGTCCTCTCTACCAGCGAGCATCATCTCTGAAGTCCGTGACGTCATCGTGTCTACTTCCACGAGTGAGGACCCATACAACGATCTGAAGTCTGCCATCCTGTGCCGCACCACTGTCTCCGAGCGTGAGAAACTACATCAGTTAATCTCAAAAGAAGAACTGGAGACCGTAAGCCCACTCAAATGCTGAGGGCTATGCAGTGCGCTCTAGGCGAACGCGCACAAACCTTCGATAAGGACATCTTTAGACAGTTGTTCTTGCAGAAACTTCCTCCATCAGCTCAGCGTGTCTTGGCCACTATGGATCCTGCTACTCCAGTTGATAAACTAGCAGAAACTGCCGACAAAGTAGTGGAGATTGACACAGCTCCGGTCAACAAAGTGAACACACAATCGGAACTGGAGTTGAAAGTGAAAGAGTTAAGTCAAACAACTCAACCACGTTTGTTCTCTGCTACAAAATCAACGGCAAAGAAGCCATTCTCGGTCAAGATTTACGAAGAGCATCGTTCGAGTTCGGGAAGATCTGCTTCTACCACGCTAAATTTGGAAAGAAGGCTAGGAAGTGCATCTCCCTTGCAATTTTTCGTCGGAAAACCCCAGCAGCGAGTCCTAATGGCGTAGTACTGCACTGCCAACCTGTTATTCATAAAGGACAGGAACTCTGGTGTCAATTTCTTGGTCGATACCGGAGCGTCAGTCAGTGTATTCCCTCAAAAATCTGGTCATACGCACTCGGAATCTCCGCCTCTATACGCTGCTAACGGTTCACGCATACCCACGTACGGTACTCAGTCGCGTGAACTAAACTTGGCCTTCACCGATCTTCAAGTGGATTTTCATCTGTGCTCAAGTGCGGCATCCCATAATCGGCGCTGACTTCCTCCAGCATTTCAAAACCTGGTGGATCTTGACAAGCGACGCTTATGCGACCAGGCCACACTGCTTCTGTTCTTGCCAAACAGGTTGCCCTTCCGGACGCCTCGAAACTCTGCACTTTCCCTCGTTCCCCCTAATTCCATGTACCAGTGCCTTTTCCAACGATATCCAGGAATTCTTCAACCTATGCAGATGGGTGATACCATTAAGCACACCATTACCCATCACATTACAACAAAGGTCCCCCTGTGTTGCAAAACCCAGACGTCTTGCCCCGGACAAACTGAAAGCTGCCAAATCGGAATTCCAGCTATGATAGATCTTGGGATAATAAGACCTTCCAAAAGCAGTTGGTCCTCTCCCCTACACCTGGTCCAGAAGAAGTCAGGAGACTGGAGACCATGTGGGGATTACCGGTTTTTAAATTCGACAACCATCCCGGACCGATATCCGGTACCAAATGTCCAAGACTTTACTTCTCTTCTCCACGGCAAATCTATCTTCAGTAAAATAGATCTCGTTAAGGCTTTCCACCACATTCCGTAGAGCCTTCGGATATTCCCAAGACTGCAGTTTGTACACCATTTGGGTTATTCGAATTTGTGAAGATGCCGTTCGGGCTACGGAATGCTGCGCAAACCTTTCAGAGGTTTATAGATGAGGTCACCAGAGGCTTAGACTTTGTTTATGCCTACATCGATGATTTGCTTGTGGCCAGCTCAACGGAAGAGGAACATAAGGAACATCTTTCACTCCTCTTCAACGCTTAGAACAATACGGTGTTACTATTAATGCATCTAAGTGTTGTTTGCACAGCCAACCTTGGAATTTCTTGGTCACACGATTTCGCAGCACGGAATTACCCCCCTTCAGGACAAGTGTGAAGTGATAAAAAATTACCCTATGCCAAATAATCAGCGTGAGTTACGTCGGTTTCTAGGTTTGGTAAATTATTACCACAAGTTCATTAAAAACTGTGCCAGTGTTCTTGCTCCTCTACACGCTATGATCACACACAAACGCAAGGGTAACGAAATTGGTATGGTGTAGCGATAGGTTACAGGCGTTCGACAATGCCAAAAATGCTATCAATAGTGCATTGTCTTTGTCATTTCCTATCAGTGATGCCCCCTAACTCTGACGGTCGATGCATCAGATGTTGCGATCGGTGGAGTGTTGGAACAAACCATTAACGGTCAACAAGCACCCATCGCGTTTTACTCGAAAAAGCTGCAGCCAGCCAAACGCGTTATAGTGCTTTCGGACGTGAACTTCTTGCTATTTACTTAAACGTGAAGCATTTTCAACATTTCCTTGAAGGCCGAGAGTTTGTGTTTTTACCGACCACAAACCTTTGGTCACTGTCTTCAAAAAAACAGCTGTAACCACTCTCCCAGAGTCATCAGGCAACTCGATTATATCTCGCAATTTACCACAGATATCCGCCACATCAAAGGTGTCTTGAACACTCCAGCGGATGCACTTTCAAGAATAGAGATTACTTCTGTTACCCTCAGCTCTACACGTGGAATGCTATTGCACAGGATCAAGATAAGGATACGGAACTACAAGAACTGCTCAGAGAAGACTCCACTCACTCACTTTCCCTCAAGAAAATGAGTATGCCAGGATTGTCTGTGCCCCTCTATTGCGACGTATCAACAGCTGCTATTCGCCCTTATGTCCCTTGTCACAGAAAAGCAGTCTTCACGGATCTTCATAAGCCCTCCCATCTGGTATCCGTGCTTCGCAACACCTGGTTACCTCTCGCTTTGTTTGGCCCTCGATGCGGAAGGATGTCAAACATTGGACCAAAACGTGCCTTGCCTGCCAGCGTGCCAAAGTCCAAAGGCACACCAGGTCCCCATTTGACGCATTTCCGCCCCATCCCAGCGATTTGAGGTAATTCATGTAGACATGTTGGCCCTCTTCCAGTGATTCAAGGCCAACGTTATCTGCTCACCTGTCTCGACCGCTTTTCCAGATGGCCTGAAGCCATCCCACTTCCTGATATCCAAGCGGACACTGTTGCAAGAGCCTTTCTTCATGGATGGGTATCAAGATTTGGATTGCCGACAAAAGTCATCACTGACCAAGGTCGCCAATTTGAGTCTTCGCTTTGGAAGAAGTTTACCAGCTTGTTGGGTACAGTACATGCGCATACCTGTGCGTATCATCCGCAAGCTAACGGCCTCGTCGACGCTTCCATCGCCAGCTGAAGTCATCCCTTATGTGTCACGAAGACTCCCATTGGATGGATAAGCTTCCACTCGTTGCTTGGTATTCGCTCTGCATTTAAGAGTGATCTGAAGACTACAGCGGCTGAACTAGTCTATGGAACAACACTGCGGCTACCAGGTGGCTACTTCACTGCAGGGGATAAGTCATGTGATCCTACGGAATTCGCTCAAACACTTTCCTCTCACATGCAGTCCCTTCAGCCTGTTCCCCTCGATTGACTAGCCAACAGAACATCTTTGTTTCCCCAGCCCTCCAATCTTGCACCCACGTTTTCGTTCGTGTACCTCTCCCAAAACGGCCTCTCCAATGTCCATATGACGGGCCCTATGAAGTTCTCCGACGTACGCGCAAATCATTTCTCATCCAGCGCGGTTCCAAGGTCGACAAGGTTTCTATCGATCGTCTTAAGCCTGCGTTTTGGAATCAACCTTAAGCGAGGTACATGTAGCTACCAAAAAGGTCCAGGGAAAATCTGTGTCGTTCGAACTCTTTGAACTTCCTCTCTGGTGGGGAGTGTGTAGTGAATACTCTTATTTTAGTTTAAAGATAAATGTTAATTTACCGTCTTGAATTTCGGAATAGCTATAAATTCATTTTAAATTAGTTACCCATCATAATTCAATTGTAAACCACATTAATACTAATTTATGTATATTGTATATTTTATTGTATGTAAACATAATTAATTATATATCACAATTGTCAGTTAATTATTTATATTCAAATAATTATTTTAATCTAATACCATGTCCATTTTACAAATAAATAATAGAAATCCAAGGGTTATATTTTCCACCTTTGGTACTGTCGCAGTTTCGCCTAACGGACTCAATACGGCTAGTGAGATAATCACTGGTTGGCACTTAACTAGCGGCAGAGCTTATGGCTACATCATCCAGGTTAACCTATACCGGATAGATGCGCTACGGTCCCAAGCCGTAGCTTGCTAGGCCCAACGACGACGACGTAAACCAACAAACCCAATTAAAAAAAATATATATATATATATATATATATATATATAATATATATATAGTAGCAGAACATTTTTGACGCCAAACATTTTTGGCCAAATTAGTATCTTATTGCAACATTACTTCTTTAAATGTAGGATTTCTACTTATCCTTTCACCAAACATTTTAACAGAATCAAAACTTGTCACTAGAAAAAGTTACATAAAACTGTCCATGTGTAAAAACAGGCTTAGGAATATAAATACAAAACATCCGCAGTCAGATTTGCATCTTTATGAAGGCGAGCAATGCAGCAGAATTATCAAGACGCTATGGCAATGTAAGAAATTGCGAAGCCGGATCTATTTTATTAAGTTTACTCGCTATCCAAGATGGACTGAAAACGCTGAAAGCATTCAAGCTTATCAAAGACCAGAACAAAGCCAAATATAGTTGCGAGTTTTATTTAAACGTGAAGCTGAAAGAGCCGCTTCATCATTAACAATAAACTTAGGTAAGTTAGGTTAGTAATTTTCTTGTTCTTCTACACTTGGCTTCCCGAGTATAGTTTTATTGTTTTTGTTGTTTTATTTGTTATTACCGTAACATTTTTCTTGGATGAACTCTTTTTTTTTATAGAGCTTCTCTAAAATTGGCATCCGGCAAAGATTTTCATGATATTCTGTTTAAACAGACCAAAAGGAACATTTTCTTTTATGACCTTTTCTCTATCCCGCTTCGTTTAAACGTTGCGCATGCGCGCGCACGTGTGCGAACGAGAAAATAAATATCCTTAGAATCCTCTCAGAACTGAGATCTTTCCAATGGTGCACAAATGAGCGCCATACTCAGAGTGGTTTATGAGAAAAACGTGGAGAGACAGAACCCAGACAGAAGGACAGAAACTGCGTGCTATTATATATATATATATATATAATCTAATATATATATATTATTTCGAATGAGACTTAATTTTGCGATCCAAAATGTATCATTTGGATCGCAATATATACATATATATGAAACTTATTTCAGGAAAGTAAAACGTGAATAATGTTTCTGATGAAAATAACCACGAAGGAAAAAAGAAAACACGGAATGGTGCTCAAGCGCTTTCGTCTAATGACATCATCAGGAACACAGTACTCATGAAGATGTCATAAACGAAAGCGCTTGAGCACCATTCCGTGTTTTCTTTTCCTTTGTGGTTATTTTCATCATATAATATATATATATATATATATATATATATATATATATATATATATGGGATGAATTTCACAATTAAACACGTGAAATGAGTGAATGAGGCAAACCACAAGGAAAAAGAAAAATGATTCCAAGCCTTTCGTGTATTCAGAAGTACACCTCGTCAGGGAATGAAGGGAGAAGGCGAGATGACAAAAATATATACCTATATACAGCGGGACAGAAAAAATAAAAAGATTAGCACCTGATTAACGAGAGTTAATTAAAGGCAAAAGGTATTTTAACAGGATATTGTCAACAAAATACCTTTTGCCTCTAATTAACTCTTGTTAATCCGGTGCTAATCTTTTTATCTTTCTGTTCCGCTATACATAGGTATATATTTTTGCCATCTCGCCTTCTCCCTTCATTCCCTGACGAGGTGTACTTCTGAATATACGAAAGGCCTTGGAATAATTTTTCTTTTTCTTTGTGGATTTGCACTATATATATATATATATGAAAATTATTTCACGAAAGTAACACGTGAAAAATATTTATGATAAATAAAACCACGAAGGAAAGGAAACAGAATGGTGCTCAAGCGCTTTCGTCTAATGACATCCTCAGGAAACACTGAAGTACATAAAGAGTTACAGCCTATATATAGGTTACAGAAAAAAAAAAATATATTATATATATATATATATATATATATATATATATATATACACAATAAACGGAGCGATAAAAAAAAAAAAACATTAAAGGATTGTGGGAGGAGCATACAAATTTGTAAGGAAAAACTACGATTTTAGCACAAGATCAAATAATTGTTTCCAACCAATGTTATAGATAATTAAAAAAAAATAAAATACAAATTTATACTGGAAATCTGCCGGGTTTTAGCACTCTGCCCTTCTTGTTTAGGTTCGATGTATATAAAAATAAATTGAAAAATACAAGTTATTAGAATAGCATACAAGTTACCAAAGATTTAGTGTTCTACCCTCTTATCTAAATCTGTTCTGAAGGAATTCAAAAACAACAGGATCGAGTTGAAAAAGACCTTTGCTTATGTGAAGTTATTTGTAAGTTGGATAATGGCAGACTCAAGAATATTTCTATTAACAATGTTGCTAGAGTGAAATAAAACTGAAGCATTATTCCAATCAATAGAGTGGGATAACTCTGGACAAATGGACAAAAAGGGCACTGGACGACTGTCCTGTTCTAACGGAATATTGATGCTGTTGTTATACGTGTGTGCAAATCCTTTCCCGTCTGACCTATGTAAAAGGAATCACATTGTTTACAACCAATTTTATAGATAATGCCCGAATTATTGGTAGGGCTATTTTTTACTATATATTTTTCACAATATTGTTATATGAAAATACTACATTAATATCCCAAAGTTTAAGTACATTAGCAATGCCTAAAAAGCCCGGGAAAAATGGAAGTACTAAAAATTTTTTGACAAAGTACGAGTGTTACTATTGACACGATAGAAAGTTCGTTTTTCTTTGTTGAGACAAGATTCCATAAACGCAGATGAATAACAAGATCACTTCCAATACCGTTGATTTTTTCCAATTCGGCATCGATGTATTCCGGACTAAACAAGAAGGGCAGAGTGCTAAAACCCGGGCAGATTTCCAGTATAAATTTGAATTTTTTTTTTTAATTATCTATAACATTGGTTGAAACAATTCATTTGATCTTGTGCTAAAAATCGGTAGTTTTTCCTTACAAATTTGTATGCTCCTCCCACAATCCTTTAATGTTTAATTTTTATTTTTATCTCTCCGTTATTATATATATATATATATATATATTTTTTTTTTTATTTTTTTTTTCTGTAACCTATATATAGGCTGTAAATCTTTATGTACTTCAGTGTTCCTGAGGATGTCATTAGACGAAAGCGCTTGAGCACCATTCTGTTTCCTTTCCTTCGGGGTTTTATTCATCATATATATATATATATATATATACACAGTAGGCCCTCGTTATTCAGGAGGGGATAGATTCTGAAAACTACTGTCATCGTGAAACAGTAAATAGTGAAAACCTTGGGCCTTGAAAAAAGCAGTTCTGAAATTCTCTACTGTAATATTACATTATAGGCTATTAAATATTAATGTAACTTTAAATAAAATTAAATAACAAATGTACCTGTAAAGAAAATTAATCAATAAAAACAATATGTTAATATATTAGCCATTTGGTCTTACAATTCAGTTTTCTGTCTCAACATCATCACTTTCTTGGATCTTTTTGCAACTGATCCGCTCTCAATATTTTCTTTTGTCTTTGGAGCCATTTTGAAGGGCAATCAAAACTGCAAAAAGAACTAAAATAAAAAAATAATGACTGCTACATTATGATAATAGACAACAATAGATGATTATTATAATGGTGGAATATTGGCCGTTCTCGCAACACACTGCTACAGCAAACACCTGTATGGATGTGGTTGGCATGAACCGTGAATAGACGAAACTTGATACCGTGAATGGTGAATCGATATACATAAATTGGTGCTCTTCCAATACGTGCTCTACCGTAAAATGTACATTCCAATATGTGCTAACTAACGAAAATATCACGACCTAACCTAACCAATCGTTAGGTCAATTGTACGCCTTGACGATTGGTTAGGTTAGGTCGTGATATTTTCGTTAGTTAGCACATATTGGAATGTCAATTTTACGGTAGAGCACGTATTGGAAGAGCACCCATAAATTTAACCGTGAATAACCGAAACCATGAATAGTGAAACCGTGAATAACGAGGGTTCTCTCTCTCTTTCTCTCTACAGGGACCTCCCACTGATATTCCTCACCAGAAAGATTTTCTCTACTCTCGTAGTAATACCAACAACATCGCGAAGTACGAACAACTTATTGTATCACTTGCCGCATAAACACCTTTCACGGCGGGAGGCCCAAGTTGAATCTCGACGGCATTCAAAGAGTTGGCAGACACGTACACAAGATACGCTCACACACTTGCCTGCCTTGTTGACATGTCTAAGAGTCGTAGATAAGTATTTTTAGAAATAAAATTAACATAAACCTAAAACAAAAAAATTCACGGCATGATATAGATAAGGTAGAGTTGCCTTTCTTCTGTCACTATTTCTTTTCGTTTTCCTCTTCTTTCTCGTGGGTGATTGGGTGTACGTGACGGGTGAGGCCATGGTGTGAAAAAAACTTTGTTAGCCCGATACTTCGGTAAATAGAGCTGTAGATATTTTGAATAAAATTAAAACCATATGTTTGGTATTTTTTATAAAACCAATAGTTGATATACGATCAGCACAAATAGATTCTATGTAAGTTTATACAATGGTTCTAGCTAGTGTATGATTTATATGTGTGCATAGTGTAACTGTAAAGCTGGTTTATCTTCTCTTCTTTCCCCTAAAGTTTCCTTGGCCTCTTTTCCAGGGTCAAGGTATTTTCTTGAACTTTGTTCCGTACCCGCTTCTGGCGGAGACGGAGCGGAGGGTGAGGAGAGAGAGTCTCATGCTTTTCTATTCAATTTTCTGCTTCTACTAGAATAATTAAAAATGCACTAGTTTAATAACAGGACCCTCCCTGAGTGGACCGAAAGGTATTTGAGGTTTCCTCTTCTCCTTCATCAAATTCATGAATAATAACTGTTCAACGCAAATTTAAACGAAATATAATTCCGATTCTAAGGTGATGCAGGTAAGTCCGTTCCCTCTCAACTAATCATGTTTGAACACGGAGTTCAACTTTCTATATAATTAAAAATTATAAACGTAATTTCTAAAATGTAAAAATTTTATATTCAAACTTATTTGATAAAAGAGTTTAAATATTTTATACATAAACACGAAATTTAATTTCATTTCAATGTAAAACTTTAGTGAATTTAACTTATTATTATTATTATTATTGTTATTATTATTGTATGTATGTACAGTATGTATGAATACGTTTTGTAAATAAAGTCCATTTTCTCATATATAAATTTCTTATGTTAATATTTACTATCGTTTTTGAAAGATTATTTTTAACCTTGGTTGCTTTGTTCAGTTTAATGATTTTATTATGGTCCAGGCAAGACAGTTTTAGTCAATCTTATAAGGAGACACTTGTATACACAACAAAGGGTCAACAATAATTGTGTCACATTCGCATCACCTGAAAATGGTGATATATTTAACATATATGTATATAGTCACCATTTTCATAATAGCAGTTTAACTGAGGCAAGTTTATAGACTCTAATTGTATATAGGCCACTAATTCGAAGATAGGCTGCGGTAATTTATAATTAGATTGGTTGATGAGGTAATTACTCGAATAGTTAATTAGTTTGCTTTTAGGGTCACCAGATTGTTTGTATCAATAATCAAGGAAAGGAAAGACTGTCTGGCTTTTACCTTTAATTAACGAACTTAATATTGCAATGATTAACCCTTTAGCGCCTGGAGGTCTTTTCTGAGACTGAATAAAATTGTCAGGCATTAACCAGAACAAAACCAGTGAAGTAACACTGGGCACTAAAGGGTTAATAAAGTACGGTGCGTACAACATAAAAATATAATTGATTAGAAATCAGTGTTAGTTACAAAAGGCTTGATATGTATGAATTAATTGTCAGTATGAATACACAATGTCAAATACAATAACAGATTATAAATACGTTAAATTGTACAATAATATTTGGTTGTTTGCTTAAATTCCTAATGTAGCTCGATAAATGACACACAATACGATCTTTGTGCGCAGACGTAAAAAAAAACCAGAATGTTTACAAACGCGTTGAATTTCTATCGGTACTTTTAGGCTTGTGGCCGGTGTAGAACGAGAGAGAGTCTACAGTCGCTGAATTAAGTAAGCGAGAACCTAGTGTAGGCCTGTAAACGAGCGTGTGCTCCGAAGAACAACTGGAGGAACTGCGTTTGAAATGGGCGAAGTAATACTAGACGTAGTTTCACTTATTAATGGTTGCGTTTCCTCATGTTTTATGGTTGCTTCACAGTTCCTTGGTGATAATCGCGGTTGATATTGATGGTCGCCCTTTTAGGTTCACTTTCTTGAAGTTCGCTTTACAATATTGTGGGAATGTTTTACGAGGCTGACCACTGTTTCATGCCCTATCGCAAGAAATGCTCATTAGCGAAGAGGAGGTCTCTCGTCGTAACCGTACATTGGTACCTGTGGTGGGCCTACTTCAGTATAGATTTCTGCTGGTAACGAGGAGTTGTGGTGTTTTCAATAGGCAGTGGCGAATTTGCTTTTCTTCGTGTTTATTCAGGAGTTTCTGGAGAATACTCTGTACGCAAGAAAATCCTTCGTAAGAGTGACTGGTTTATGATACCATTCAATACGTACTTGAAAAATGTGTTACCGCATCACATCTTCAGATTTTCTACAATAAAAATGTAGGCCTAAAATGAAGTGTTTTATGAGCACCTCTCTCTCTCTCTCTCTCTCTCTCTCTCTCTCTCTCTCTCTATATATATATATATATATATATATATATATATATATATGATACACACAGACCGTGCATGGAACAAGGAACTCTTCGAGGATAATTAAATCCTCTATAGTCTGAATAGATAATGGTAAATGACAAATACCATAGTTTTTCTTTTTCATGATGCTAGCCCGACGTGGGCAACGGGTCACTCACAAAGAGGTCCCAAAAATATAGCTTCCCTCACCAGCTATCTGCAAAGCAGATAGGATCCAGCTTTGGGACAGGATCTAGGGTTTAAAGCAGCCTAGCCCAGCTACATTTAGAACCTTAATATAAGCAAAAGACTCGCTGCCTTCACGTCAGATTGAATACATAGTTACCACTTTTTCTTTGATGTATTCAATCTGACGTGAAGGCAGCGAGTCTTTTGCTTATATTGAGGTTCTAAATATAGCTGGGCTAGGCTGCTTCAAACCCTAAATCCTGTCCCAAAGCTGGATCCTATCTGCTTTGCAGATAGTTGGTGAGGGAAGCTATATTTTTGGGACCTCTTTGTGAGTGACCCGTTGCCCACGTCGGGCTAGCATGAAAAAGAAAAACTATGGTATTTGTCATTTACCATTACTTATTCGGACTATAGAGGATTTAATTATCCTAGAAGAGTTCCTTGTTCCATGCACGGTCTGTGTATCATAAAAAACATCAGAGAACCATTCTGAGTTTATTCCCATATATATATATATATATATATATATATATATATATATATATATATACAGTATATATATATATATATATACAGTAAACCCTCTTCCAACGCGGGGGTCAGGTTCCTCGAGAACGGCGCGTTAGGTAAATCCGCGTTGGACAAACTTAATATTTTATGAGATAAATGGGGATACGTGAACGCGGCCGCGTAAAGTCTCCCATTAAAACTTAGATACATAGATTTTTTATTCACACATAAATGACTTTCCCTACCTATATTGTATATGAAATAAAAACATAATAAAATCATAAACATAATGATATTTACGTATGATAAATTAAAATATTAAATGAAAATAGCATGTAGGTATCTTTTCTTCACTCTTTCGGATGGTGCGTATGGTAGACTCATTCACGTGATACTCGCGGCCAAGTATTGTTATGCTCATACCACCACGCAACTTATCTAGAATCTTTATTTTTTTCGGCTAATGTCATAACCTTACGACTTTTCTTTTCACTATCACTTGCAGATGCTTTACGTTTTGGTGCTATACTGCTATCTAAGAGTAATAGCAAAACAACGGCAAAATACGACAAAAACAATCCAACACAACTTCAATGAACTTAACGCGATAGCGGGACTGAGACAAAGGGTGATGCGAGGGGTGACGCGAGAGGGCGGGAGATGCGGGAGTGTTGGAGAGTGTAGGAAAAAACACTAGAGCGCGCATTGGCACGCGTACAGTACTACTGTATTAGAGCGTGTTTGGCGGACCGTGTATAATCAAATTTTCCGCTTTCGGCAAATAATTGTTCGCATTTATTTTTCCGTGTATAAGCAAATTCGCGCTGGACGAGGGTTTACTCGTCAAGAGGGCCAAAAACTGGTACAGTGCTCAGGCCAACTAATGCAACCCATTCGTCTAATTTTCAGATAATTTTTATCAGCACCATCCATTGTCGAACCCCAGACTTCAGCGTCTTCACTTCATTAGAGGGAAACGGCATTACCTATATTGATATATATATATATATATATATATATATATATATATATATATATGTTAAACACAGACCGTGCATAGAACAAGGAACTCTTCTGGGAAATTACAGCCACTATAGTTCGAATAAGCAATGATAAATGACAAATACTATAGTTTTTTTCTTTTTCATGATGGAAAGCCCAACGTGGGCACCGGGTTACTCGCAAAGAGGCCCCAAAATATAGCTTCCCTCACCAGTTATCTGCAAAGCAGATAGGATCCAGCTTTGGGACAGGCTCTTGGGTTTACAGCTTACACCTAGCCTAGAGTTCCTTGTTCCATGCACGGTCTGTATTTAACATATAAGTTTCTCAGGGAGAGAGAGAGAGAGAGAGAGAGAGAGAGAGAGAGATACAATACCAAGTTCCATAGGGCCACATAATTTATGCAAGTCTGAACATCTGAATATTTGATTCAACACATCCTAATAAACAAGTCATGTGAGTAATTTTCCCATATATAAAATAATAATAATAATAATCACTTCTTCACGTGGAAGTGGAGCGACCCTGCCTGAATAATGTTGGTAGAGGAGAGTTGTTTTAATGAGTTCTTCATCCTCATTGCCAGGCACACCGTTTCTTTTAATATAATTTTGAGGCAAGTGTTTACTTTTCCTTCTGAAAGTGTTAACAGTAGTACCTGTAATTTTTTCTTATTTCTTTTGGTAACTGATTAAATAATTTTGGTCCTCTGAAGACATAAAACTAATCTCCTTTAGAGATGAGAATGATTGTCTTGCCTTCACTGTAAGAATAGTGCACATCCCGCATTTATTGTTTTCCAGTGTTGTTTCGATGGTTATGACTTATGAGTTATGAGATGAGAAACCCGTTTTTCAATCATTATGGAGCGCGTCTACCTTCTTTCAAAGGATACAGATTTAATTCATTCAGTCCTCCTAGGTAATATACTCGTAGTTCTTCGAGTCCATTAAGATTGGCTATGAAGTTCTTCTGTATTTTTTAGAAATGATTGATTTCTTCTTCTTTTTTATATGGGGACCTACATTAAGCATAAGAATGTTTATATGATGAACTTTCTCAGTAGCAGAACCATTACTTTTTATCTTTTGTTTTCAAAGTTGTTAATATCTGGTTTGTTATTCTTTTGACTTTATTTATTGCGATCCTATTCCGTATTTCAAATTCCGAATAACTAATCATAATTACTCAATAATCATTTTGGCTTCTGAGTTTCTTTGAAATTCTGTTTATTTGAGACATATCAATTCATATATATGATATATAGTAATTCATAGATTTCACTGGTCAACACTCATTTTATTGACAATCATATTAGAGTGATTTTGGGGTAACTTTGTGGTGCTGATTCCGAATATGACATCGGTTTTGCTAGATTGGCTCTAATTTATGAGATAATTGGTACCCCATTGAAACACGTAAAAATGCAAAAAATTTAATGTTCAGACGGAGCCTACTTACAAATCGCATTGAAATTGTCTTAAATCATACAAAAGTAAACACATGAAATACATAATGGCATTTTATTCGGTCTCACCATCTAGAATGTTCCGGTAGTTTCCCATATGCACGCGTTATGGTTACGTTTCCTATTAATTGAGGGTATTCATTATCTCAAGAACTAGAGCCAAATCGGAAAAACTACTTTCATTTTGGAATTCAGCAACCCCAAAATACCCTAAATTCGTACGAATTTCCTTGGCAACGAAAAAAAAATGTTTTTTTGTTGACCTGTGTTTTAGTTACTCGTTTTCTCCTGTATACGTTCTGAATTGTAAATTCAGGAGTTTTATTTTATTCTTTTATCCGTTTGACCGCTTGTACATTTTATGCGTGTTTACTTCTATCGACTCTATTCAGACTTTATTTTTAATATCTATATTAATTTGCGTAACATCCGTAAAAGACGGAATCTTTACTTTTTATTGGTTATTTTATTATCTTTGTGGTATTGACCGATTTTAATGATAACATTCTTTGGGCTGTATCGACTCGCGACTTCGCAAAGCCGTAGTTTCATTTTTGCATTATTTAATTCGAACCTGACGCTAATATGACTGTTTGTTTAACATCGTGTGCCTGCCGTATCTTCTCATGTAAAATCAAAGTTCTCTCCTTGAAATTCTTCTTTAAAGGAAGAAAGGAATCACGCACAAATACCATTTTATTCGTTCTCAAGACTATGGAGAGAGATTTGTACCGAATGCTTATAAATATTTCAGATATATCTTTTAGATTATCGGTTAATGTGTCTTCGTTCGCTTTATGTGTCCAACAGTTCCTTTGTTCCTTGGTTTCCTTTGTGCAAAGTTATAGTAAAACATTTTGAGTTTTCTTTGGTCGTTTCTACAGTACCTTCTTCCTCCTCTGCATGTTTTACATTCAGAGCTTTTTGTTATGGTCAGGATCTTCCAGTTTTTCTAAGATATTCGTTTGGCGTTGTTGGTTTTGTAATTTTTTTTTTTTTTAACTGTTCTCTTTCTCCTGCGAAATTTTTCTTTCATTTCATTTGTTTGGAACGTATTTTTTCATATTTCTAACATCTTCAGTCCTTTCTAACTAAATTATACAGTGTCTTCTCAATTTATTCTTCCTATGTTTAATTTTATACTTCCCGATTTGTGGTCTTGTTGTTTAGATTAACTGGTCTATTTGAATTTCATTTTCATGAATAACTTTCAAATTTTCACAATTCTCTTGACAAATCTTTAAAGTGTATTCCACTAAGGCGTATAAAGTCTGACTTCGTTTAATCCGTGATTCTTTCAGGTACTTTCAGGTTTTGCGAGTAGAATCGTTATCTTATCTCTTCCTTTTGCCTTATTTCGTTGCAGTATTTCTTTTACGTTATTTCGTTACCCCTTTAACTGAGCGTAAAAGTTCCATTTTTTTTGTTTCCCTTAAAGCTGTTTCTATCGTTCCTGCGTTCGTTTCTCGGCAGTTTTTGTTGAATTCATGTTCATTTTCTTTCTACTTAATTTCTTTTCCTGTTTTACCCTCCCTTATACATTTTCTTTTTATTACAAACTACGAGTAAGTGTACTTACGTTGAGCAATCATCACGAACGAATTTAATTCCTTTTGTTTTGCTTTCCACTCGAGATGAAGGAGGCATTTGTTGCATCTAAATTCATGCAGTGAAACAGAAAATTGAAACATAAATCCTATATCAGGGCTGGGTTTCGTCTGTTGCATCGTTGCGGGTTTTGTAAAGTTGTTGGAATGGAAGGTTCTATACGATTCAGAATTCAGCTGCAAATACTCGCGGATATTTTCCGTTGAAGTGTGGGGGCAATATTTTGGTGCGAATAGGAGTCGGAAATGTTGTGATGAGTGAAGGGATACAGCAGAGAATAGTGGGTCACTGTTGCCTTATAGTTTTTGGTTATTCACGCAGAGTAGAAAAACGCGTCGGGAGACTATTATGAGTAAGTAATAATATGGAAATAGCCAAAAGACTATTTTAATTGTATTATTTGTTCAGTAGAAAAAATATTTTTGTTGCGAGACGCTATTAATTTCAAGACTTTAACCACAAGATATTCACTCAGACATAGTACTTTCATACTTCACTGAGACTTCTGGCAAAGTACTTCTTACCACTCCTAAATCCTAACCTTCCTCTAACTTTAAAGTTTATACAAAACCATTATAGATTTTACTTAATATTGTGAACATGTTATTAATTAAAAATTATTTTCTACAAAATTCAGCAAATTTTACCAAGATACGGGAAACCATTTTTGTTCATAATTCTACAGGGTGGGCCGTAAGTTTCCATACATAGGAAAAATAAACATTTTTTATGGACAACCATTTTTATTTATATATGCTCTACATGGTTGCCATTGTTTTGAAAACACATTTCAATACGTATTCCCCACTGTTGATGAACACGCATTAGCACAGTTGACGTTATGCTTGTAATGGCGTTGGTGATACGTTCCTTTAGATGATTTATGTCTCGTATCTTTTCCTGATACACCATGGCCTTCAAGTGCCCCCAAAGATAGAAATCAAGGGGGGTGAGATCTGGGGATCTGGGAGGCCACTCCACAGGACCACGCCGACCAATCCAAGCATCCGGAAACTGCTGATCCAAATACCGACGCACGTGAAGACCATAATGAGGTGGAGCTCCATCTTGCTGGAAGTAAACTGGAAAGTTACCTTCCTCGTTTAGCAGGGATGGGAAAATCTCTTCTTGCAACATGTTAAGATACCTTTCGGCATTAAGATTCCACTGACAAAAAATTGGTCCAATAATTCTGTCACCCCATATCCCGGCCCACACCATCACTTTACCGGCACCTTGCATCTTCGTCGGACAGCCAGTTAGGGTTAGCATTACTCCAATAACGTATGTTTTGCCGATTAACCTCTCCATTGACGTAAAAATTTGCTTCATCAGTAAACAAGATCTTACAAACGCATATTCTTAGGGTATCTGAAACATAAAAACAAACGTTTAATTTTTCCTATGTATGGAAACTTACGGCCCACCCTGTATATATGTTCACATGGCACCATGGTTTTGTGGTAAAAACCTAAAATTAGGAGTTATCCCTATCGTTTTAAGATACAAAAAGGGTTACCAAGATGAAAGTCTCTATTCCAAGCTTTGCTTTTAAGTCACAGACTTCTCCGTCAAAAGACGGAAATTCGGTGGGTCCCTGTATATAGCTAGTTGCTAACATTAGTCTCTTGTATAGAGACACTTATAATAAACAATTATTAAGACACTCTGAAGCTCCGTTAATCTAACTT